>OW240914.1:146339701-146618680 GCA_933207985.1 Pelobates cultripes | reverse complement strand
ATCCTTGAATCATTTCAGACTTCTCTAGTGACGTTATGTTGCTTCTTAATAAACATTATTGACCAATAAATAAATCGATAAAGCATACCAAACACTGGAACATAGGAGATATAGTCCAAGTGGAAAACATTATAGGCCTCAATCTTGATATCTTTCCATATGCCTTGCGTGGGAAAGGAAGGTCCCCAGTCCCAGCTGAACGAACATTGTGCCTTAAATATCACAAAATGCAAAATAGGACAATTATAACATTAGTGAATATGTTGGTAAAAGTCAATAGAGATCGACGAATTAAGGACCATCCTAATTTTGTAGTGTTTTCTGATTTTGAATAGAATTTCCCATTTGAGAATTTTAAAAGACACTTATGGAGATAAAAGATAAAAGGTACAAACCAATGAATGTCTTTCTTTTACAGGGATTTGATCCCATTATCTACAGTCTTTAATGGGTTTGCATCTAATGGCCATTGGAGTTACTAAATAACCTCCATTTATTTAAATATGCATAGAGATTTGGGAAGTGTGCAGGTAACTCTTTTTCTTTGTTTTCTACTGTATGTATTGGGGCTAATGTGTACGATAGTCGTTACTGCTGCCCAAGAGTAGTGGGAGTTTGAGGTTAGGACTTATTTTTGTGTATTTACATTTCAGCCATTGCCTGATCACCTACTTATTCCTATGTGGAAATTGTTTAGCATTCTGCATGTTCCCTAATTTCTTGTAATAATTAATTTTTGACATCTCGTAAATGCATAAAAAGACAGTGCAAGTAGCAGACTTTTTCCTAAAATTGCATTATGCTAGGTACTTAAAAGATCCAAAATATCACACACCAGGTGCCAACTGCTGAAAATCCACTGACCACTCTAACCGAATATTTGTTATCCAAACCTTTGTTCTGAATCTCAATGGAATTAGAATTTAAAATACAAAATCATCCAAAATAGCTTTTGTGAAAGATGATTGCTTAGTAGAATTCTTTATTTCAATGAAAACCTCCCACTTAACATATCACATTGAAAATTGATCGTGGCTTGTCTGGGACTATGTCAATTATGATCTCGGCTCTGGATTAGAGGTAACTTACTCATTGAGGACAGGGAGGCACTTTAAATTTAAGATAGAAAAGAACAAAAGAACATAGCAAAGCTAGAAATAAATGTTGTGACAAAACTGTATGCTGGATTATCCAAGTCCTTTCCTTGTGTTCGGTAGATAAAACTACGTTGAGTGTTGTGGAACTCGAAGTCGAACAAACGTTACCTATGAGCCAGAGGAACCGGTAGTCTTTTGGTTCGGCTTGGAACTCCCGAAAATGACCTGATGAACCACTGGATTTACTTTTATGCACCCTGGTTTTCAGGGAACGTACGAATCAGCACTCCAGGCAAACAGGCTATAATCACCAAGTCAATAGCCTTTTGGGAGCACACAAACGAACGGGCATACGAAATACCAAGCGTTCGTAACAAATTTATTTAATCATTTGACACTGCATCATACTAGCGGACTATATGTTTAAACCATTCTGATTGTTTTACCAATTAGAGTAGTTCACAGACTTACCTTTCTGATGAAGTTGACATGGCATTCTCCATTTTGTACTTCAGGAGGGCATTCTGGAGGGATATCATAGGAGTGATTTGTGCTTTTTTCTTTTGCCCATCCTACTGCAGACCGAAATTTTATTTCTATATAGTTTTTCTCTACAATCAGTTTGCTGATGTCAAATGTCTAAATTTGGATACCAAAAAAGTAAAAACATATTTACTGTACCTCTTACAAGATGTGTATTTAATAACAAATTGTTTGAGATGTAAACAATAGGTCACGCTAAGGAAATATATATGAATGTGGCAGCGAGGCTCATCTTCCTGTCTGCCCGCACCTCCCATGCCTCACCCTTCTGTGAATCCCTACATTGGTGTCCTATAAAATATAGAGCTCAATTTAAAATTTTGGTTCTTGCTTTCAAATCTCTACATAATGCCCACCTATCTATCCTCCCTTATACACAAGTATGTCCCGTCTAGGCCCTTACGTCTATCTTCTGTCCGTACTCCCACCTCTGATGCTCGCCTTCAAGATTTCTCGAGGGCTGCACCGTTCCTGTGGAACTCGCTTCCCTCCTCCGTTAGATGCTCACCCAGTCTCCACTCCTTCAAAAAATCATTAAAAACCCACTTTTTCATAAAAGCGTATCAATTAAACTGTTAATAGCTCCTGACTGATTCCTCTTCTGCAACTGTCACTAGTCTAATACTATCCTTACCTTTTTGTGTAATTTTACCCCACTCCCTCTAGCATGTAAGCTCATTGAGCAGGGCCCTCAACCCCTCTGTTCCTGTGTGTCCAACTTGTCTGGTTATAACTACATGTCTGTTCGTCCACATATTGTAAAGCGCTGCGGAATTTGATGGCGCTATATAAATACCATAATAATATTATCCTACTAACAAGGCCTAACAATTACATGCCACAACAAACATACATATCTAAAAAAATTATTTTTAACCATAGTAACACATACTAACACTTCGTGCACGCGTCACGGAGTGTTAATACGTGTAAATGTAAGGGTATATTTCCGTGGTGGGTCAGCATTTTGAAAGCAAAACAGGAATGGCCCAAAGCAATGTGCAGACAATATTACTTAAATACACTTCTCAGATGCCTTAGCTCGTTGACCAGTTGTGGTTTGGCAAGCACCTTGTTCGGTCTATTTATTTTGATATTTGACCCAGCTTTTTCTGATTGACCCTTCATTCAACTTCTTTTATCATGCCCGTTTCCTTGACCTCTATTTGTCTCTTTGCCTTTCTATAGGCATCACGTATGGGTCCAAGCTATGTGGGCGGTCTATGCGCTTCACTGCCCATTTGGAGTGCTTCTGTTGCTTCTAATAGAGGCTTCCTGCTGAGTCATCTGTGAAACGGTAATAAATCTATAAATCTGTTATTAAAGGAACACTATAGCATTAGGAATACAAAACTATATTCTTATCGCTATGGCGCCCCATAGCTAAATGTCTACCCCCCTCTGTTGAAAGGGTTAAAAACTCTTAACACATATCTCTTTCCAGGGCTTCGGCACTGGCTCAGTCTCCTCCTTCTCTGACGTCAACGCAATGAGGGAACCTAATGCTCATGCACAGGGAATGGACATTAGGCCTTCCCCATCGGAAAGCACTGCATCAATGCTTTTCTATGGGGGATTTGAAGACACTGGATGTCCTCCTGCAAGTGGCGGTCGGGAAAATATATATTAGAGTTGGAGATAACTCTGCAATGTAATTATTGAAGTTTCTCTGAAAGGCTAAGGGGACCTTACCTTTAAAGGACCACTCTAGGCACACAGACCACTTCAGCTTAAAGGACCACTATAGTGCCAGGAAAACATACTCAGGGACCCCCTCCCGCCCGGCTCTGGAAGGGGGAAAGGGTTAAAAACTTACCTTTTTCCAGCGCTGGACGGGGAGCTCTCCTCCTTCTCTCCTCCTCCGTTCCTCCTCCTGGGCTGAATGCGCGCGCATTCAGCCCGTCGCATAGGAAAGCATTTACAATGCTTTCCTATGGACGCTGCCGTGCTCTCACTGTGAAAATCACAGTGAGAAGCACGCAAGCGCCTCTAGTGGCTGTCAATGAGACAGCCGCTAGAGGATTAGGGGGAAGGCTTAACCCATTCATAATTATAGCAGTTTCTCTGAAACTGCTATAATTATGAAAAAATGGGTTAACCCTAGAAGGACCTGGCACCCAGACCACTTCATTAAGCTGAAGTGGTCTGGGTGCCTAGAGTGGTCCTTTAATGAAGTGGTCTGGGTGCCTGGTCCTTCTAGGGTTAACCCATTTTTTCATAAACATAGCAGTTTCAGAGAAACTGCTATGTTTATGAATGGGTTAAGCCTTCCCCTATTTCCTCTAGCAGCTGTCTCATTGACAGCCGCTAGAGGCGCTTGCGTGCTTCTCACTGTGATTTTCACAGTGAGAGCACGCCAGCGTCCATAGGAGAGCATTATGAATGCTTTCCTATGCGACCGGCTGCATGCGCGCGCAGCTCTTGCCGCGCGTGCGCATTCAGCCGACGGGGAGGAGAGGAGGAGGCTCGGAGGAGGAGAGCTCCCCGCCCAGCGCTGGAAAAAGGTAAGTTTTTACCCCTTTCCCCCTTCCAGAGCCGGGTGGGAGGGGGACCCTGAGGGTGGGGGCACCCTCAGGGCACTATAGTGCCAGGAAAATGAGTATGTTTTCCTGGCACTATAGTGGTCCTTTAAGTCTTTCCACCTCATTAGTGTAGTGAGATCTTCACTTGTAGTGGCAGCAGCATAACAGTAATTATCCCTATATTGTAAGACTTTTTTTTGTGACTCCCCACCCTCCAACTTTTCTCTCTCACAATATCTGTATAGGGACACAGAGAGATAAGTAGGTTCTGGAGAGCCACTTTGCTCACTGAATTGCAGGAAATTCAAAATCCTTGTAAAGTTTGGGAACCTTTGAATATCATTGAATTATTTTCTATCACTGTAATTAACACGTTACTGCACCGTAACTTCTTACACCTTGTTATTTTTCCTTTAAATTTCACTTTGTATTTTTGTTGCCTTCTTTTATTTTTTTAGCTAGTTTTTAGCTCTTTCTGGGGGTATAGTCACTAAACAACAAATTGCTATTGCTATGCACGTCACACTACACTTGAGTACAAATCCCTTTCAGCTGCGTTGAACGAATCATATATTTGTAAATTTTTTAACTAAGTAATCATTTTGTTCCAAATCATTTGTCCATAAATTGATCCATTTGATTCGTTCAACACAGCGAAAAGGGATTTGTGCACAAGTCTACTGCAAGCTAAATTGGAAAATTAAAGCTGAAATCTCCACTATAGTCACACCTTGGCTGTTTTAGCCTAATTTGTGCATTTAGTAAATACACCCCATATCATCTCACTCCCATATTAGCCCTCCTACTGCCTGTACATGCTTACTCAACAACCAACTCCGACTTATTTGGACACACTGTCGCTATAAATCAGATTGAAGTTTATTCACTAAACTCTGAAATGAATTCCTAGTACGTTAATACACAAATTATTTTTTAATGCATCTTGCATTGTATTGTAATTACAACCTTACTTTTGAAGAAAGGATGGCCCTAAAACGGACTCAGAGAAAATGATCTCAGAGAAAATGATCAAAAAAACCTGCAGATAAAGGCAGTAGTTTGGTGATAATGGATTCTGAGAAGTATGTGGCAGAATGTATGAGACAATTGGAGGACACTGAGGCTTATATCAAACTAAATGGAGAGCCATTAGGAAATATGAGGAAGTCCCTGACGAGACTTTTGGATAGAGGAAAAATGGAGGGTATCCTTACCTGCAAACAATATGAATTTCTTAACATGAAATCATCTAGAACTCCAATTTTCTATATTCTCCCAAAAGTTCATGAGGACCTACAAAACCCTCCAGGGAGACCTATGGTCTCCGGTATTGGGTCTATATCGAACAATCTATCAAAGTATATTGACTCTTTCCTTCTACCTATTGTTAATAAAACAAGGTCCTTCCTGAAGGACTTTATATGGTAAGAAGGACATTCTCTAGTTACCTGTGATGTTACCTCCCTATACACATGTATACCTCACGATAAGGGTTGTGCGGCTGTCAAATACTTTCTGGAGTTAGATCATACATTGACATTGAACCAGATTGACTTTCTGATAGAGTGTATCAGATGGACTCTTGAACATAATTATTTCTGGCTTAATTCTAAAAAATTTCTGCAATTAAGAGGGACGGCGATGGGCAGTACTTATGCGCTCAGTTATTCAAATCTTTTTATGGCCCATTGGGAGAATTTGTTTATGTACGGGCAGCATGACTGGAGCACATGAGTGCTGGCCTATCGCCAGTATATAGATGATATGATTTTTATTTGGAATGGACGAGGAGAAGTTTAAAAAAATAAAAAATAAATGTATGCTTCCTGAACAACAATACATGGGGAATACACCTTACTGGCAATATTAGTACACAAATATACAAACACAATAAAACAAGTGAAAAGATGGCGCTATCAATACATTTATAAAAATTAAAAATTAAAAAATAGGAGCAGCACCTAAACAGTGTTTCAGCCCAAAAACACTCCTAAAACCACAAAAAAAAAAAACAATAGGTGCGCTATGGTATAAAGTGCAATAATATTCAAACAGCACAAAGTGTAAATTGACAGTGCAATGGTATAAAGTGCTTAATTTCGTGACAAAACACATACACATTTA
This sequence comes from Pelobates cultripes, assembly GCA_933207985.1. Lineage (NCBI taxonomy): Eukaryota > Metazoa > Chordata > Amphibia > Anura > Pelobatidae > Pelobates > Pelobates cultripes. Next base: position 146,612,394 of record OW240914.1, on the reverse strand, counting down.
TAACAATCTGTGTAAACAATAGCATAAACAACTTACACAAGCAGCACATTTTCAGGTAGATTCCCAATAATAGAGACATAAAAAAAACCAGAAAACATATATAGTGTAAAATTGTAAAATACAAAAAACAAAAGTGTAAGTAAGGTAAGTAATAAACTCACAAACATAGAGCAAATGAGTCTGCTCTAACTTTGACAGCCTCAGTAACTAGACTTTCACTCCAACCAGTGGAATAAAATGAACAGCCTTTATTGAAACACAGATAAAAACTGAAAGCTTCCAATATCACCTTGATCCCTTGTAGCACAAACGGTCCTGCTGCTGGGTAAGTGCAATTGCCGGCAAGCCGGCAAAAAATGTTCCTGCAAGTTCCTATTGCAGCTCCGTTCGCGATCGTGCTACTCCCAGGAGGCGGGGTTTAGCGTGATGACGCGTTTCGCCAAATCAAAGTTGAGTTTTTATCTATGTCTCTTTATCTCTTCATTTTTAATATTGATATTTTTAAATATTGATATTTATATATTTCTTTTTTTCTGCTTTCTCACACACACTTCTATCCATTTACTTATTATTTATCTTTTAGCATACAGGAGCAGGTCACATTTGCATTTAGGTAAGTGACTTGTCCTAAGTTTTGAGTTAGACAATCTTCCCCCTTTTTTGAACTCTGGTATAGTAATGGGGAAATGAACATAGGTTCCTTGTTTTAATATGCAGATTTTATGTACATCTTGGATATGATACTGCCTATGTAAATATTTTTATGCAAGTCGTGTGAGGTATGTTGTAATTTAATTTGAGCTCCTTAAGAATTTAGCTTTAATTTTCTATCCTTATAACATTTCAGCGTTTCTTGAATTAACGAATTAAAGACTTTATTTGGACTGGATGGATTTTGATATTCCAGAGACTCTGTGAGGTGGAGATTATTATATGCCGATTGGATCGGCAAAATACCTTACAGATAAATGACAAAGTCAGAATATTTTATGGGGTTCCCCCCAGGAGCACCACTGAGCAAAGAAAAAATCATAATAATCTGTAATGATGGAAGGGCTTGCATGCAAAAAGCTATAAAGGATTACAAAAATTGTTGTCATTGTTTTAAGTTTAATAATTGAACACAAATAATAATCTTATTTTGAGTTTCTTCAAACCTTCCATATACCAAAAACTGCTAATAATTTCTACTTACATATCGAGAGAACATGTTGTTTGTGTTGCCAATAAGAATACTATTCAGACTTATGGAAGATACTGTATCAATTCCTTCACAAACCAAGGAGACTCTCTGAAGAAGTCTGAAAAAGCAGAAGAAAAACCTCTTTGTTTTGGCAATTCATCAGTAATTTATACAGATAGGTTTCTCGGGTTTTAAAACGTATTTATATTCCCTTGCTTGAGAGTTACTGTAGCCGTGTAAGCATGCAGAAGCCAAACACAGAGATATGGACACAAGTCTTCAGGAAGTAAGAGGCCTTTATTCACATTAACGATTGGGTCTTAGATGAACTCCTGTTCCAAAAGATCTGAGAGACCAACACATGGTGTACATTCCTTATATAGCACTATAACTCCTCCCATTAATAGCTACACCCACATATACCTTTAACCAATCAATGAGCAGAATATAGACTTGTACATCTAGTCAAACCATATGGCCCATCCAAGACAAAGGAAATAAGTGCAATTTCAGTTCCTGCATTCCTACACATGCTCAGTACATTGATGACAGTATCCTAGCTACGTGTAGCTGACTGACACAACATACGCATATGCCACATGGAAATCTTGGCCTACTAAATTTACATTCACCGAAATTCCACCACATTACCCCTTACTCAAACAGATATAGTTCCATCCTCTCTTTTTAATTTCCACCAGTCAGTTCACTACATTAAAATAGGTTTTGTGTAAAGGTGCTTAAACTATCTATAAACTGTATTCTAATATTATAATAAATGAAACTTTAAAGACTGTCAGGCCGAACTTAGCTTTCTCCTATTTTTTCCTCTTCTCTTCCTCTTTTACAATCAACTAAAGGAATATAGCAGTACCCTGGCTCTCTGTTCCACCTCTCCTCTATATGGATCCAGCAAGCGCTTCTCACTGCTCCATCTCCAGACCCTACAACGAGCCCGAGTATCCCAAACGCTTCAGTGGGACTGGTCTGTACAGGGCCGCCATCAGAAATTTTGGGGTAACACAGCTTAAGGCCTGATTTAGACACAGAAAGATACAATACTGACACACACAGTGGCGTACATACCGCGGTCGCAGGGGTCGCAGTTGCGATCGGGCCGTCACTCCAGGGGACCCGGCCACCCTGCAGACCCCTGCAACCGGATACCAACTGCCACGTTTTGCGGTGTGGCAAACCGCGGGGCCCAGGGCCCATCTTTCAAGGGGTCCATCGGGTGGCCCATGCGGTCATGGCCACCCGATGGATATGGATTATCAGGGGGCCAGGTCAGCGCTGGGCGCTTTAACAGCGCAACCGGGCCCCCTGTGATGACATCACTGCTGGGAGGAAGTGACTCCCGGGTCATTCCTCCCAGTTATCAGAGCCCGCGTGGGAGGGAGGAGGGAGTCAGAGTGGGAACTACCATCAGGCTTGGCCCCCACTGGACCCCAGGGAAAGTCACAAAAGGTAGGAAACAGGAAACATTTTGTATATGTATATGTCTGTGTCTCTGTATGTATGTGTCTGTCTGTATGTGTGTCTGTGTCGCTGTATATATGTGTCTGTGTGTGTCTGTCTCTGTGTGTCTCTGTGTGTGTGTGTGTCTCTGTCTCTGTATGTGTCTGCATGTGTGTGTGTGTGTTAATGTGTGTGTGTGTCTGTATGCATGTATGTGTCTGTCGGGGGGGTGTATGTGAGTGTATCTGTCTGTCTGTCTGTGTCAGGGGGGGGCCACAGATCAGTTTCGCACCGGGGACCCATGGATTGTGTGTATGCCACTGGGGACACACACATACTAAAAACAGACACACACTAACAGACAGACATACAGACAGACACATCAGCAGAATGAGGAACATAAAATTAGAAATGCATGTATACAGGCTCTTAAAACTGAGGAGTTTTACACGCAAACACAAGTATGCTGAACCACATAGCAACTGAACATAAAAAACAGAATGCCTTACTACTATAGCAGGGGTAGGCAACCTTTTAGTAGCACTGTGCCGATATAAGATTGTGATGTCCCGTGTTGGTCCTATTTTTTTAAATTGAGGTGTGTATGTTGCCGTCTTCTGCTTGTGTTATTTTTACTGTAATTGCTTTTGTATTGTTGTATTTGTGCGTATATGAGCTATTATATTGTATATGTTCATTAGTAGTTATGGTATTGTGTATGCTACCTATGAATGTGGGCTGTGTATGGGGGCTGCTTGTGGAATTGTGTGTGTGAATGGAAATGTCACATTGTGTGTTTGGTAGTGTGCATATGTGAGGGGCTGTTTGGGGTATTGCATGTGAGAGGCTGCATGTGAGGTTGTATGCATGTTTGTGCATTGTTAGCGGGTTACATTTGTGCAGATTGTGTGTGTGTGTTTGTGGGCTGTTTGTATTATTTGTATGATGAGAGGGTTATTTTGCATTTCTGTGTATATCTAGCAGTGTGGGTGGCTTCCCTGGGCTCCAGTTGGGACCAGGCTGGCCAGGTACAGGTCAAGGACAGGAGCTGCAACAGCAGCTGCAGGCTGCTTTACTACAATGTGGATTCCCATTCACAAGTGCTGGGAGGAAGTGATCTGAGATAACTTCCTCTATGTGCTGCAATGCATAAATTGAGGATTGTCCTTCACCACCTCTTCGTATTAGCAGATATCTGAAGTTTTACTGGGACTCCTGATAGGCCAGATCCTGTTTGGCTCTAGCAGCCTTGAGTGCCGTGCAAAGACACCTTGAGTGCCGTGCATGGCACTAGTGCCATAGGTTGCCTACCCCTGTACTATAGCATCATTTAAAAAGGTGAAAGATTACATTCTGTGCAAACAAAGTCTGCATTTCTCATGCCTTGCTATTGTTTAAGAGATAATACATTATTTCAATCCTTAAATATTAATGTGCTTCACTGCATTTAACATGCTGATATTTAGATTCTGTAAGGCCTCTTTCTGATCATATGCCTGTAGGATGACTACAGACTGATGGCTATTAATTCTCAAAGTTCTCTCAAGTGTCTGTATTTCAGATTTACATCTAACAGTTAGTTCGAGGTCTGCTACAAGAACCTGGCATTCGTTATCACAGCTAGACCTCATTTACAACATTCTCACAGCATACAAGCATGCCACATTACTGTAAAAAAAACAAAAACACGCAATTGCAAAAGACAATTACTGTAGAATAGCTTTTAGAAATATGCATGAATAATTATGAAAATATGAATAATTAGCCAATATCAACGTATCTTATTCATTGTGCACTGATGTTCTTATTCAAGTTAAGAAGTTGTTGCATAAGTGCAGGGGCTATTTTACCTTTCCTATAAACTCTCCTTATGTAATGTCACTGGCAATATGCCCTATGGCAAGAATATGCACTAAATCTCTCATAATGTTCTTGTGATGGAATTTCGGTGAAATGTAAATTTAGTAGGCCGAGATTTCCACGTGGCATATGTGTATGTTGTATCAGTTAGTTAGTTACACGTAGCTAAGATACTGTCATCAATGTACTGAGCATGTGCAGGAATGCAGGAACTGAAATCACATTCCTTTCTCCTTTGTTTTGGATGAGCCATGTGGTCTGCCCATATAAGGAAATCCAAATCCTGTCCACTGATTGGTTAAGGGTATGTGCAGGTGGAGCTATTAAATGGGAGGAGTTATAGTTTTATAAAACGCATGTACTCCATGTGTTTGGCTCTCAGACCTGTTTTGGAACGTTAGTTCATCTGAGACCCGATCGGTATGTTAATAAAGACATCTTACTTCCTGAAAACCTGCATCCATCTCTCTGTGTCTGGCTTTTGCAAGTTTACTCGGTTACATCTTTGGTGCATTGGGTCCGGGAACCTCATCGCACGGAAGCTGGCGCAGAGATTTGAGACGGTAAACGTTTTACCAACGTTCTCTACGGCAGCACCCCTGAACTTCTGCGTGGACATCGCTTTATCTCGGCGCCACTGGGCTGCTTCGGCCAGGAGATCATCGGCCTTTACATAGTAAGTACCGGGGTGCCCCGTCGTTGAGTGTGAGCGAAGAGGTAAGACCGATACCGTTAGAGCGGTAGGCCCACAAGGGGTTTTATATTTGGAACTGGTAATTGGATTGCCCCCTCCCTCTGGAGGGAAGAAGCGAAGGCGCACCGCTTATCTGGAAATTAGACGCTCTGAAGTCAGCCCATCTAATATAGGTGGTTTGGGTCAGGCTAAATCTTGGTGTAAATAGTTTATGCCGGACACTGGTGTCCTGTCTCGACTAGCGTGTCTAGGTGTACATTTCGGTCACTAGGTCGGGGGGGGCCAGGTGAGACTAAGCAGATTCTGGTGTACATTCCGTCTGCTAGTTCTCAACCTATCTTGGCTAAGTGTGCCCTGTTGTAAATTCAGCCACTAGACTATTGATAGAGTAGATAGACTAAATGGTACTGTTGTAAATTCCGCCCACTAGTTCGCTGTATGTGGTGCTTGGGCAGCGTAGACTAACCGAATCCTGGTGTAAATAGTTCGATAGTTCTCGAGGTGTTGGCTAATTAGAATAGTTGGGATTATTGTAAATGTTGTTAAATATACTGTAGTTGGTGAATTGGTGAATTGTATGTCCTGCTAGAAAGCTTGAGCTCTGCCGTCTAGTGGGAGTGTAAATTGTGTGTATACTGTATAATAGCGCACGGTATTATAACCATTAACATGTACTATAACTACTGACGTTGTGTAAAAATTACTAAAAACTGTTGTCTTATGTTATATGTGTAACACCATAACTGTTACTAACTGATCTGTGACTTTAAAACTGTATTATAACCACTTGCTAACCGTACCATAACCACTGATTGTAAAGATGAGGTTACTAGAATGTGAAATAGTCGGTTAGTTAAAAGTTGATTTATAATGTGGATAATTGTAGGGTTTGATTTATAGTTACAGAGATAAGTATCAAGTGTTTGGTAAATCTTTGTGAGTGAGACGTCGTGATATCACTGTATGTACGAGAATTCTCTGCGTGTTTTCATGTGTGTGTGTTTGGCCTAGCAACTGTGCCACGTGGTGCTGTTGCCAGGGAAACAAGTGTGATCGTTGGAAGTGTGTTTGGGGTATTGTGTTTCTTTGTATTAGACGCTCCGTTGCCAGTATGGGTGCCTCTGACTCAAAGATTGTTGATCCCTTGTCGTGTATGTTGAACAACTTTGCAAAGGGATATAAAGTTTGTGATTTTGGGGTGAAATTATCCCCAAAGTGTTTCACTACATTATGTAGTAGAGAGTGGCCTATCTTGGTGACCGCATGGCCTCCACGTGGTAGTCTTGATCTAACTCTAGTACAATGTGTGCACGCGGCTGTATCTAGTAGGCCTGAATTCTGTGATCAGTTTCCGTATATTGATTGTTGGAAACAGATTGTGGAAGAATTGCCTAAATGGATTAAGGTATGCCACAAAGAGCAATGTCGCCTCATGGTGGCCAGGACTCGCCTGTCCATCAGGGCCGCAACCTCACCCATTTTAGACTCTCCCTCTGAGTCTGAACTTCCCTCCCCACCCCCTTACTCCTCCTCTAAGGTTAGAGGAGGTGCTGCTGGTGTTGCCACTCCCCCTTCCCCATTGTCCCTGCCCACTCATTCATCTAGTTTAGAGCCCAGCCCACTTGCCCTGAGTCCTCCCCTTCCGGTACCTACCTCCACTAGTTCTATATATCCGGAATTAACGTCACTTCTGGTTCCTGGTCAGCCAGGCCCAAGGTGATATTAAAAGAAAATTGCAAAAGTTAGAGGGATTTGTAGGGATGTCCATATCACAGCTAATGGAGATCGCAAATAAAGTATACATGAATAGGGAAACTGAGATAAAGTGGGAGGAAGAACGTAAAATGAGGAAGAAGGCAGAAATGCTAGCGGTAGTTATCACAAGTGTAGAAAGACAGGGAAGGGAGGTGAATAAAGGAGTCGAGAATAGGCTGAATAAGGGACCTTTAAGTAGGAATCAATGTGCGTATTGCAGAGAGGAAGGACATTGGAAGAATGAGTGTCCACAGAGAGAGCATTATGAAAATAATAGACAAGGAGAGAGAAGAGTACGGGGAGGTTATAGTGGTAGTTATAGAGGAAGAGGAAGTTTTGGAGGGAATGGTGGGAATAGTAGAGCGAGTGTTCAAGGAGATAGATATTATCCACCTACTCAGAGACCAAGAGATAGAGAGATTAGAGATTTTGTGGGTCTGGATGACACTATCATGGAAGACTATTGATACCAACCGGGCTCCATCCCCCTTGGCCGAGCGGAGCCTATGGTCAATGTAGCAATAGGGGGAAAGAGAAGTTCTTTCATGATTGACACTGGTGCTGAACATTCCGTGGTGACTAAACTGGTGGCTCTGCCTTCAGGAAAAACTATAACTGTCATAGGAGCTACTGAGAGAAGCGCAGCTAGACCGATTCTTAAATGTCGCACTTGCATTCTGGAGAATGTGTATTGCTTTAATACGTGGATGATCTTTTGATAGCGGCTGTTACTAAAGAGATATGCCAACAAGCAACTTATGATTTGCTTCACATTCTATGGAGAGCAGGATACAAGGTATCAAGGAAGAAAGCGCAATTGTGCCAGTCAACTCTTAAATATTTAGGATTCCATTTTTCCGAAGATCAAAGAATAATGGGACCTGAAAGAAAAGAAGCAGTGTGTTGGATATCTATACCTAAGAATAGAAGACAAGTGCGAGAATTCTTAGGAGCAGCAGGATTCTGTAGGATATGGATTCCTAATTATGCGATACTGGCGAAATCTCTATATGAAGCTGTGAAAGGCACAGAATATGACCCCTTTTTGTGGACCTCTGAACAACAGAAGGCATTTGAGGATGTTAAGAAAGCACTTATGAGTGCCCCAGCCCTAGGTCTACCAGATCACACACGTCCTTTCTATCTGTACATACATGAGCAAAGAAGAATGGCTGTGGGAGTATTAAAGGACCACTCTAGGCACCCAGACCACTTCAGCTTAATGAAGTGGTCTGGGTGCCAGGTCCTTCTAGGGTTAACCCATTTTTTAATAAACATAGCAGTTTCAGAGAAACTGCTTTATGTTTAATAATGATTAAGCAACTATCCTCTAGTGGCTGTCTCATTTGGCAGGCACTAGAAACGATAACTCCTCACTGTGATTTTCACAGTGAGAAACACTCAAATCCATAAAACTTGTGAAATGCTTTCCTATGCAGCAACTGGGCATCTTGTAGCACTTAGCTCTTGCAGCATGCACATTCAACGGCAGGCGGAAGCTTGAGAGGAAGGGAGAAAGAGAAACTCCCATAGCGCTGAAAAAAGGTAAGATTTTACGCACCTTCCAGAAGCGGGAGGAGGACCCCTGAGGTAGGGGCACCCTCAGAGCACTATGAAATACCAGAAAAGCAGTATGATATTTCTGGCACTACTGTATTCACTAACTCAGTATTTGGGATCATGGCAAAGACCTGTAGCTTATATGTCCAAACAGTTGGATGCAGTGGCCAGTGGTCTTCCACCTTGTCTGCGAGCAGTGGCCGCCGCTGCCCTGTTGGTAGCAGAAGCTGACAAGCTCACATTGGGTCAGGAACTATGTGCGAGTACCCCATGCAGTACAGACCCTATTGGATTACAAAGGAAATCATTGGTTTAGCAACAGTCGAATGACCAAATATCAAGCTATGTTATATGAAAATCCAAGAGTACACCTCGAAACTGTCAATAATTTTAATCCAGCTACCCTTCTGCCCCAGACTGCTGAAAGTCAACATGATTGTTTGGAGATAATGGATGAAGTGTTTTCAAGCATGCCTGAACATTTATGATTTCCCCATCCAGAATCCGGACATACAGTATTATACGGATGGTAGTAGTTATGTGAAAGAAGGTATACGTTATGCAGGGTATGCGGTAACAACCTTAGACAAGGTGATAGAAGCACGGCCACTGTCGAAAGGGACATCAGCACAGAAGGCGGAACTGATTGCATTAACAAGGGCCTTGCAATTAGCTGAAGGGTTGAGAGTGAATATTTACACAGATTCGAAATATGCTTTTCTAACCACCCATGCCCATGGAGCATTGTATAAAGAAAGGGGATTGTTGAATTCAGAAGGGAAAGAAATCAAGTATGCAGCATAAATACTACAACTACTAGAGGTGGTATGGGAACTGAAGGAAGTCAGTATTATACATTGCAGGGCACATCTGAAAGGTGATATTGATGTAGTAAAAGGAAATCGCATGGCCGATAGTGCAGCAAAACATGCCGCTGAATCCGGGCGAGAGGAATATGTGGGGTATGTTGCTGCCCTTGTGCCGGCACCTCTGTCTCAATGGACTCCGATATTTACAACCCAAGAGATGGAGTGGTTGAAGACTGAAGCTGGGAAATACTTGGAGAATAATTGGTATCAGTTAGAAGATGGAAGAATAGTTATTCCGACATCTCTGGCTATAGAGATTGTTCAGAACTTCCATAATGGTACACATTCAGGAAGAGATAGTATGGAAGAATCTCTCAGGAAACATTTCTACATACCAAGATTATCCAATCTTACTCAAGCTATTGTTCGAAGATGTGTTTTGTGTGCTCGAAACAATGCAAGACAAGGCCCTGTCAAACCCCCTGGAGGTTAATATATGGGAGGACTCCCAATGTCAGATTTGCAAATAGACTACACTGTAATGCCTAAATCTGGGGGATATCGTTACTTGTTGGTAGCTGTGTTTACCTACTCAGGTTGGGTAGAAGCTTGTCCAACTCGTACAGAAAAGGCAGGAGAAGTTGTACGATTTCTGTTGCGAAAAGTTATACCCAGATATGGACTTCCGTGTTCTATCGGATCAGACAATGGTCCAGCCTTTATCCATCAGTGTTCACAACAATTGACTCATGTGCTTGGTATTAAGTGGAAACTTCATACAGCATATAGACCTTACAGAGTTCTGGAAAGGTGGAAAGGATGAACAGAACAATAAAAACCCAATTGGCTAAAATGTGTCAGGAAACTCAGCTCAAGTGGAATGTCCTTTTGCCAATAGCTCTGTTGCAGATACGTAGTACTTCTACCAGAAGAATGGGTCTGTCTCCCTTTGAAATCGTGTATGGGCATCCACCTCCCATATTCAGTAATCGAAGGGGGGACTTGAATCAGTTGGGTGAAGGAATTACTCGGCAGCAGGTTGTAGAGTTGGTAAAACTATGGAGGAAGTACAGAAATGGGTGCAACATATATCCACCTGTTCATTCCTATCAACCGGGAGATCAAGTGTGGATAAAAGAATGGAATATCGTTCCATTAGGTCCAAAGTGGAGGGGTCCTTATGTTGTTCTTTTATCTACTCCAACAGCTGTAAAGGTGGCAGAAGTGACTCCGTGGATTCATTATTCTAGGGTTAAACCAGCGGCAGATTCTTGGCAAGCTATTCCAGATTCTGAAAATCCTTGCAAGATCCGGTTAAAGCGGGTAACTCAGTCGGAGTGAGAAATAATACGAGGAGATATTGGGATATCTTAGTTGAAAGTAACAACAGATATCAGCAAGTAGGTGTTTTGACGGCCATAATAAAGCCTGACCACCTACCTACGTGTTATAGCCAGAGTGTCTCGAAGGGACCTCTGTGAAGAAAAGTGAGGATCGGAAGAACGACAATTCTTGCAGCCCTCACAATCGGGATGCTGAGGTGCCGTCGCACGGTCGAAGAGTAGAAATGAGGACTTCTGAAATAATATGTTATATTATGTGTTTAGGCATTTTTGTGATTTTTCAGGAAGGTAAAGGTGAGGACATACAGAGTTGTGTTAGCTGCATTAAGACTACGAAAACAGGTAACCAAATATCCCAAACTCTCATTTGTCACTCACAGTATGAGTGTAGGGGATCTGTATCTAAGTGTAGATATTTAGATATAGATTACAGTGTGTGCAAACCAATATCAGGAGAGCCTAAATGTTTTGATCCCCAATTCCAACCCCGTACAATTTGGTTGGTAATTCGGAACAGTAACTCCCAGGGGAACTTGATAAATAGGACTGTGATGAATAAAATACATTCTACGAACATACTACTATTTGATGCATGTAAGGCGATCTCTGGTAGTGGAAAAACTTGGAATGTATGTGGTAATCTTAAATGGGAACGAACATATGGGTTTAATGATAAATATTTATGTCCCAGTAAAAGATCTACTGATCCTGATTGCCCAAATAGGGATTTTAATTTTTGTCCATGTTGGTCTTGTGTAGGGTGGGCGACCTGGGGAAAAACAGTGGATCAAGATATGATTATCCAAAGGTTGCCCACTACACCACACTGTAAGTCTATGGAATGTAATCCTGTCCATATGACCATCTCTAATCCACAACATTTTATTGATACGTTTGGAAATCTATTTGGGTTCCAAATATATGGCACAGGAGTAGATCCAGGGACCATAATATATGTAGGACTTGAAACTGAGACGATAGCAACTCAAACTCATCAGGTTTTTCATTCCTTCTATGAGGAGATGGGTGTTGAGGATAAAATTACCCATAATGTTAAGAACCTATTTATTGATTTGCCTGAGAGTATTGCGGGTAGTCTTAATGTAACTAATTGCTTTGTATGTGGAGGTACTAATATGGGAGACCAGTGGCCATGGGAGACAAAGGAAGTATGGTACCCTGGTTCTGAGACAGATGAACAACAAATACTTTCTCAGTCTGATCATCAAGTAAGTACTAAAGGTAAATCAGAGTGGCGGTTAAAAACCTCTATTATAGGTCATGTATGTTTAGCCAGGAAAGGGCCATTGTATACCACACCTGTTGGTGAGTTAATATGTCTAGGACAGAAAGCCTATAATGCCGATACTAAAGATACTACTTGGTGGTCAGCTTCAAATGTCTCAGAGCCTACTAATCCGTTTGCCAATTACACCCATTTAAAAGAGGTATGGTTTGACTTATCTGCTACATCCAATTGGAAAGCCCCAACGAATTTATATTGGATCTGTGGTAAGAAAGCATATTCAGAGTTACCACAAGATTGGGAAGGGGCATGTGTATTAGGTATGCTCAAACCATCCTTCTTCTTGTTGCCAATTGAGACAGGAGAGACCTTGGGAGTTAAAGTTTATGATGTAAGTCATAAAAAGAAGCAGGCATCCTTGAATATAGGTAGCTGGGAAGATGATGAGTGGCCTCCCCAACACATTATTAATTATTATGGACTTGCTACTTGGGCAGAAGATGGTACCTATGGATATAGAACCCCAATATATATGCTCAACCGTATTATAAAACTACAGGCGGTGATTGAGATTATCACTAATGAGACAGCTCAAGCACTTAATCTTCTAGCTAAGCAAAATACTCGGATGAGATCAGCCATCTATCAAAATAGATTACCTCTGGACTACCTATTAGCAGTAGAGGGAGGGGTATGCGGAAAGTTTAATCTCAGCAACTGTTGTTTGCACATAGATGATGAAGGGTGGGCAGTGGCTGAACTTACAAGCCACATGGTTAAACTGACGCATGTACCTACTCAGGTCAGGAATGGGTATAATCCTAGTAGTTGGTTTGGAAGTTGGTATGAGCAGTTTGGAGGGATTAAGGCTTTAATAGGAGTAGTATTCATTATATTCTTATGTCTCTTTCTGCCTTGCCTAATTCCATTAGTGGTCAGATCTATACATAGTATCATAGAGAGTACTATAGAAAGAAAGACAGCTGCTCATGTAATGGCTGTCTATAGATATGAATCCCTAGCCCAAAGAGAACATATTCAGGATGAGGAATGCTGAAGGAGTTTGTGATGATGCTAAGATGCTTACAAGGTCTGTTCTGGTCCATGGCTACTTGAGAGGTGTTGGTAAACTATGATTGGTGATGCATCTGGAATAATTTTGTATCAGAGGCATCAACAGGGGGAATGTGATGGAATTTCGGTGAAATGTAAATTTAGTAGGCCGAGATTTCCATGTGGCATATGTGTATGTTGTATCAGTTAGTTAGTTACACGTAGCTAAGATACTGTCATCAATGTACTGAGCATGTGCAGGAATGCAGGAACTGAAATCATTCCTTTCTCCTTTGTTTCGGATGAGCCATGTGGTCTGCCCATACAAGGAAATCCAAATCCTGTCCACTGATTGGTTAAGGGTATGTGCGGGTGGATCTATTAATGGGAGGGGTTATAGTTCTATAAAAAGCATGTACTCCATGTGTTCGCCCCTCAGACCTGTTTTGGAACGTTAGTTCATCTGAGACCCGATCGGTATGTTAATAAAGACCTCTTACTTCCTGAAAACCTGCATCCATCTCTCTGTGTCTGGCTTCTGCAAATTTACTCGGTTACATTATGTTAAATTTTGTATATATTGTGTATTAATATTGTTTTTGTATTTTATTGTACCCTATTGTATCAATGCAATGTTTTGAAGACCCAGGACATACTTGACAACTAGATAAATCTCCATATATCTTTCCTGGTAAAATATTTTATAAATAAATAAATAATGTCACCAGGCTTCAACAGGGGTTTCTCTAATTAGCATGCCAGTACATAATGTGCATCTAATTTACAACAGAAGATCAAGATTGGCATCAAAGCACTATGTGATTTGCTGAAGTATTGGTTAAAATGTGCTTGAGTATAGGACGTATGTATGAAGATATCTCACAACGTCATCAATGACTCGAGAATCTAAAATATTAGCAATGAAAGATTTGTACTCCAAATGTAGTGTAGCTGGGGGAATGGCATTCTGTCTGCTAGCAGCAAGTTACAAGATATTGGCAACTATTCTTCTTCCTTTTTGTTGCATATCTTCCCACAGGTAGTATGGTCTCTGACACCTCCCAAAAAACAGCAGTCTCATGTGTTAGATAGAGGTAAAATAAGTATTAATTATTGTACTGGTTACAGGACATTTATACAGAACAATACTCACAGAAAATGGGGAGAGTCAATAAATATAAAGAACAGAGGACTGGCGGGGATATATGTAATCGGTCTGAACTGCAAAGGCAAAGCTAGCCCTCTCCCAATGACAGATGGCAGCATGCCGGATCACAAGGGTTTGGGAAATGCACATAAACTGAATACTAAATAAAATGTCAACTATAGCCAAGTCACCCACAGCAGAATGGAGCAACCACAAGTCACATTCTCAGGTACCCACAAGATTGGGGGCCAAGGATGCAGGTTCCAGTTCAAATTTATAGGCAGAAATCAAGTCTCTGGGCCAATCCACAAGCTCCTTCACAGACTACATATTCTTTTATGAGTATGAGGAGAGAGTGGGGCAGCTGTCATTAGAGATTTGAAACAAGAGGCAATACAGGCATCTACAAACAGGAGGATAGAGCTTCTGTTGCAGCACAGGTGGCATTACAATATTATAAACAATCAAACCTGGTCAGCATATTTTGAGTAAGAGTTAATAAAAATCATTTCATTCTCTGACAATGTGGTCTATAAATGTACATACAGAAAAATTAAGGATGGATCCATTCAACGCACTCTATCTATAAATCAGACATCCGCATTACCCAGGTAATTCTCTTGTTAATGCTCATTCTCACATGCAACCATGCTCTTTCACAAAAGGTAGCTAAATTGGCATTTGTAACAAGTGAATGGTGGTGTATGTGTGACAGGTGCAGAGCACTCACCTTGTTGACAGACAGGACAGCACTTTCCAGATGGAGTGTATCTTTTTCCACAGGATAGCTCCGCACAGCGTTCTCTCTCACACTGCACCGTGCCATTCTATTACACAGAAACATCAAGCAGTAACAGTCAATGGGAATATATTCATAAGAAGAAAAAAAAACTATGCAAAGAAAGTTGATGGGATAAGGGAAAACTTAAGCTTAGGCAAATAAATACATAAGTACTACTTGCTTGACTTGGATACTAATCCGAGTTATCCACAGCTTCTAAGGAATATTCCAGCAGGGTAATGGTCATATAATATGTAGACCTCCATTTAAAATGCACATCTTGACAATGATTCAGAAAGGCTACCTGCCCTAGGATAATACTACAATCAATGACTCCGTATTTATCTCAGTGGAAATTTTGAAAGAGCCTTTGCATTTATCCCTGGTAACTCGTAGACTTATCACAACCCCTCAAATGTATTTATTTAGCAATATGTTGTCATTACTTCTCCTGTGACAAACTGTTAACAACCATATGTAAAAACATTTCAATAAATGTACAGTGAGTTTGCCTTGATTCACATGAATGAATGGATATTATGTAATAGAATCAAGTACAGAATTGTGTGCGTCATCCACTACACAGACACTACATCCACTACACAGACACTGCATCCACCACAAAAACGCTAGATACACTATACACACTGCATTCACTACACAAACACAGACACTGCATCCACTATACACACACACACACACACACACAATGTATTCAATAGACACACTGCATACAATACACACTATATGGAAGAAGGGGGAAGAAAATACATGAAAGGGAAGGGAACAGAGACATGGATGGGGGGTGGGTGGGGCAGAAAAGACATGGATTCTTTAATCCATTGTGGTAGGTGTGAGATGAACGGACAGAGCGGCTACATCTAAGGTGAGGCCCATTACCTACCTGGCTGAGACTGCACTTTGCAGAGGGATTAAGGGAGTGTATTTGTATTTGTGTATATATATATATATATATATATATATATATGTATATATAGATAGATAGATATACACACACACACATTTTATAACTGCCCCCCTACTTTTGCCCCTGGCCCACCATGTTCCCTCCTAATAAATATGAATCCTAGAGACACCACTGCATCCAGCCACTACTCACCATGCACGTGCATGTGGTACATTGATCTGGTTGAAACCTTTCTCCAATCTTCAGAATCTTTCCTTGGTACCGGCAGCTGGTACATTCTGGGCAGCATTTCCCACGAGGGGTGAATGGATGCTCACATGGTGCCTGACCACAAACTTCATTGGTACACCTCACAAGTCCGCTCTGTGTATTGAACATAGCATTTGAACAATATTTCCTAACCAATCTAAAGTCAGTGTCTGGCTATTGTTACCTAAATTTTTCGAAATCAGATTTCTCCTCTTTACACTTTGGAGTTTAGTGAATATACCCGTTACAGATTTTATTAAGTAAACTGATATTATACTAAGAAACTGACAAGAGTATTACAAATTTTAGGAATGAATAGCCAAGTACAAAAAAATAAATGACCTGTAGAATGTTTACAGTTCAGCCAGTTTTGGAATAAAAATGCTTAATTCCATCGTCATTTCTTCACTGATCCCAGCTTAGTAGATAGGCTCTTTTTAGGTTTTTTTTATCCCCATTTTTTTCATGTTTCATTCACACCTTGTCAAAGCCCAATCACATTCTCTACTTCCCCAATTTTTAATAAAAATAATCAGCTGAATGGTTATTTTTTATAATCTAAACCACTTAGAGCAAACAGGAAACATCTTGTGCTCCACATATCAAAGGGTCTTTTAGAAGATATATAATATAAATATTTTGGCACATTTAATTAAATTATGCAATTTATGGCATATTGGGTCCAATTGTAATACTGACACATTTTACTGCACATACGTACAATAAATTTATATTTTAATATATACTTATATATTTTAATATAGGCACTTGCATTTGTCATAGACGGATACGTTTTTTAACAGCACATATAAGCCTACCGTCCCACACAGCATGCTTATTTCCAAACTAAACGCACAGGTTTTAATCTTTATCTTGTTCCTGCTCATGACAGCACAATCATGACACAATCATGATTTATTGGTCTTTTGTCCTACATTTGTATTTATCATCTTCACTGAAAAGGGATATGTGCTCTACTCAGATACATTTTTGTTGTTACTTTCCTATTAGTGCCACCTCATATGATATTGTCTAACGTGACACTAATAAAAGAACACTGCTGTTACGAACACTGGTATTGTAGATATCTTGTTTGCCTCTTCCTCCCGAACTGCTGAGCCTGAGTGATTATAGCTGCAGTTCGGGTGTAAATATGAATATGAATGCAGCTTCCAAGAAGTTTCTCCCCAGCAAGTAGACAGTTACCCAAACATGAGCCTATACTTCATGAAGGGTACAACAGGAATCAATTTTAATGGTGTCACACTGGCTTTTATGCAAGTCCCCGTGCAAGGGGTACTCCCACATGGATCTTGTGAGGGACAGGGACACAAAGGTTACAGCCAATAATATTACAATGACAAAGATGAACTCTCCCAATGCACACAGACAATCCCCTCCTCTCTGCCTGTGAGATAATTGAGTCAGCTAACTTAATAACTCAATTATCTCCAGGCAGTAAAAACATATTTTCCTAAAACACATAGTATCCCCATAAAAGTCACATCCCCTGATAGCCCTGATCTGTCTGACCAACATATGCAAAAGCAGATCAGTTCATGGGTTTTCGAATTTTATGGAAGTCCCATTTGACCGACCACACACGAGGCTCCTGCCCAGAAACAGTTCCATGAGTTTAGGCTGTGCAGTCGGTCTATTTCGAAAAGTCATAAAAACTAATAAATGCACAAACGGAGCCCCCTGGCTCATAGTAGCGATTGTTCCCCTGGTTCGTGGGAAGCAAACTACCAAACAGCGCTCTCCTGGCTGTTCTGGAAAAGGAAGCAGGCGTTCATATGGTTTGACCGGTGTTCGGGAAGTCGAGTGTCCGATTTTAGTTCCAGACACTCAACGACCAAGTCCCGCTGCCTCCTTTCGTGCAAACAAGATGGCCGCCATTTTCTCTCACACGTGGCATTCGGCTATACAGGGAGAGCGCTTAATCAACAGTTTTCTTTGAAGATAATAAGCCAGGGGGTGGTCGGTGTTTGGTAGTTACAGCTACCGAACCAATAAAACATAAAAAGTCCCGAAAGGCAATAAAAGTCTTGAATAACTTGCTATTTTCTTCACAACTGCACAGAGGCGTGGAGGACATTTCCATTTCTTTTAGAGTTACTGCTATTGAGTAGGACAAGCATTGTTGCATTCTCAGTTGGTGGTGAGTGCTGCCTAAACTAAACTAAAATAGTTTTATTGGAAAGTTTCTCCAAAATACATATTTTGGCCAAAAAATTTTAAATTTGAAGCTCATCAAGTAGGGCCCTCAACCCCACTGTTCCTTCATCTTGTCTGGTTTCAAATACGTGTCTGTCAGACCCCCAATGTACAGTGCTGCGGAATATGTTGGCGCTTTATAAATAATAATAATTGTCGAATCACTACAGTGGATTTATCAGGTAATGTAGCACACCTTGATTTTAAACAGTATTCATGCAAATATAACATTAGGATTTGACATTTATAGCAACATATATACATTGGCATAATTTATTTGCAGCAATTTCTAAGTTGTATATAGAGCACATAACAGTGTGTCAAGAAAAGGGTGCTTTAAATTCTTTAGTTTATATTTAGTTTAGCTGCTGGATACACTCTGTGGGTACTCCCAGAATCCCACCACAAATTTCAATCGCCCACAAAAAAAAACACAAAGCTTGGTGTTACCACCTTCCAAGCTCCCAGCTGGAGTGCAGCGACATATAGGTGTATTTAAAGGTGTATTATACAGAAATAGATACATAAACACGTACCACTTTAAGAATGTTTTAAGGGGTATACATAAAAAAAAAAAGAGACAAGAAATAATACAATATTGTTTGATACAAGTGGACTAATTTGTTTTAGCCAGTGAGTGGAAATAAACTCACATTTTAAGAGCCTTTCTTTGAGTTTTTTTTGTGCACATGGTAACAAAACAGCTTACTTTGCCACAACAGAATACGTAAGCACAGTAATATAACGGGAGTTCACAGATATGGCATTGAAATAGTGGCACATTTTTTAAGAAGTAAATATAGACAGGTTATGCATACATGTCTAATTGTAGGTCATAAACAGTAAAGGAAGTCAAAACATGCAGAACGTGGGGAGTATAATGCTAATTAAAGTAATAATAAAATACGTTGAATAAACATGCTGAAAGTGAAAGGCAGAGCAGATACATATAGGTTATGCATACATGTCTAATTGTAGGTCATAAACAGTAAAGGAAGTCAAAACATGCAGAACGTGGGGAGTATAATGCTAATTAAAGTAATAATAAAATACGTTCAAGAAACATGCTGAAAGTGAAAGGCAGAGCAGATACACAGTATAGTATGTAGATCAGGTAACTGACTGCACTGGGGGGGAGGGGGAGCTATACTCAGAGTGGAATTCTCAGGATGAGGCCCCAGAATATGCTGACACCAATATATATAAAGACTAGGTTAGCAGGCAACGTTATTACTATGACATATGTCAATCAGGTTAATATACTCGTGAGCTGCGTGTGTGGGGCAGGTGTATGAGGTAAATACAATTCATCCTATGCCATGGGTGGGCCGTGGCTCAAAGTCCATCTCTGTGCTGCTAGGAGTGGGATAACCATCCCAGGAGCAGGTCCAGACAGTGCGGATGAGAGGAATCTTCTCCACTCCAAGACGGTTGCTTCTCCGTAGCACATTAGTGGCCGTGTTCTTTGGGCATGCTTGTGGGCGGATAGTTGGCGCCTTGTGCACCCACCATTTCCTTTGTCTCCAGTTCCAAGCCTTTGCGGGTGCCAGCTTCGGATTTCCCTGGCTTCTCACTCTGCGCTTAGCGTGGTCTTGGGGCCTAAGGGTTTCCACCCTCCAGGTGTCTCTCTGGGCACAAGTGTTGCTGGCAGGAGGCTTCTCAGGGTGGGCCCACATCTCGGGAGAGAGGTAGGCTGTGGGGTCTGCGGCTTGCGGTAGCTTTGTTGCCGTAGAAGGGTGTTAGGTAGCTCATTGAGCGATGCGGTGCCAGAATATGCGGCAGATGGCATCGAACCAGGCCTCAAAGAAGGCCTTCCAATGAGTGCCTGGGCTACTGTGTTGAGCTTCCAACGTGGCAGCCATCTTGGTTGCGCCACGAGGCTTGCGTTGTGCAGCCCTCTAGCTCTCCGTGCGTGCTCCACCTTCTGCAGTAGGAGGACCTGGATGTTCCTCACCAGTCAGGGGGGGGGTCGGAGTGTAGCGGGCCTGCGTGCAGGGCTAGGACGCCGGGAAAGCGGCCACATCTCTTCCCCACAATAACCTATTTGGATTTTGCTTTTATATATATACATATATATAAAAATCACAATAATTTCTGGCACTCATCCCATAACAAAAGCATTAATTCAGCAACGACCAGGTGCCTCTCCGTGCAAAATATACAAATGGAACAAATTGAGAGCACTCATTGGATTTAGTAAACAAAAAAATATATTAAATCAAACGCATTTAAATCAACGTTTCGACCGTCTATCATCTTGATAAAGACCGCTAGACGGTCGAAACGTTGATTTATATGCGTTTGATTTAATATATTTTTTTGTTTACTAAATCCAGTGAGTGCTCTCAATTTGTTCCATTTATATATATATATATATATATAAATATATATATATATATATTATATGAATTGATTATAACAAAATTCCGATAAAAATTATTATTTTACTTGGTATAAAATATAATGGTTGTGTATAAAATATAATAACATCATGTGTTTTCCAGTTCTTTAGAATATATATATATATATATATATATATATATTGACAGTGCCACGGTCAGTTTCAGCACAGCAATTTGTTGTTATTTTATATAAACATAAGGAAGATAGGCCACTCTTCCTGGATCTGGTCTTACCTGGCAGGTACAGCTAACACATGGCTCTAATTTCCAGGTATCGCCATCCTTGCGACCATCAGAGCAGTCTGTGAAGAGTGAATAGGATGAGCAAGGACAGTAAGCATTGTTTCTAATATCTAGATCTGGATTCTTTTTAATTTAACTGGAAATGTGAGTACTGAGTAGTCATTTTATTCGCTAGCCAAGTTCCTATAGGTCACTGTATTGATAATGCATAAAGAATATGAATTTTAATATCTCCAAGCTACTACATGCTCTTGTGCAACCAAGACACTACTAATATATTTAGCCGGTCATTGGTCTCCCACTCAAACAAGTAAGAAAATAACTGACCACACAAGCATCAGGGTTGAATGCACTCAGTGACACACATGTCCACTATTTCTGAGTATGAATCAAAACTGTTAGAAAAGGAGGGCTGGTGACTTTTGGCCTTGGGAGCAAGTATAAGTGAATAGCTTGTTTTGCACATTCCTACTCACACTGCACATTTGATATAAGTGTTTGACAAATGGAAGTTGCTGGAGTTGTAAGGTGTGACATAACATATCCCTAAAACCTCTATCAATATAACCTGTGCAGCATGAGGATTTGAGCCTAAATGGCGCAGCAACTTACAAACACCTTCACATCATACATTATCATCATAGTATAACAGGATGGATGACTTCAGATATTGCAGTCTCTAAATATATCAATGGGTAACCGGCCAATGCATAAACCAAATCAAGTTTTGCCTGTCCTCTTAGCCGTTAGTTCATGTTCAGTACAATTCAAATATTTCCACTGACTTGATTTGAAGGTTGTGTTGTATGTGTTAGAGTGAGTTTGACTAATTTCTCTGAAGAAATGCTTTAAACAGTCCATTTCCTGTACATGTTTTATACACAGAATGAACCAAACAAAGTAATGTTCTAAATATACCAAAACAAGGGATTTGACTAACGCAGGTCCTGAAGTGACTAAAACACATAAAGCACGATGACTGCCTGGATTTTTAATGCCAACATATTTAAATTCAAACAAAGGCCAGAGAGATTCCACCACTGCACATTACAGTAAATTGCATCATGTATTTTCTCGTATCATAGTAAATCTAGCCAATAAAATGCAGCAATATATTATCTCACTTCGTAGTGCCACTATCTATGATGCGTGATTATAACATTTAATTTCACAATAACATACTATCAAGGTACAATTTGAATCCAACACTTCTTTTACAGTAGAGGGACACACTGCAGATATATTTAACCACATATTAAATGTGGGAAAGGTAAACAAAATGAAAACAAAAACATTTCAAAAATATATACAAGGGGGTAAAATTACTCTATTCACAAAGGCTCAAAATTCAGAAATCAAGAGAGACTATTTCATTGCATTTGGCTGACTGGATTTACTGTCACAGAATTAAAAAAAAAAAGTTTGTGATTTAATGAAACAAGCAGTGGTGGAATCTCACCGCTCACTTTCTCTTTGATTGAGTTTTTAGGTATTATGGGCGTTTGTTTGACAGTTCATCTGCCTGTTGGTGACGTAATGACAAACTGCAAGCTATGCTGCCAAGGTGAGTACGGAGCTCGAGAATGGAACAATGATTATCTTAGAAGAGGTATCCACTATACAGTATTTTGTCTTATTATTGTGAACATATTTAGATTGTTTGTTTCTGATATCTACCAAATCACAAAATATAATCAAAATATGTGTTTTTTTTTTTGTTTTTTTTTACTAAAATGAAGAAGAATACAAAACAATGGTTGTCATGAAACTATTATAACTGTTATTATTTCAGGTTGGGTTACTAGTGAACAATTGGAAATTCTAAAATCTAAATAAATTGTTTTATGCTTAAAATGATAGGTCATTCCAGCCTTCCTTTTCTGAATTGGCATTGTCTGTGTTATTTTCGTTTTTAATACAGGATGTGGATGTGGGAAAAACTGCTCTGTGTGGACTTGTGCATTTTTCAGCCTAATTTACTGTTTCTTTAGCATCCAACAAACTATGAGGAGTAACATCATTTTGCTGTGAAAAATACATTTGAAGTATGAAATGAGTTATCTGCCGGTCAGATGAGATGTGACCATCTTGCGAAACTGCAAATAAAACATGTGAGCATAAAAACAAGCAAGCTATTTTGCAAGACTAGTGTATGAAAACCAAAAGACATGTTTCTGGTTCATAACGAGTACGAGTTTCAACATGTTATTATAGTAACTGTTGCAGAAATCTTGAAACAGCTTGAAACAAGGAATTCACATAAAGTAGAACTCTACGTGACAGGGGCTTCTACAGCAATACTGGTCTTTTATTTTAATAAATGATTCATAAAATTGGGCAGAGCACTAGATATGCTGAAATCAAACACATCTTAGAATACATTTATGGGAGGATCTGTTGTGGCATGTTTTAGTAAATACACATATTTAACTACCACAGAAGATGCCTTACCTTTTACACACTGAGGGCAGCAATCACCTGGAAGTGTCACCGGGTTAGCACAGGCGGCGGGTGGGCAAGCATTCACAGAGCAATTCACTTTCCCATCCTATTATAAACAATAACAGATTAAACAGAGAGAAATGCAGGTTAAATTATGTATGATTCTTCCTGCACTGGTCTTGACTCAGGTATACAGACTCAGATCTAAAATCATTGAAAGCAGTACATAAGAAGCATAACCTAACTTGGCACAATTAACCAGAATTCATTTTGGTGCTATCATGGATGCAAAGTCAGAAACTTCACTTTGTCTGGTTGATGATCACAAAGCAGACATTCTGATATTACCATTAAGGAAGTAACTAAAAATACATTATCCTCTTTTTTTACAAACATCAAGTCTTTAATAGTGCTTAAAAGCTTGAGTGATGATGTTCACATTTTATAACAAAGATAGATGCTTTAGATTAAATAACTTTGTGTACTCATTCTCTAAAGCTAAAATGATTTAATTGATTACACAGCTAAAAACAAAATATTAAACTGTTTATAATAAAAATAATATATGTTAAAACAGACAAGCATGTGTACATGCTCATTACTGTACAGCGGGGATGGTCAACAAGTAGATCTCCAGCTGTTACTTACAAATGTCTACCATCATGCTTTGCCAGTTGTATGAGGTTGTAAGAAAGCCATGTCCAAAAAATGCTCTGGCAAATGATTACACAGGGTGACATGCATGAAGTGACTTAGTAAAAACATGTCACTGTTTAAAATGGAAATAACGATAACATCAGATTGGCATAACGTGATAAAGTGTGTACATGTGCTCTTAATCTCAGTTGTAAAATAAAGTACAGTAAGGAAGTCTGTTTTTGCAATTTGTGCAAAATATATTTATTTCAAAAATGTTATTGAAGGAAGTGTTATCTACGAGCAAGCACTGCAATTTTAAGTCAGATATTCCTTTCTTCTTGAAGGGCAGTCAGCCTGACCACGGAAGACAGAAAATATGACTGTTGACAGTTTTCAATGAAAATCGCATATATTCTATAATTTTTTATTAAGTGAGGCAAGCACAAACTCAAATGACTTAAATCAGATCTCAACTTGTTCCATCTCATTGAATGCAATGCTAACTTGTGTACTCACTCTGGTTTCTAGGCTCATAGTCTCCACACTGCTTAATAACAATTCTAGTGGCAGTCACTCAGATGGCTACTAGAGGTGCTTCCTGGAGCAGTGCAGCACGGACATTCAGCGTCTCCATATTTTGCATGGAGTTGCAAAATTTTCCTCATAGAGATCCATTGATTCAATGCGTTTCTATGAGGAGATGTTGGTTGACACAGAGTAGTGTTTTGCAGAGCATGCGCAATAGCCTCCCAATGGGAAAGCATTGAATTGGCTGAGATCATCAAGATTCATGATCTCAGCCAAGGAGGCATAGCGGGGGTGGGGTCAGTCACGAGAAGACCTGCACGGTGCTGGAAATAAGGTGAGTAATCTCTCCATTTACTTTGCTGACAAGAAGGTGTGGGTCTAAATAGTGATATTAAAAAGTATTGTATTATTATTATTATTGTTACTATTATTTTTACTGTTTTTCTACTTGGCGCAGCCCTTTTCCTGTAAACTAAAATACAATGTAGAAAAATAATAATGGATTTCACAGACTGATCTCTAAACACTTTAATTGTAGTTTAAAGAGATTCTATAGTGTTAGGAATACTATAGTGCCCTCTGGTCCCCCCTCCTTCATACCCCCCTTCTTTCCCCTCCCCCTCCCCTGGCATATAAAGGGTTAAAAAAAACTTTATTTACCCACCTGATTACAGCACCAATGTCCATCTGCACTGGGTCTGTGCTCGGCCTCCTCCGCATTAGACCTTCCCCACAGGAAAGCATTGAATCCATTATCAGTATTTCAATGACGCTGGATTTCACTGACGTGTCATTTAAGGAACCTAGAGACTGGTAGCCTCCAGTATAGGCTGCCTTAGTACTGCAATATTTAAATTGCAGGACTAAGGGGGACAGGGACATTGCACCAGGGCCACTTCAATGAGCTAAAGTGATCTGGATGCCTTTAAAGACACATTACTGGGAGTATTATTGCTGTGGAGCTCTGTTATAAACTCATACACAACAAGGCCTTCCTCAAAATTTCACTTATTTCTCTCCCTCATCACCCCTACCTCCAGAATAGTATGATATACTTGCTCCACCTGCTCCTGTTGCTGTTTCCGTTTTAACTTATTTTTGTTTTTCCCTTTTCTTAATGTCTTCCAAAGTGTATACAATGTATATTACTTTAATTTGTGTGTATGCTAATGCTATAAAAGTATCTGATTTTCTGTATTCTACGTTTTGTTGTGCATAGCTACGCTGTACTGTTGTAATAAAGGTGTTAAATTACACATGACTTCTGAAATGCATATATCCACTCTCAGCAAACTTCAGCACACATCCTTCTCAGCCTGTCAGTAACAGACACACACAAACAAAACCCAAAATGGCCTGCCTTTCGCTAGTAATATAATAAAACACAGATGTTTAGAGTGGAAAGAAATTGGATGTCACAGCAAAAATGCCAGACATTATATGAAACAAAAATAGAAACAAACTGGTAAAATAATCACACTATGATGTGACTGATCATCACACATTGTAAAAAAAAAAAAAAAAAAATATCAGGAATTTAGCAAACTCTTTAAAACACACATAATATAAATTATGGCTGTAACATTTAAACTTTGACAGTTCATAACAACATTGTAACAACAGCATTGCAATATATGTATAAATAGTATCAGATTATAATAAATAATAGCAAAGGAGATGTATAATCTTAACAATAAGTGAGACATTTGTATTTTGTCACTTATTCGAAATTCCTGTTTTCTCAGATAAGCTGTATCCCGAGATATTAAGATATTGTATATATTTTTTTATTTACTGAAAATATATATTTCAATATTTTGTGGATAAATCCTGTAAACCAGGAAAGCACATGCTAAATGTGCCAAGCAATTGTGTGTGTGTGTGTGTGTGTGTGTTTATATATACAGAGAGAAAGAGTTGTGGTGGGGAAAAAAGTGTGGATGAAAACCCCTTCCACCTGAAGTAAGTGGATAGTTAATACATTGCTAAACACAAATACACACACCAGTCAAGCCATAAGACTTGCTTTTCCTACAGAAATCTCACTTTAACAGTGCTCTCACTACTGCGAGGGATTCTGGGTAGGCGTATGCAAATAAGCTCAACAAAGAACCGCATTTTCTGGCTAATCATGGCAGCATCATTTATGGGTAGCTCCATCTCTAACCAGATCAGGAAAGGTTCAACCAATGAAAAAGAGAGAGAACCAGACTGGAGGAATAAAAAGGTCCCTCCCCCTTCCTACCTCAGTCTTTTTTCCTGTCCTTAACCGGACAGACAGGTTTAAATTTATGACTTAACCATTTTCTTTTTTGGCCACCTACCCATGTGTACCAGTTCAGCCTCTCTGTGCCTAAAGGACCCAGTAAACGGCCTGCATGAGAAGGACTAACTGGGTCAGATTCAAATGAGTTATTTGAATCTGCTTTGTGAATACAACATGCTGAGGACTATGGCTTCATTGGAACTTCAGAAGCCTTACATATTCCCCCTACAGAACCTAGAGGCAATCTGGGAGGTAGTCCTTTCTCCTCCTCATTCATGAATTTTTCATCTATTTCTACCTTTCCTCATTTTGTGTACTCACGCGTCGGCAGAGTTCCTTCGTTTGGGAGTTAGATGTTCACAAGGGGGTAAACCTCGCACTGGTAAGTGATTCCTTGTCCATTTGTCTATTTCTGCCGTACAAACGCTGTGGCGTTCATTACCTTTCAAAGAGATTCCCCGGCTTACATCAGTTCGCTTATACCGTTCTCATAATTTGGCGTGAACTAACCTAGAGAAAAGGTGCAAACGGCTCAGTGTTCTCCCGAACAATCTGAGCATGCGCGAGCTGTCCTCTCTTAAAGTTACAGGTTTCCATTTGATTCTTAAAGTGACAAGTGCTTTCTTTTCCAAAGAAATATCTTTTGGTACTGCCGGTCTATTTTCTTTCTCGACTTAAGGTAAGACTATATTTTTTATCTCCAATTTCTTTAATATTCATAGAAAATAAAATAATTTTCCTTGCAATAAAAGTCTTCTCACTTCGCCACCTGTATTCCTTTTTATAGATGTCTTCTCCCTCTGCCTCCCACTGCTCAGGTTCAAAGAAACATAGTTGAGACAATGTTTATATCTACATAAGGGGAATAAAAGAGTGCCATACGGGCCCTATAGTTACTTACATGGCCCTACTTATTTTGCAGCCCAAGCATGATCTGGGACAGATCCCCCAGGAAACATAAGGAAAAATCTAAATGCTGCTTTGCCTGCAATTAGACTGCTCTAGAGGGTAAAAATTTATGCCTCACCTGTATGTCAGAAGTGACATCCAGCCCAGGAAGAGTTCTCCTCAAGAAGAACTTAAAATCTGGATATCCTAAGCCATAGCTGAAGGCTTTAAGGCTTCTACAAAACAAACCTCCTCTAGAAAATGTCAATGAGCTGAATTCTCTTCTCCCTCATCTGAGTCTGAACTGAAATACTTTAAAGGGTATTTCTGATGAGGAGGAGGAGGATACAGAGTTTGCCCCTAAATCTTTAGACTCCAAATCTGTTGAGTAACTTATCTTCCTAATAAGAAATAATCTAAAATTACAGGAAGAAAAGACAGAGTCTGACAAATATTTTGAAGACCTCAGATCCTCCAAACCCTCATTTCCCATGCATTCATCTATCAAGGAAATGATCCTAAATGAATGGGCCAGGCCAGAGAAGAAAGTTAACTTAAAAAATAACAATCCGAGGATCTACCCCTTCACCTCCAAGGATTGCAAAACTTGGACTGCGATCCCAAAAATAGATGTGGCTGTGATAAAAATTGCGAAATGTACCATGCTTCCAATTGACTCCATGGCATATTTAAGGGATCCAAATGGGCTGTGGCAAAGTCTTTTGATTCTCTACACCCTACTCACCTCTATGTTCTGGAATTCCGACAGGCAGGCCTGGACAAAGGTCTCAGCCTCAGCACTTTAAAGGTTCAGTTCTCAGCTCTATTGGCCCTTTGTAATGCCTCAGGGGCATCTCACCCTCTCATTTCAAGGTTCTTTAAGGTAGCATTACACTTGCGCCCTCCATCCAGAAACACAGCTCCTCCATGGGATTTACCAATGGCCCTAAATGATTTAACTGAATATCCCTATGCACCTCTGTAGGATATCTCCATTCAACGCCTCACTCATAAATCAGTTTTTCTGGTGGCGGTTTCCATGACTAATTTCGGAACTCCAGGCATTCTCTAGTGATGAATCACATACTCATATATTTCATGATCGAGTGATCCTAAGAGCTAGTGAAGACTTCCTTCCTAAAGTTGTTTATAGATTTCATCTGCTCCAGGAAGTGGTTCTCCTATCCTTCTGTTCAGAGGCTGAACTTTTAAACCCCTAATGCAGGTTAATTACATTCACCTGAAAGGGATGCCTTCCACCAATTAACCCTATCGTGCTGGGAATAGAGAGCGCTCCAATCTGTTACTTACATAGAAAGCCTCTCTGACCCTGCCACAATATATATATATATATATATATATATATACACACACACAGCCTGTAGGTTTTGCACTCTAGCTTCCCAGGCTGAATGATATACACTAAAAAATAGGTAGCCAGCACTCAAGGTCTTGTGAAGAAAAAGAAATTTAATAATACGAAGATCCCACAATCAGTCAATGTTTCAGTTCATCTCATAGAACTTTTATCAGGACATAGTAGATACTATTATTATTAAATGTATTTTTCTTCACCTTGAGTGCTGGCTACCTTTTTTTCGTATATATATATATATATATAGAAACTTGTTTTATTCTTGAAAAGGCAGTGTTTACATTAAAAAGGCTGCAGGGACAGACTATAGACACCAGGACAACTATATTAAGCTGGGGTTGTTCTCATGACTATAGTGTCCCTTTAAGAGTTTCGGCTTTTGCTGATAACTTACAGATGTTTACAGCTAACCTGCATCACTCCATGCATTATCAGCTTTACTACATTGCCCCCCAGACCTAAAACCAGTCATTTTAGAAATCAAAGATACAATAAATCAATAGAATTGTATACAGACTAATCAAATATGCCAAGTCATAGGAATGCCAGCCAGTTCACTTCAGAGGCAATTCAGTTGGCTAAATTGGCCTCCTTGGGTGGGAAAGGTTATCTGTTGTGTTTCCTAATGGGTTGGTCCTCAAATTGATTGGCATTTTGCTAGAAAATATAGAGGTCACTGTGGAGCAATGTACCCTGATAGTTTAGGGAGTGCTGTCTGATTACAAAACATGGATTTCACCCCAGATATCTGCACATGTTATCTTTCACGTGCATGAGCAAAGAGTGCAGAAACAGCAATTAAAGGATGAACAGTCCTCCTGTTGCAGGAAAAGCAAGGCAGTCTAGTACTAATGTTAATCTCAAGCAAGCACGTCCACAGGGCCGCCATCAGGGGGTGACAACCATAACGGTTGGCAGTCCCGGGCCCCACATTGCCTCTCTGCACATATATATAGCGATGATCGCTATATAAATGTGCAGCCGCGGGCCCCCGGCTCCCTATACTTGCAGAGACTGCAATTTTCATTAAAAGATCTTACCTCTCTTTAACTCCTGCGAGACCCGCAGCTGTCAGAGTGTTGCCACGGGTTACCATGGCAAGCACGGCACGCACGCCGCACTCGCAGGAGGTACAGAGAGGGAAGAGCTTGTAAGGAATCTCCCCCCTCCCTGGACCAGGTAAGAAGCAGGGAGGGGGGGAATAACATTTTTCACTTTTAAAGTGGGGGGTAGGGGGATATGCTCCATTTACACTACATGCATACACTACACTAACACACACACACTCTAAATTCATTACACTAACACACACTCTGCATTCACTGCACTAACACACACACACTCTGCATTCATTACACTAACACACACACACTCTGCATTCACTGCACTAACACACACACACTCTGCATTCACTACACTAACACACACTCTGCATTCACTACATTGACACACACTCTGCATTCATTACACTGACACACACTCTGCATTCACTACACTAACACACACTCTGCATTCACTACACTGACACACACTCTGCATTCACTACACTGGCACACACTCTGCATCCACTACACTGGCACACACTCTGCATTCACTACAATGGAACACACTCTGCATCCACTACACTGACACACACTCTGCATTCACTATACTAGCACACACTCTGCATTAACTATACACACAGCATCCACTACACAAACATCCTGTATTCACAGTGCACACACTACATCCACCACACATTCAAACACTCTGCATTCACTATACAGAGACACTGCATCTAATACATACACTACATCCACTACAGACACTGCATCCACTTAACACATTGCATCTAATACACACAAACACTACATCCACTACACAAACACAAACTACATCCATTACTCAAACACACTCTGCGTTCAATATACGCACTGCATCCACTACACAAACACACACTCTGCATTCACTGCACAAACAGTATCTAATACACACAACCACTACATCCATTACACACATTCTAATTCACTTCCACTATACACACCACATTCAGTCCTGCATCATTGTCAGCGGACTAGGTAGGAGTCCTGTGGGCGGACTCGTGGGCGGGCCGGCCGGGAGGCAGGGGGGGGGGCCCAGACCTCGTGCTTAGTCAGAGGCCCCAAAATTTCTGGTGGCGGCCCTGCACGTCCACATCAATTCTGTGATTTGCTATGTCTACATGTGTCATAAAGTTAGAGATATGCTGGCATTCAGCAGGATAAATACAGATTTGAAAAAGCTGTTTTATTGTCTTACCTGGCAAATGCATGATGCACAGGGACCCAAAGAGAAAGTTTCCTTGTTATTGTAAGTTCTTCCCTCATAGGTACAACCTGTAGGGGTAAACTTAACATCATCATGATGGAACAGCAGCTGTTATTGGTGGCACATTAACCAAAAACCCATTTAAATGATCCAATACCATGCCAACATCTAGTGATGCCAAAAGGTTTTACTGATTTTTCCATTGATTGGGATCTTGCAAGTATCTGTATAATGCATCTCTATTCTGCTAACGTGTATCTATCTTCTTATTGCAAAAGCAAGGAGTTGTCCTAAAGTAAATATTGTATTGTTTGCAGATCTGAACCTCTGGAAACTTGACTTGCTCAATTACAAACACGGGGCAACACCAACACAAATCAGTGAGTCTGTGTGTCTGTCTGTCTGTCAGTGAGTGAGTGAGTGTGTATGTCTGTCAGAGTGTGTCAAATCAGTGAGTGAATGTTGGGGTTTGTCAGTGAGTGCATGTATGTCTGTCAGTGTATGTGTATCTGAGTGTGTGTGTCAGTGAGTGTATATCAGTATGTGTCTGTCAGTGAAAGTGTGTGTTGGTTAAACTGTGTGTATGCCAGTGACTGCATGTCTGTCAGTGAGTGTGTGTGTCAGTGAGAGAATTTAAGTGTATATATATATATATCATAAGGGGGGGTCTTCTCCAATTCTTCCACCGGGGCCCTGTGATTCCAACTTACACCCCTGCTGTAAATGTTAACATAACAATAGGAAAGTCACGAAAATGTACTATATTCTGCCCTTATCTATGTGTATGCACTGACATAGCTGTAAAGGCAGTGAGCTTGAAGAGATATTTAAGACATCACTTCAACAGTGTAAGACATAAAGTAAGAAAACTACTACAATTCTCTGATGGGGAGTTTTGTTTGGCATCTTTTTAAAAGAAGTTAGAAAAATAAAAGGATAAAAAGATTAGAAAGTATATTTAAAAAAAATATATCTAAATTACCAAGACACTGTGGCCAATCTTTGCGTAGCGAGCATGTCACAGTTCCTCCCACACATACACATATGTTGCATGTGTCTTTCCTCCATGTTTCACTGTCCTGATATTCTTGACCTTCCCAGAAACATGAGGGTCGGCGACATTCACAGCTTTCTAGAGTCTTTACTCTGACCTGAAGATCAGCATTCTGTGGGCATTAGAACAGTGTCAAGCAATGCTTTTTAATATAAATTGAGTAGCAGCTATAATTTCATTCATATATACAGGCATACATTTCATACATATATACAGAGTAAAGTAAAACAAGTAAGTATGGCTAAAAATGATTACACTGAAATTGTTATACAAAGCTGCACCTTACAATATGTAAAAGCTCAAAACACATAGTAATACAAAACGAAAAAAATAAAGTCTGCTGTGTCTTTAAGACAAAAGACAAAACAAAAAAACAAAAACCTATGTTTACATGTTATATGTTGTATGAAATTGCCTGCAAGCATGTCAACCTACCTAATATACGGGCAAAATATATATATATTTAAGTAAAGAGCTGCACTGTATATTTTAACAATATTGGTAGCACTTTATTATTTTTTGCAGTGTTGCACATCATACGTGTGAATTGGGCACATTGCACTTTAATAAAAGTATATGTCACTTTTTGTTTGTAGCACATTAACACATAGGCACTTTCATATGGTTGATGCTACAGCTGATATACATTTCATTCAACCTATGTGGAAAGCAGAATTGTTACCGAGTTTATAATTACATATTTTACAAACCCTTGCTATACTGATACTTCTTGAATAGGTTCAGGTTCAACTATACAAAACTAGTGTAACCTTATTACAAAATGAATAAATATCTTAATTGCATCAATAAAAATGTAGCGTGCTGCTGAAGTTATCTGAATATTTGAACCATGTTATTATTAATTGCTGGTCACCTGAGTTTTAACCATGTCGAGCATGCTGGTTAAGCCAAGTATGGCTTCTTCTAGTCTCTGAAGACGATCTTCTTGAGATAGGAGTGAAGGAGGGACTTCACTCTGCTGCTGCTGGTAGTACTTTATGTCTGATATGTCTGGAGCTCTGGGTTCCCGCTGCACCTCTTCATCAACATGCCTCTCTTGCGGCAAAGAGTAAGGAAGTGTTGGTGAGTCTGAAAAAAACAAAACACATGTGATATGCGTAATAGAGTCCATTGAAAGTAGTTTGTTGCTAACAAAGCAAAGCATTGTTACACATTTAAAAGCGCAGTAGACGGAGGCGGGGCCTGACTATCATGGACTGTCACGCATCTCGACTGAGCTCCACCATAAGCCTGCTATGAATGGCTCAATGATACCTTCCTGGCACAAACCAAAACTACCTGAGGAGACATGTGTGCTCCTTGACCTACCTGACAAGTCGAGAAGCAGTCTAATGCCCGTTGGGAGCTTATTTCCCCACCACAGGAGTTGCGGCCTAGTGTGTGCCGAGCGGGAGAGGCAGCGGGTCTCCCAATCTGGAAGTGCCTAGTACCCACAGCCAAACGAGCGCCCCATTACCCCCCACGCCCCTTGGACCAGTGGGGGAGACCCGGTCCACCCCAGGAGGGTGACCCAGACCCTGCAGAAGCAAAGGGAAAAGCCTCCCACACTGGCGGTATCCACCGTGATCTACCTAACATGGCGGAGAAAGCATGTCTCCCTACCCTAAGCGATGAACCACATGATCTTGGCTCCAAGCTAGACAGGCTCTTTGAAAATTTCTGGCGGCGCCACACACGAGTGAACACTCGCAGCGACGGTCAACCCCACGCCCTCATCTGATGCTCCCTGCACTCCCTAAGCAGAATGCCCATATGTGGCTGCAGAAACTACAGCAAGGCTCATCTGCATGTAAAGCAACGCTGAGACGGGCATTGAAGCAGACCACAGCCGGATCCCGGGAAGTAGTGCAGGAAGCCCTGTGCAAAGAATATGCTATGGCCCACCGATTTCCATCCTGGCCTGAAGGCTTACAGTGCTTTCCCCAAGTGCTGGACTGTGCTTTGCCCATGATGGGTATCTGCAGACCGAATAGATCAAGCTAAATAATCTTATTACTTTGTCTCACTCTTTTGGGGGTTCTTCATACCTGTGGGGCATTCTTTCTTGTAATTGTTTCTGTTATTAGTTTTTGAGATTAGGTTAGAGTTAAGTAGTTTGGGTGTTTTGTTTTATTTTTATTTTTTTGTGTGCTTTTTGGGGTTTTTTTAAATTAATTTTACTCCTTTTATCCACCCTTTGTTATGGGGGTATTTACTGTGGAGACGTTATCATGTAGCAACAACAAGTGTGCCCACTATGACCTGTAGTATGGCTGTCTTTTATAACAAGGAGGAGGGTATCATGCCCTTTCTCCTCGCTCCATTATATATTATATAATCTGGTTTATTACCACTAGTATGGACCAGGCAAATAAGAAGGTACACATTTGGGCTTATTTGGCACACAAATGCAAAACAACAGTCTCATGTTAATTATAATTTAATATATTTATCTCTATGCAGACAGAGTTAAATGGACACTCCAGACCTTTAAAAATAACTTTAGCTTGCTGAAATCTTTTATGTGTGAAGAGTGTGTCCTCTTTCTTCATTTTGCAAAAAGTGCAGATTTCAATAGAAACTGAAACTTTTATGAATTATCCTTGTTACTTCGTTTGCCTTTCAAACAGACAACAGGTCATGTTACTTCCTGGTTTCATCAGCTCTTTGGAGCTGAACTCAAGAGGCGGCAATTGCCCAGAGCATCAGCCTTGTAAAGACTTCTCTTGAGCTGCATTGGAAAGCTTGTGATTGGACAGCCACGAAAAGTCAAGGCGGGGTTAGAAGGGGAGGATTTGCAAAGGCAGCAGACAAGAGAACTTCAGGTTTTGCAAGCTGTTATTATATTTACCCTAATGAAAAAATGAGTTATTAAATGCATGCAGGTTTTCATTTGGGGTATATCTACTAAACAGTGATTTGTATTTGTTTTTTATTTGGGTAGTGGTGTGTCCCTTTAAGGTCACTCAAAAAGTTCTGAAATGAGCAGAAGGAACTAGCGTTGGCTGAGGGATATAAAAATAAACACAAAGATATAAGCTGAGCAGAGAGGGACAGCTCATTGGGCTAATGCATTATCAATAGAATCTGTTAACCCTTGGCGGTCACAGGTTCAAATCATAGCAGGGTTGAATTTATCCTTTAGAGGTAGATAAAATGAGTACCATGTTGGGCAAAAGCATCATCACCAGCATGTACTTGGATACCAGAGCAATCTGGTTAAATACTTTGTTATTATATGAAGTAACCAGCTGCATTATTATTATTTTATTATTAAAAGATGGCCTGAGCTAAGCAAGGAGATTATATATAGACTGTATACACTCTGAGTGATCAAACAAAGAAAAGCAGGTATATCATAGGTGTATTTAAACAAAACGTTTGCTTTATGAAAAACTCATGTTTTACTATTTCTTTTCCATCTCTGGTTTTAATATTTACTTTTTAACAAGTAGATTATTTCCCCTCTTGCTTTGGGACCAGCATTCGTGCGGTTACATGTGCACAAGAATGTAATTCAGGCTGTGTACAACAGTGGTGTATGTGCACAACAGTGCTACTGACTACACAGCCCATTGCTTTGTTGTCTTTTTTTATGCAGACAGCAAATACGTGTTGATATAACGCAGTGTGTGTTTGTTTGGGTATAGCAATGTGTACGTTTATTCACTTTCTGGGCCCTGAGGGGGGTTCCATGTAATTACGAAGCACATCCAGGCTCTAAACACACCCTGTGACCTCAGCGAGAGTCACCAGCAGGGCTGATAACTCCAGAGAGACAATGCTGAGCTCTGTGTGAAAGGAAAGCAGCAGACTGGATGTAGCTCATTGTTTTTAAAGACTGCCTTCGATGCAGCCTATCAGAGGTGAAGCAACTAAATAGCAATTTTATGCACAATTCTCTTACCAAGTATGGGTAAATTAAAAATGATCATTTCTCTTATGTGGTAATTCACAGAGACTGCCAGCATTCTTAGGAACCATGCTATAAAGGGTTATACTCACTTCTACATTACTAAATTCCATTCTTTTAGCCTTAACTCTCTGAGTGCCAGAGAGGGGTGTATGCTTTCCCCACCCTTCTTTTTTTCAGTGGCCTGGTTTTCCTGTAGTCAGTTCTTTGTTGGTTTGCATTAGCAGTGCATGATAGTTTGATTCTTAAGCATGTTAACTGCTTAAGTGTTGTGTAACTACTGCTTAAGATACTATATATATATATATATATATATATATATATATATATATATATTACTGGTTAGCGCAGTGATAATGTCACTGCCTTAGAACCAGGAAACTTAAGTCCTGGTCTGACCACTGTGCCAGTAAGTGTCCTTGGGTAAGACACCTAACAATATATACTGCCCATCTCAATAATATCAGAGCAACAAGATAGTCATATCGGCTTTGACTACTGGAACAAACCACTGAAATGTACCGTATTTTTCACTCCATAAGACGCACTTTTTTCCTCCTCAAAAGTAAGGGGAAATGTCTGTGCGTCTTATGGAGCGATTGTGTGTTCCCTGAAGCCGAATCGCCAAGCCCGAGTGCAGGGGCGAGAAGCAGATCCCAGTTGGGAAGCATTCCGAGATCGTGCGGCATGGAGGAGGGAAGGCTGCAGAGAGGAGGCTGCTGGGGTTCCTGTGTTGGGTCTGTCCGGGGGCGCGCTGATTTGCCCGCTCGTCGCCTAGCAACTGGTTTCGCCGGGACAGCAGTGCGCATGCGTACCTTCCTTTACCTTACTCCTTCAAGCACTGTCCCTAGCTAAGGTAAAAAAAAAATGCTGGCTGAAATGCTACGTAAGGGGCAAAAACAAACAAAAAAATGGACTTTGTACATCATATGTATAAAGTAATAATTGACTCCCGTTATCAATTATGAATTTATACATATGATGCACAAAGCCCAATTTTTTGTTTGTTTCTGTCTCTTAAGCAGTATTAAGATAGTCAGTTATATGTTGTAAATTCTGTTTCTTTAGTATGGATGCAATTTTATTTGCTTTGTGCCACCAGAGTGTGTTTTCTGGTTGAATTAAGGCCATGCTCAGAGATAATACAAATGGTCAGTGCTCAGTGGTAAACATTGGAGATACATTACTGGCAGTTCCTTCATCACTGTATTTTCTTGCAGAAAACCTCCCCCATTCTACATACAAGGATGATAAAAGCAGAATAGACTAGCATATAAGATTCCTTTTAAACTAGTGGTAGTAAACTATGCTACGGAGCATGGAAACAGTGCAGCGGAGAGTGGAGGAAACAAGAGGATCAACTGCAAAAAGCGAATAAAAGTAAGCACACTTTTCGTGGAAATGCTTCAAAGTGGCCACAGTTAGATGTGGCCATGAAAGAATGGATCACACATCACTGGAATAATGGCTTCTAAGCAGGGCCGGATTAACATAGGGGCTGATGGAGCTGCAGCTCCAGGCTCAGGCCCATGGAATAGGCCCATTAAAAAAAAAAAAAAACATTTTTTTTTTTTTACACACTACTCTTAGGTTTGCCTCCTGACTGGTATTTTATTGGCACAGATGGTTTTGAGGCTGCCTGGCCGTGCCGGTATTGCAGTAATACCGGCAATACAAATGCAGGTAATTTTCTCAGAATAAATGGAAATTACTCTCCAATACCAGCACCGGCCAGTAGGGGTCACTGTGTGTGGAGGGAGGCAGGGATAGGAAGTTACAGAATATCCCTGCCTCTCTCTACTACTCACTGATCCGTGGGGGAGCAGCTACACAGCACAGAGAGTCCAGACAGCAGCTCTACAGCTCAGGTAAGTGAGGGATGGGGGGAAAGGCAGCAGGGACACATGGGGACACTGAGACACTAGGGGACACATGTGGACACTGAGACACTAAGGGACACAGACACTAGGGGACACATGATGACACATACACTAGGGGACACTGAGACACTAGGACACAGACACTGGGAGACCTGGGAACACTGAGACACTTGGGGACACTGCAAAACATGGGGACACTGAGACACTTGGGGACATGGGGACACAGACACTAGGGGACACATGGGAACACAGACACTAGGGGACACTGAGACACTAGGACACATGGGGACACAGGCACTGTGAGACCTGGGGACACAGACACTTGGGGACACTGGAAAACATGGGGACACTGAGACACTAGGGGACACATGGGGACGCTGTGAGACATAGGGACATTGGGAGACATTGAGACACGGAGACACTATGTCCCCCAGCCAGTGTCCCTAGTGTCTCAGTGTCCCCAAGTCTCCCAGTGTCTGTGTCCCATGTCTCTGTGTGCCTAGTGTCCCCATGTGTCCCAATGTCCCCATGTCTATGCCCACAACTGTCCCCATGTCTCCCCAAGTATCTGTCTCCCAGCCAGTTTCCCCTAGTCTCCCAGTATCCCCTAGTCTCCCAGTGTCCCCTAGTCTCCCAGTGTCTTTGTTCCCATGTCTGTGTCCCTAGTGTCTTAGTGTCCCCAAATGTTTCAGTGTCCCCATGTCTCCCAGTGTCTGTGTCCCTAGTGTCTCAGTGTCCCCATTTCTCCCAGTTTCCCTAAATGTCTCAGTGTCCCCATGTCTCCCAGTGTCCCCGGGTCTCTCAGTGTCCCCATGTCTCTCAGTGTCCCCAGTATCCTAGTGACATGGGGACACACTGAGACATTGGGACACTGGGAGAAATGGGGACACAGACACTGGGAGACTAGGGGACTGGGTGACATGGGGACACTGACACTGTGATACATAGGGACACTGAGACACTGGGTGACTTGCGAGACTGAGACACTGGGAGACAGGGAGACACTGGGAGCAATCCGTCTATACAGCAGAATCAAACTGTGAGTAGTTTCTTGGTGATTTTACAGAATTTTCACTCCTTGTGATTTACACGCATAACTAATTAATTATACAAATGATTAAGGTTGGTATTTTTTTCCAAGAAAGGTGGCAACCTTAACTACTCTTTGCATACTCTTGCTTAAAGGAGCACTATAGTGTCAGGAACACAATCATGTATTTCTTACCCTATTATGTTAAAACCACCACCCTGGCCCCTTCTTCCCTCCCTAAATATAGTAAAATATTACTTGTATTCAATTCTGCAGCTGCTGGCTCAGAAGTGGTGGTCTGAGCAAATTACAATACTTCCCCATAGGATTGGCTGAGACTGTCAACTAGGCAGATCAGGGGCAGAGCCAGCACAAGTCCAACATAGCCCTGGCCAATCAGCATCTCCTCATAAAGATAAATTGAATCAATGCATCTCTATGAGGAAAGTTCAGTGTCTGCATGCAGAGGGTGGAGACACTGAATGGCAGTGCTGCACACTAGGCAGTACTGCCCCAGGAA
This sequence comes from Pelobates cultripes, assembly GCA_933207985.1. Taxonomy (NCBI): domain Eukaryota; kingdom Metazoa; phylum Chordata; class Amphibia; order Anura; family Pelobatidae; genus Pelobates; species Pelobates cultripes. The sequence continues at coordinate 146,572,645 of OW240914.1, read as the reverse complement.
GCACCTCTAGCAGCCATCTAAGGAGCGGCCAGTGGAGTTATTTTCTCTGAAAAGACAGTGTTTACTGCAAAAAGCCTGAATGGAATGATTCTACTTACCAGAACAAATACAATAAGCTGTAGTTGTTCTGGTGACTATAGTGTCCCTTTAAGTTTGGAAGCTTAAGAGGGATGTATGGGAACAAAACTTGTGTGCACTGGCTGACATTAAAGTTAGTTTAGGTAATGCAGACGTTGGTCTCTCTAACACTGTGGCATGTCCCCATTCTTCTACACTCACTACAGACACCTTTTCTCTGTCTCAGACTATACCAGGAACTTCTGCCTGCTAGTAAGAAGGTAAGGAGATAAGTGGACCAGCGAGTGCTAGGGGACAGTCCTTAGAAAGAATGGAGTGAGCGCATCATTAGACGCATTTATGCCACGCTTAGGGTGCTGCCTGCATAGTATGCCCTTAGTTGGACAGCCTGCAGGATTGGCAGGCAGCCTGACATGCATTCATGCCAGGCTGACCTTCCAATTCTTTGGACAAACATTCCCCCTTTTTGGGCATGTTCACCCCTTTTGGCAGGTCTTGTCACGTGATTCGCGCCAGTGGCCCACCCTTTTACCCCACCCATTGACTTCCTGCTTCACTGGACACTGCTGTTAGGGGTTATGGATTTACTTGAAAGATGAAAGCATAAATTAGAGAGAAATTAGCATAGGGTATGTGTTTTCTTATAGCTGCATCCTATGAGTTTCCCTCCAGCACCATCTCCATCAGATACATGACGCTTGGGAGGTATGATTGTTTTAGTGTTTTTGGTCGATAAGATTCCGTAATTAGGCCCATCATAATTGTCAGCACCAGGCCCACTGTGCTCTTAATCCGGCCCTGCTTCTAAGTCTCTACAAAAATGATAATATATGAAGCCAAACGCATTGCTGGTGCTACAGATTTATGAGGCGATGTGGCCTTGCTATGCGCACCAAAACTAGAATTGTGCAAAAAATGACAAAAGAATATAAATATAAGATTCTGTCTTTTCATACATTTGTAATTCATGCTAGGAAGAAAAATGGGTTTGATATTGTCCAGATTGGGAATATGGATGAAGTCCCGCTAACCTTTGATGTGCTATCTAATAGGACTGTTGATCTGAAAGGTGCCACAACTATCACTGTGAAAACCTCTGGACATGAAAAAACCCATTACACGGTTGTGTTGTCTTGCTGTGCAGACGGCACCAAATTGCCACCCATGTTAATTTTTAAAAGGAAATCATTTCCAAAAGAAGTGATTCCAAGAGGAGTTGTTGTACATGTTATGAGAAAGGATGGATGGACTTAAATGGAATGAGAGTATGGGTTGAAAAAGTGTGGTCCAAACGTCCTGGAGGGCTTCTGAAAAAACCTGCCTTATTAGTACTTGACCAGTTTAGAGCACATATTAGCGAAACTACAAAAAAGTGCTTCAAAGAAGTGAAGACTCATCTAGCTGTAATTCATGGAGGTCTTACCAGCCAGTTGCAACCTGTCGACATTTCCACCAACTAACCATTTAAAGTCTTTATGCGAGAAGAGTGGAACAAATGGATGGCTGCTGGTAATCATGATCTGACACCTACTGGACGAATGAAGAGGACCACTATCATTCAAGTTTGTGAATGGGTGAAAACATCATGGTACTCAGTCAGGCCCGGACTGGCCATCGGGCACACCAGGCAAATGCCCTGTGGGCCGCGATGGCCATGGGGCCGAGGCCGGCAGGGGAGATCACAGGAACGCCGGCCCTGCTGTGTGCCTCCATGGGCCGGTGGGGAGATCAAAGATCTCCCTCACCGGCCCAGAGGTAATTATAAGCGGCCGCAGGCTGGGGAGTGAGGGAGGGAGGAGAGGACCGGCGGAGCTCTAGCCAGCAGCTCCGCCGGGTCCTCTCGCAGGATTCTGAGTGTTGCCCCGTTTACCGGCCAGAGTTCACTCTCAACACTAGGACCACCAGGGAAGGCAGGACGGCACCCTCCTCAATGGATACCTGGCTCCCCACCCCCCCACCCCAGGCTAAAGGTAAGAAGGGCGGGGGGGGTATAACTTTTTTTATTATTATTATTATTATTATTAATAAAAATATATATTTAAATTGAAATAAAAAATACACTCACACACACAGCCCCCTCACACACAGCACCCCCAGACAAACACAGCACCCAGAAACACACATAGTACCCAAACACACACAGCACCCAGACACACACAGCACCCAGAAACACACAGCACCCCCAAACACACACAGCACCCAAACACACACAGCACCCCCAGACACACACAGCACCCTCAGACACACACAGCACCCCCAAACACACACAGCACCCCAAACACACAAACAAACACACACAGCACCCAGAAACACACAGCACCCCCAAACACACACAGTACCCAAACACACAGCACCCCCAAACACACACAGCACCCCCAAACACACACAGCACCCAGACACACACAGCACCCCAGACACACACAGCACCCAAACACACACAGCGCACCCAGACACACACAGCGCACCCAGACACACACAGCGCCCCCAGACACACACAGCACCCAGACACACACAGCGCACCGTCAGACACACAGCGCACCCTCAGACACACAGCACACATCACATTCAGACACACACAGCACCCTCACTCACACACAGCACCCTCGCTCACACACAGCACCCTAGCTCACACCCAGCACCCTTGCTCACACACACAGCACACTCCCATACATATACAGCACACATATATATATATATATAGATAGATATATATACACACACACACACGCTACAGCACCACTACACACATTACGCTCCAGGTACACGCTAGATTCCTTACCCTATATGCACTCTTAATCCTCTACACACACACACAACCTCCTACACACACTCTGGGTCCTTTACACACTAGATCTCCTACACACACTGCACCACCTACACACACACTACATTCCTTGTCAGCAAACACATACACCCTCTCTACAAGCCCTACACACACTACGTCACCTATACACACACACTACAGCCCGTATGCACACACTCGCTACATCCCCTATAACACTATGCCCCCTATACACACACTCTCTACAGCCCCTAGCCACACATATTACACCACAAACACAAATTAAATTGACCTATTTACACAATACCACACCACACTCTACACACACGCAATCCCACAAGCAGGCTCCAAACACATGCACCATACACTTTCCTGGCCCTTTTGTCCTCTGGTATCCCACTTGTGGAGACACCAGAGACTATTTAAAAGCAAACACAGCGCAAGCATGTTAATAAATTCGCTTGCGCTGCACAGAACAAATTCAGGGCCTTTTTCTAATGCCAGAGCTCTTCAGTGGGGCTCTGTGCATTGAACCAACATGCTCACTTTGAGAGGTGGCGTGCTTGTCATTAGTGATGACAAAAACACACCATCTCTGGCCCCGCCCCCTTCTTAGGGGGCTGCTCTGATTGAAAAATGCCCGGGCCTAATTTTTTTCCCAGTCCGGCCCTGCACTCACTAATTAAGAAAATCGTTGTACAGTCATTCAAAAAATGTAGCATTAGCAATGCCTTGGATGGAAACGAAGATGGTATCTTATATGAAGATAGCAAAGAAAGTGATGTAAGTGATTGTGAGCAACTGAGCTTCATAAATTCTGACTCTAGCAATGATGAGTTCTTGAGGTTCACAGAAAACTAGAAGAGTACTCGAACCTTAAAGTCTCTCTTCATTTGTTAATGACAGTGATGATGGTTCTTAATGCCACTGTTGACTGCTGTTCACTTTACATGGCTGAAATAATATTCTGATATTCCGGTAGTTTATTAAATAGTTTAGTACACCATTTGATTCAGAATATTTTTTTCTTGTTTTCCTCCTCTAAAAAACTAAGTGCATCTTATGGTCAGGTGCGTCTTACGGAGCGAAAAATATGGTATGTTCCGTGAGGAGGAAGAAATACAAGCAGATAAGAAGAGATGGCAACCATGCACAAGATATCCACCACAGACATATCAATTACAGTACTGAAAGAATACCAAATCCCATGCTGTCACCATAACAGAGTAACCCCCATGAAGAGCTGGTCAGCCCTAGGACTTAACATGATCCACACCTACTGAATAAAGAAATTGATAAGGCAGAACAATACTGGTCATTGGAGGACCCTTACAAGGGAACTACACCATTCTAACTACCAATCAGTTGCCTCTCCATATGGAACTTGGGTACGTGGAAAATAACTCTAGAAGACAATTTCAGGACAAACCTCTCCAGTATTTGTGAGTGTATTTCTACAGATAATCACTTTATACTCCCCCAACTTGCAATATTGCCCTATGTTTTTTCTATTATATTTCTACATTGTAGAGACCTGTTTTTTGGTATGTGTGTGTATGTTCTACTGTTGAGAACCCGGAGGAGTGCAGACAGTACATTGGGGTAAAATAGTTTTTTTAACTATTTTATTCCATCTGAATTTTCTTTTTCTCTGAGGGTGTCTCTAGTATACCTGGTGTTTGCCCTAGAGTATGTAGAAATTATATTGGTTCCTAATTGATTTTCTACATGTGGTATATGAATTCTACATACTACAGCACACCTCCACAAAGTCCTGGATTTAGCAAGACAGTCCTTCTTTTGAGTCACTTTCCCAAACCTGTCAAAGGTTTGACTTGTTTCTGGGAACACCAGAAACTAAGCTCCCAGAAAGAGTAGTGCAAGCACATCATTAGATGCAATTGCATTGGACAAAGTAAACTTAGAGCATTGAGCCATGTAAAAGCATTTGGAGCAAAGTAAACTTAGAGCATTGAGAACTTCAAAATTTCTCTGTGCATCTGCAGCTCTAAGAGGAGCTGGCCAATACAGTGGCCATTCAATGTGCACACACGCCAAGCTGACATGCCTCTTTCTGGATGATCCTTCCTCTTTCTAGACAGGCTTACAGATCGTTTCCATTTCTTTTTGACCTGTCCATCCCATTCCTGGTTCCATGCCTACGAATGGTGAAATGTATGCTACATGGCAGAAATTGTCATTTGTTGTCCATCAAGATGTATGCATACAGGGAGTGCAGAATTATTAGGCAAGTGAGTATTTTGACCACATCATCCTCTTTATGCATGTTGTCTTACTCCAAGCTGTATAGGCTCGAAAGCCTACTACCAATTAAGCATATTAGGTGATGTGCATCTCTGTAATGAGAAGGGGTGTGGTCTAATGACATCAACACCCTATATCAGGTGTGTATAATTATTAGGCAACTTCCTTTCCTTTGGTAAAATGGGTCAAAAGAAGGACTTGACAGGCTCAGAAAAGTCAAAAATAGTGAGATATCTTGCAGAGGGATGCAGCACTCTTAAAATTGCAAAGCTTCTGAAGCGTGATCATCTAACAATCAAGCGTTTCATTCAAAATAGTCAACAGGGTCGCAAGAAGCGTGTGGAAAAACCAAGGCGCAAAATAACTGCCCATGAACTGAGAAAAGTCAAGCGTGCAGCTGCCACGATGCCACTTGCCACCAGTTTGGCCATATTTCAGAGCTGCAACATCACTGGAGTGCCCAAAAGCACAAGGTGTGCAATACTCAGAGACATGGCCATGGTAAGAAAGGCTGAAAGACGACCACCACTGAACAAGACACACAAGCTGAAACGTCAAGACTGGGCCAAGAAATATCTCAACACTGATTTTTCTAAGGTTTTATGGACTGATGAAATGAGAGTGGGTCTTGATGGGCCAGATGGATGGGCTCGTGGCTGGATTGGTAAAGGGCAGAGAGCTCCAGTCCGACTCAGACGCCAGCAAGGTGGAGGTGGAGTACTGGTTTGGGCTGGTATCATCAAAGATGAGCTTGTGGGGCCTTTTCGGGTTGAGGATGGAGTCAAGCTCAACTCCCAGTCCTACTGCCAGTTCCTGGAAGACACCTTCTTCAAGCAGTGGTACAGGAAGAAGTCTGCATCCTTCAAGAAAAACATGATTTTCATGCAGGACAATGCTCCATCACACGCGTCCAAGTACTCCACAGCGTGGCTGGCAAGAAAGGGTATAAAAGAAGAAAATCTAATGACATGGCCTCCTTGTTCACCTGATCTGAACCCCATTGAGAACCTGTGGTCCATCATCAAATGTGAGATTTACAAGGAGGGAAAACAGTACACCTCTCTGAACAGTGTCTGGGAGGCTGTGGTTGCTGCTGCACGCAATGTTGATGGTGAACAGATCAAAACACTGACAGAATCCATGGATGGCAGGCTTTTGAGTGTCCTTGCAAAGAAGGGTGGCTATATTCGTCACTGATTTGTTTTTGTTTTGTTTTTGAATGTCAGAAATGTATATTTGTGAATGTTGAGATGTTATATTGGTTTCACTGGTAATAATAAATAATTGAAATGGGTATATATTTGTTTTTTGTTAAGTTGCCTAATAATTATGCACAGTAATAGTCACCTGCACACACAGATATCCCCCTAACATAGCTATAACTAAAAACAAACTAAAAACTACTTCCAAAAATATTCAGCTTTGATATTAATGAGTTTTTTGGGTTCATTGAGAACATGGTTGTTGTTCAATAATAAAATTAATCCTCAAAAATACAACTTGCCTAATAATTCTGCACTCCCTGTATGAGCAAAATGTGACCAGCAAAACATGGTGGATCTGGAAAACCCTGTTTGTGATACAATGATGGAGTCCAGGACAATTTAACGGTAATAGATGCACAACAATGTCCTTGAATAATATATTAGCATACATAAAGTTCAGAATAATATATTACTAAAAAGGTAACACCCTAGTGTTCATAGCTTCATACAAATTTTAAACAGTAAACAACGTGACTTTAAAACTTAATTCACATAATATATATCCCAAAATAGCCCTTTTAGAAATAAAATAAATAAAAGACTTGGCATTTTTTCAACACAACTATTTTGACCTTCATTTTATTCACTATTCACAATTCAAGGTTTGTGAAGCCTTTGTTTTGTGTTTCCTCATTGTGTCTGCTGCTGTCACAGAAATATTTTGGAAGGTTGGAGCCATGGAAGATCTAGGGTTGGAGACATGAAAAGGAATTCTGATTGATGTGGGAAGCGGGAGGGACCAAGGACCCGGTCTCTTAACAAGATGAAGAGGTCTCGGAAGCTATTTAATTAATGTAATGAGGCGGAACCTAGAAATGCTCTCAGTCAGTGTATGGGAACAGACAAACAGTGCTACAGATACACTGTACTTGCAATAGACAAGCACATGGAAAAAGTTTCAAAGATTAAATAAAATTTACTCAGTCTGCCTGTCCCCAAGCTAAAAATAAATACTACAAAATTGATTTATTTTCCTTTTCCATATGACCTATCCCTCTAGAACTGTAGAATGTTCCAAATGTATTAACTACAAAAGGTTATGCAAAATAATATTTCCTGTTGTTCTCCCACACACATTTTACAGTGTGGCCTTGAGTTTTTATATCATAATATATTTATATCATTACAAAATATAGTATATAGAGTAAATTAACCTCTTCCATGGCATGGCACAGTCATTCTTTAATTAATCCTTTCCAAGCTAGACTTGCCTAATCATGGATGTACAGATACAAAATTCCCTGTCTGTAAATGCCCGTTTATGATTTTAGGTGTAACTGTGTGTATGAGAGAGTGGAGATGTGTGTATATGGCAGCATATAGCTGTGTGTGTGTGTGTCTGTGTCTTTGTTATGTCTGAAAATACAGATCTGTGTGTGCTTGTGTCTGGAAGTATGTACCTATGAGCTCCATGGAGCAGACAACTTGGCCAGCGGCTATTTTGGGGGAGTCTCCCAAAATACCGCGACCTCCTCCATGCAATGAGCTTAAAATTCCTCCTTAGAGAATTACTGTGCTTAATGATTCTCTATGGCCGACCATGACGGCACTGCGCATGCGCGTGTGACATCACGGAATTTTACGGCACGAGAGCCGGGAAGTAAGATTCCCAGGTCTCATACCCAGAGGACTTGCGAGCAAGGATTGAAGCCGCACTTCCAAGCCTTCTATTTAGTTTAAAGGAACACTTTAACACACTTAGAAAACATGGTACACCCCCAAGCTCCTAGTTTGCCCCCCCTTTAAGAAACCTAATCTTGTTTCTCTAGAAAACTAATCTTGTTTCCATCACTGCGCAGGTCTGATGATGCTAGCACCGCCCTTGATTTGCTTCCTTGATAACATAATCAGAATTATCCAATAAGAGAGCATTTTGATTATCTCAGCTAAGAAGGTGGACCTGGAGGCAGAGCCAAATGCCACAACAGCATCTCCTCAAAGAGATGCATTGAAACAATGCTTCTTTTTGGGAAAATGTCAGAGTCTCCACGCAAAAACGTGTAGATGTTGACAGTCAGTGCTGCACACTGACCCAGCAAGCATCTCTAGTGGTAATCTTTAGAGTGGCCACTAGAGGTGTTCTTAGGCTGTAATGTAAGCTCTGAAAAGGCAATGTTTACATGTTTAAAATGCCTGCAGGGATTGACTATACTCAACAGAACAACTACTTTAAGCTGTGGTTGTTCTGGTGACTATAGTATTCCTTTAATATAAGGTTTTTGGGAGTAGGACGGGGTGGTCAGCCCATAAGGCTTAAGTAGAAATGTAGAAAGAAGGAAACAGCGCTAAAATAGACCAATCCTATAAATAGATCAAGTAAGAGGTAGCAACCTAAAAATAGGGTTCCCTCTAAACCCTATGAACAAAGGTAATATACAAGACAAAACAGAGAAGGTTGCACCAAAGCTGGCTAAAGTGCACCTGAAATGAACAAAGTCCAAAGGGTAAGTGGTGCCAAAACAAAGTCTTTGGTTGGGCCTGATGAGGCAACGACAGCCTATGTTCTCTATTCTCTCGCCACGCCCATCCTGTCTATTCCTGCTTACTCCCTCCCACCAGTATGCCATCTGTAGCAGTCCCCCCTGCACACTACATTTCCCAATACCCTTAGCGGCACGTCAGGAGATCGGTCCGTTTTCCAAAATGGAAGCCGATCACGTGACCAACTAAAATACTATTTTTACCCTATTTATAACCCTCATTCTACTGTATATATACATATAGTTTATTATGTATTTTGAAAATGCACCTTACTTGATGACGTCATTTAGGCGCAAAACCTCATTTACTGTTTAAAATCAGTCTCCCTATATAAACCCTACCCTACCAAGCATGTTTTTTTTATCTCCACTTGATAAAGCCACTATAGGTGAAACGCGTTGTGGATATTTTATATATTTTACTCTGTATTCTAAATAAAGGTATTTTGGCTACTTTTAAATCACTCTGATTGTGCCATTTTACTCTTTTATTTATTATTTTTAAATTTTGCTTGGTATCCTGATTTTATCTCTCCTGGTGAGTATTACTCCAAAGACATCCGAGGTGGGGATTATAGCACTCACGCCTGAGTCATTGAGCAGTCCGCCTGCTCAATCCTATGTGAGTACACATTTTATTATTTATACTCTTTATATGAGTTTTTATACAGTGAGCACTATTAGTTGTCTCTCTTCTCCCTTATGATCTACATATCAGCAAAAGACTTAACCCTCTACACGCATCCTACAAGCGGGGATTATACCGCTGTGCGCTATTCATACTAAAGCTGGCTTAAGCTCTACTAAACGTGAGTAGGACTGTATTAGACTCTGTTGTTATATACACCATCTTTACCAGACGTACTGCCCTATCATCTATCTTTCTCTTCCACTTACGGAGTAAAAGACCAATACTTCTCTACGTATCCTATAAGCGGGGATTGTACTGCTGTATGCCATCCACACTAGAGCTAGTTCTACTACAGCTCTACTACACGTGAGTAGGATTACTATAGATCTCTTCTTCTTGCATATAAACCCTCGTATCAGACGTATCTGCACTATTGTTTGTTTCTTTCTTTACATACGGATCCTGTAAAACCATCTTCAAGCGACCCTTAGAGAGAATACTTCTCCATATAGGCTGTCTTTGCCTCATCAGGCCCAACTAAAGACTTTGTTTTGGCACCACTTACCCTTTGGACTTTGTTCATTTCAGCTGCCTACAATGTTCCTTTAATGCGTTTTGAAATAATTGGAACGTGTATCAAATTATTATTTTCTTTCATTTCACATACAAGAAATGTATTTTAAAGGAATACTTTGCATTTTATTGTAAGCAGCACATACATGAGTGATTACTTTAAAAGGGCAATCAATGTAAATGAAATTAATATAATGTGATACAATTTCAGCAGGTACTTAACATGCTTCAAAAGTCGCTCTTTAGAGATCTAGGATCAGCCAGTTCGTGTTTATTTTTCCAAATGTGTCTGTAGTTTTTCAAGAAGAAGAAAGCCCTAATTCACTCTGCTTTTGTGGCTTCCAAGCATGTTGTCAGAATGCAGTCAAGATTCAGTGCTGAATAAACCCTGCCCCCAAGGCATAATCTGTGACATTCTTTCCCTTTAGTGTTATTACTTAGCATTGCTAACACTTGGAACAAGCATGAATGTTCCAAAAGGTAGTTTTATAGTATTTAACCCAGTCTAATAAACACGCTCTACAAACACTAAGCAATGTTTACAATAGGGAATGGTGTGATGGCAAACTCAATTGAGCCAACCTACCAACTTGTCCACATAACCTGATGTTTCCATTCTTAAAGGGGCCCTATAGGTACCTAGACCACATAATCTAATTGAAGTGTTCTGGTTGCAGTGTCCCTGCACCCTTAACTCTGAAATGTAAAACATTGCATTTTCAGATGTGCTGATGTCAGTGAAGGAGGGGCCCAATCCAGCGCTGAGGAACATGGGAGCTGGAATCAGGTAAGTGTTTAAAGGGTTTTTCAACCACTTTACATGTCATGGAGAGGGGAGTGCGGGGGCAGAAGGACACTACACAACTTTGTATTTACTTTGTAAAGGACCTGTAGTGTTCCTTTAAAGAGGGACTGTCATCATCACCACCAATGCATTCACCGGTGAGGCATGCCACGCAAGGTATGATTTATCCCAAATTATTCAAAGCCCAGTAAATCACTATGCCCTTTGTGAATATTAGTCCTGGCAACTCCAAAAGGAGGAGTATGTTTAATGCAGTTGAGATGAGGACAGAAGCACATTAAGGCATAAAGATATTTTTGCTTAAATTTAAAAAATCCTTTGTAATAGGTTTTATATCACCAAAACTATTATAACTATTTTAAAAGTAGACTTACAAAATCCAGAAAGATTTTGAAGACACATTTCAACAACTTCTTGGCATGGGGTTCTGCAAGTCTAGATTTAATATTTTTAGATAAACTTTTCAAATTATTCTTCTAAATATTAAAATGTAAAAATATATAGTTTTTTTTATACATGATATATTAAAATATTTTCAAAATATTAGATTTAAAAATGTTATCCAAAAATATTAACATCAAGGCCTTAAAGGAGTACTTGTTTAGGTCACCGGCCCCCTCAACAGAATAGAGTTTCAAGGTTTTAAACTTACCTTTTCTCTATCGCTGCACTGGTCTTGCCACGGCTGGCCCCACCTCCATGGCTGAGATAATCAAAACGCTGTGTTAATCAGCTTCTCCTCATAGAGATGCATTGGATCAATGCACCTCTATTGGGAGCGTTCAGTGTCTCTATGCAGAGCGTGAATGTAGGTGCTACACACAGTGCAGCACTAAAATATTAAGCACCTCTAGTCGACATCTGAGTGACTGCAGCTAGAAGTGTTACTAGACAGCAATGCATACACTGCTGTTTCTCTGAAAAGACATTGTGTACATTGAAAAGCCTGTAGGGATATGATATAGACACCAGAATCTCTACATTAAGTTGTAGTTGTCCTGGTGACTGTAGTGTCCCTTTATTCTCACAGTCCTGGCACGAAAGGGCTAATGAGCCAAGAAACTCCAAAATAACCTCTGCTTAATCCTCTTGTCGTTCATCAGGCCCTTCAGAAATGTTACGTCTCTTTAAAACATTTGCAGGAAAGGTTATTGCTAAGAGGGACAATTTAAAATATGATTATCATGACAGACCTGACAAATTTATGTTTTTGTCGGACATTTACATAAGTACTAGAACAAAATAAAAACAAATTCTATAAATAATACACTATTACTCATAATAAGATATTATTCTTTTGTGTGTGTGTGTGTGTCTCAGTATATATGTTTATGTACCACAATAAGTCAAACTGAGACAGTTTCCAGTCTTGCAGCAGCCTGCTTGTGACTGACTGATCTTTTTTTTTTTTTTTAGCAAGGTCTAAGAGTTATAACTGGCAGATATATAACAAATCAAAATCAGAATCAATAGTACAATAGAAGTTTGTATTCACCTGAAAGGTTCTCACAATGCCATGGCCTGTGGGTGAATCCGGTTGGAGAAATTTCTGCAGTCTGCCAGTAACCCTGAAATAAATGAGATGCAATTAACCAGATTTCCTGTGTGATTTTCATAACACAAAGCAAATAACTGAATATATATGGAACTTAAACGGATACTTCTACATCCATTCTGTAAACCAGATGGTCATTGTATAGCGTGCTATCTAGCTACTACAAATTTAGCACAAATTCTCTCAATAAGGAACTGAATATATCAGACGTTTATATAAAGTTATGTTTTTATGTGCAAAATTGGTGTTCATATGGTATTAAAAGAACACTATAGTGTTAGGAATACATACATATACCCCTAACACGATAGTGCTGGAACAGATGTGTAGGTCTCCGGCCCCCCTATCTGTGGAGTTTAAAAGTGATTAAACTTACCTTTTCTCCTTTGCTGCACTAGTCTTGCTGCAGCTGGTCCCACCTCCAAGGCTGAGCTCATCAAACGTGATCAATTCATCTCTATGGGGAGCATTAAGCGTCTCCATGCAGAGCATGGTGATGCTGACAGTAGGTGCTTCACTGTGTGCAACACTGAAATAGGAAGCACCTCTAGTGGCCGTCTGAGTGACTGCCACTAGAGGTGTTACTAGGCAGCAATGAAAAGGCAATGTTAACATTGTTTAGCCTGCAGAGACAGGTTATAAACAGCAGAACCACTACATTAAGTGTAGTGGTTCTGGTGACAATAGTGTCCCTTTAAGTGACAACAACAATTTTATTGAGCATTTAATACATCATGTACGCCATGCTCTTTTTATACCCTCCATTCTAACATATGATTACCTGCCCTATATCTTTATAAATGTCACAATGTTAGCTTGTGATAGGCAAAAATGAGAGGGAAAGTGTGACGTTACTATCAGTAATTTATAATGAATCTTAAGTGTAATAATAAATCACAGGGAAATCACAGGCCTAAAATAGAGAATATAATAGTCAATTTTGAGTGTTTTCAAAATACTATGTTGCTATAAGGTTAATGTAGAGTAGAAAGGTTAACTATGTGGACAGTGTAAAAGCAAGCCGAATAACAATAGTTAAAACCTTAGGACCTGGGATGGATTCTTACCAGGAATTTGCTCTCTTTTTCACCTGGAGTGCTTGCAAAGCTGATCTGAAGATCCAAGGGGAGAATCAAACTCAATAACTCCTCTTCTTCCTCTTTCCCAAACACCACTGGCTCCTCACATTCTAGGAAGATTGTCACCTTATGAATGTCTATGTTTAGTGCAAGTCGGGCCCACTGAGAGCCAGTGAAAGGTGATCCCCCTGGAAGCACCAGAGAGGCTGGCTCCATGCCCTGTGGGGTGCGGTATTCCAAGCGCAACTGGTCAACGGAGGTATCAGAGACAAGACGCAGAAGTGGATGCCCATCTTTCTTGGTGGCAGCTGGTGACTGGAGGGCCAGCAGTGTTCCCTTATTGTTTTTAGCCTGTTTGGCTACAAAGTGCAGGCCCAGAGAGCCTTGTGTACTGGAGAGTAGGTATACAGAGTAATCCCAGGGTAGGGTGAGATGGGGTACACGTTGCCGAAATTTCCACGCTGGAGTATCTGGATCTGGGCCTTTTGATTTGGTAACACCTTTGATTGAACGTGTTACATTCAAAGCTTCCAGAAGGTCAATAACTAGAAAGGACAATGGACAAGAGAAGTTAATTGTGAAAATAAAGAAACAAGATAACCAAGGACAATGTCTCATTATATTTGTAATAAGTGTGATTTCGTTCTTAGGTCAATATAATAAATCTATAATAGTGTTTTGTTTTTTCCTGTGGCAGAACAACAAAACACTAAGCAGTGATATTTTTAAGTAAACTGTATCAGTAATTGACAACATCTGTAAACATATGTCATCATTCAATGGGCCAACACTATGAACGGAGATTAACAGAGAAGCCATGGCACTCATGTGGTGATAGTTCAACTACAACATGCCAGGGGTTATTGTCCACATAATTAATAGAAACCGCACAGAAAAAAAGAACATATGATACGCTCCAAAAAAACTTTTTTTTTTTAATTCTTTACTTTTGCGTGCATATGATTTACAGACATTCTGTCAATGCCCCAACAGCAGTGACAAACAAGCAAATTAGACAAAGCGTAACATTCATATGGCATTTGAGTATGCTGCAAATTTTATTTTTATAGTATAGTTTAGAGTCCAGGCTAAACCGATCCTGTCTAGGCTATATAGTAAGAGAGAAATGTTGAGTTATGCTGTTTTAGAAATGGTGAGTATGACTGTAAAATAGATTGCAAAACATGCTTATGACAGGAGGACAAGGTGAATGACATGAGGAGAACAGAGTAGTGACATGAAGGGATATCAATGAGATTTTTATCCCTATTGTGTGGGAGTTGGGAGATAAGAGGCTTGCGTCTGCAAAGGCATTGCTTGGAGTTGGGTGGCTCATTTTACCCTGTATTTATGCTTGTGGCTTAAATTCTGCAAGGTAGCCCCCCACCAACCCCAGTCTTTACCTCCCCCCCTAGGTAATTTAAATCATAAGTTCCATGTGGGGTCGTTGATACACCTCGGGGCTTCTTGGTGAGTCTGCTGACATGCTGAGTGTTGTGCTCCCTAGGGTGAGACGAGCCTTGAGGGGTCTGTTGCAGAGTAGGCCACTGCCCGGAGCGAGGGCGGCAAGCCTCATGCCAAATCTCCCTGTCTGGTGCGCTCGTCGGTGCGCCCGACTGAGCTTTCTCACTTTTGGAGCCACGTCAGTGTCCAGTTCAGAAGGTGTGGAGCGCTGTGTGGTCAGTTGCGACTTGGTCCGTCTTCACCGTCGCGGTCTGGGTGTCTTGTTTTCCCACTGTTTAGGTTGACACTGTTACGGCATTGCTTGTGTCGGCAAGGTGGTTTGTCTTGTGGTCAGGTATTCGGCAGGTATGTACCGGGCCCTCTCAGCAGTGCTTTGGCGCTTGTCAAGTGTGGCTAGCCAGTTGGCAAAGATAGCGTCCAGCTATTCCTGGAGTGTAGGTTCCGTGCTGCATGTGGCTTCTGCCACTTTGCGTGCGTGACACATGCTGCTACCGTAGCTCACCACCAATTCCCCACTTAAGGGTGCCGGGATATCCCTCGCCGGAAGGGGGGGGAGAGTAGGAGAGAGACTTCGGGCTTCTTGTGCAGCTGCATGTCAAGGGATCGTCCGCCTCCCTCGCATGGGCCGCAAGAGGGCCGCTTGTAAGCAGCTGGTCTTCTCTGGTTGCTGCTCTTTTCGGTCAGATATATGGGTGAAGCAATTTTTGGTGGGTCCTTTCACCTCCAGGATACCATTCAGCTCAGCAGTTAGGCTGCGCCCCCCCCAAAATCTTTAACTAATTACTTTTCTTTGTGAACATGGAAAAGAGATATTTCTGAATAAAATTACAATATAGAAAAACACTAACACCAAATAGCACTGCTCTGCTAATTTATATAATCATCGAAGACGCAATACTCCTTGGAGTCTATCTAATGCTTTCAAATATAACCCTAAATTAGTTAGAGACCATCAACTTATTAACTAAACTTTACATTTTTGAGAATTAAATCTGATTTTCAAAACTGAGGCAAGAATAGCTGATATCTAAAAATTCTCCAACATAGTCATATTTATGACATCAATTCTGGATTTTGTCATTCAGATTTAATTCAGTTTAGTGAAGTACCCTGTGATATAACTGTTGTAGAGATGAAAAAAAACTAGCTACTTTCATACCATAAGGATTATTTAGAAGCTCAAAGTGACAAAACTATTATTATAGTTGTAACTCTAGGGACTTCTAGCACAGCACATTTTTACATGAAATACCAGTGGAAGTATTGCCTATATTATAAACAAATATCTACCATGACTATGGAAAGTATTCTCCCACTTTTAAATGATTTTTCATTTAAATATACACAGTGTGTTACTGCATTAATTCAGTTTTACTTTAGTATCAGATCTGTTCCTACAGTTAGTTTCATTCTATATTGATCGGACTTCACTTGTCTTATTTGTGATGCATCAATCATTCAAGAGGATGTAGTACTGTTGTAATTGAGCTTTCAATTATTTCAGATCCTTTACAAGGTCTACCTGCAGGCTGCAGGTTGTATATTCACACATTTATGTGCAAAATATTACTTTTCCTAAAATGGCTGTTTGATCAATGCCTTCTGCATTCTTAATAATTACTTTACTTTTCCCAGACCTTTCCACTGTTTACTTCAATATTTTATTTTCATATGCTTATTCCTCATACTTTATTTTTTTTAAATAATAAGAAATACTATTATGAGCCACAAATGAAATCATATTTATATATATATATATATATATATTTTTTTTAATATTGCTTCACCAGAACAAAAAGTCATACACTAAAATTTCACCCAGAGGGATTATTCACTAAAGTGATTTCTGTGGAGAGTTGACATAGCGTTACAATTGTTTTGCCAAATTACACCAAAAAAAACACCAACTCAGCTTATTTTACAGATGAACTTGTTTGGCACATAATTTGCAATTTAATAAATAGTCTCACGTTTTTTCTAAACCATCTTTCTTTCTCTATTACTTGAGCTATGGGCTTATTTATAACGCAGTTCATTACAGTATATCAAACTATTAATTGGCAATATAAATTGGAGCATATGACTAACATTTGATATTTGATTCTTAGTGCCTCACAACTGAGTGTTGTAAAGCCCTTGTGTTATCCATTTTTCTGTGTTTCTCCAACATTATGCACAAAATATTTATAGATCTACTCCACAGTGACAGACAGAATGAGAGAAAGAGAAATATTAAAGAATTTACAGAGGGGGTTGTGTGTGAACAAATTCCTAAATTGTAGTGTCTCACACCTGGATGAAATGTTCCCTGATGTCATGAAAATATGAGCTGCAAACTCACTACCTATTTGTATGCATTACCTGGTTTGCCTTCTTTCTCTGCTGTACATGGAGTTACCCCTTCAGCATTTGCCATTACCTTGAGTCCCTATTTAAACAACTTAACAGAAGGCGGCATGGATGGTTATGTTTACTGTTGCTCTCTATATAAATATACTGACGATACATTACATTTGATTCAAGGTAATACACATTTCTTCAAGCACCCTGGCTTTTAAGTACACTTGACCCCAGGTCTAAATAAATAAAATGTAAAAAAAAAATTGGGAAATATATTGATAAAATGTTGACTTTAAAAGAATGCAGCATCATTATAGCACCCTATTTTAAACAGAGTGAGTTACAACATTTCACCGTTCAGCGGTTTGTGGCTAGTTCTACATCATAAGATCATGGTGACTACAATGCACACTGTAACCCAACCGACTGGACATGTAAGGGTGTAGAGGTGTACCTCATGTTGGAGTTGTGAACTGCAATTCCCATCAATTGTATCCATCTGGATGTATGAATCCACAACATTTCGAATGCAGACACCCCCTAACCTTCAGCTTTGCTAACAATAATCCCCCGGAATGAAAGCAGCAGTATGGACCCTGCACTCTCATGAATGTAAAACCTAATTTTGGCATCAATGCTTTAAATGTACCCCTGCAAGGAGATGCATTAATGATGTATGCTCTGTTATATTACTTCTGTATTCTTGTTTTCTATTTTTAATTGATAAGCATTTAATACAAGACTCTAGCCAATGCCTACATTGATTCACATTCACTACTTTTTAATCAAATCTTGAACCACAGTGAAATGATGCTGTGCAGGTTTTGATGGTAATTTCCAATGGTGGTGGGGGTGTCTGGCAAACAGAGGAAGTGCAGATACTTGTCAGTGATTATTGCTAATACACATGCTGCAATCCTCAGCAGGTCTTCCCATCCCATCACTGCTTGGTATGCCCCTGACCATGCGCCTGTCTCACACAGCTGTAAAAGATGTCAGAGTAGCAGAGTTCATAGTGTGGGTGGGGTTGGCTTTAATCCCAGATATTTAGGTCTCTAGGTGGTACCAATATCACACAGCCATTAGATTTCTTTTATACCCATTGCTCAGATAAACCCAAATGCTAGAGAGGTATGAGTCAAACTGGATAATTAAGGTTGCTTTCTTTTAATGTCAGCTTGGACTGAAAAATGGAGAATTGTATTTATGTAAAATTCCTTTTCTCGCACAGTAAGGAGCTGCACTCTACCTGTTCACTACAGACCATTCTGTATTAGAAGATGTGCATCTACCTAAAGTTAAACTCTCCTGTAGGAATGAAGGTGATGAACGGAAATGGTGATGAACAAATTTTATGATGATGATATAAGGGTGAACAATGATCATGTAACAGACTCTGCAGCCTTTGAACCTTTAGATACAGCAGCTGTGTTTATACATGAACAGTTCTCTTACAAATATACATTCATGTCCCCGCTGCTATGTCAAGTTCTTACTTCCTGCATAATGTCCATATGTGAGTTCCTCCATCTTCATTTACAAATAATCCACACTCCAATACTCAGTACTATTTGGCTTATGGACAGCTTCGGCATGAAAGCCTTGTGTAAATGCGTATTTAGGAGATCCACGGAATTCCACAATTCCACGATTCAGTGCATCTCTATGAGGAGATGCTGATTGGTCAGGGCTGTGTTTGGCTTGTGCTGGCTCTGCCCTTGATCTGCATCCTTGACAGTCTCAGCCAATCCAAAGGGAAAGCATTGTGATTGGCTCAGATCATTACTTTTGATGATGTCAGCCAAAGAGGCAGATCAGGGCTGAGCCAGAAGCAGACTGGTATAAAGGTAAGATTTTACTACATTTAGGGAGGCCAGGGAGTGACCAGGGGGTTGTGAGGGGTGGGGGGGGGGGGCAGGGGCTATATGTTGGTTTAACACTATAGGGTCCTGACACTATAGTGTTCATTTAAACTACAATAAATGTGTTTAGAAATCAGTTTGTTTAAATAAGATACATTGTTTTTGTACAAAATTAAATTTTACTTGCATACATTGTTATTAGTAAGTCACCTAAAATTTCTCAGAACAGCCCTGCCCTTGGTCATTCCTCCCCTCCCCTTACACCCCTAAAATGAAAGTGTCCTTCTTTGTCCATATGAAGTATAATTGTTGTTGCATTCACAGATTTGGTTCTGTTTGACAGAATTCTGTTCAAGGATTTTTTGTGGAGTTGTGGTCAGCAATCTCAGCTTTCACACAGGAAGCCATTTAATCTAAAATCCAAAAGGAAAGATGAGCTCTCCTTCAGAAAAATGCAATACAAGGTTACTGAAATAATATAACCCAGGTGTCATGAATCATGAAGATCGTAGAGGTCACTTTAGAACAACATTATTCATATGACTATTAAATTAGTGAAACCTGTGAAAGACCTTATAGCTGCTCTAATGGAAGAGTGGGAGTATACACCATGTGTATATCTATTTTTAAAGAATATCAATAGTTCATATATGAAAAGTAGCATAAAATATGCAAACTATAGGCTAATAAGAATTTATATAGCTCTAGATGCCAAATGATGTGAATGGAAATAAGGAAGGAGTTTTCAGAGAGTTTGTTTCCTTAAGGACAGGATGTATTACCCGTTTAATTAATTATACAGATAAAATAATTTAAAGGGACACTGTAGTCACCAAAACAACTTTAACTTAATGAAACAGTTTTAGTGTATAGATCAAGCCCCAGCAGTCTCACTGCTCAATAGTATGCCATTTAGGAGTTAAATAACTTTATTATGGAGTCCTAGTTACACCTCCCTGCATGTGACTTACACAGCCTTCCTAGACACTTCCTGTAAAGAGTCATCTAATGTTTACACTTCCTTCAGTGCAAATTCTGTTTAATTCAGAATTCCTTATCTCCTACCCTGTTAATAACTTGCTAGACCCTATGGGAGTCTCCTGATTCTAATTAAAGTTCAATTTACAGAGCAGGAGATAACTTTTAAAATAAGTTGAAAATGGTACTTGACCTGAACTTAACTTATTTGCAACTTAAGGATATACTAAAATTACATCTTCAACCATTAAATGATTGAGATCTGCCATTTAAATCCTGTTCTCCCATTGGTTTAAATAGATGGTTGTATGTTTCCCCTAAACGGTGATTAATGAAAATGTACAGGAGTTTTATAGAACATTAATTAGCCCTACACACAGTGAAAATACAGTTGTGGACTGAGCAGCATATCCCATAAACCAATGCTGAACTGGAATTTCTGACGTAAGGAAAAAACAAAGATCCCACGGGAGAGGTTCCTGATTGGTAAAACCTCTTCCTGGTCTGGGTGGAGCATGCCTCCTGCTTTGTGTTGCGGTGTATTAGAAGACGCAGCAGGAAATTTGAATGTATATACGTATATATATCTCTTTAAACATTTATTTAGCAAATTCTTTTTGATGCATTATTTACATAATACATTGTAAATGTATGTCTCCTTGATCCATAGAATGTCCTTTTAAAAACACATGGATGAATAACTGTAACCTAAACTACTCGTTTCACCTGGCGTGTTTGGGTACCTAGATCTGTCATCAGCGAAGAAAACGTAGCCTAACACAGTGCCAATCAAATGTAAATAAACTTTTCAGTAGTACTGTATTATTATTATTATTATTATTGGCATATATAGACCTCCTCCAGTAGCGTTTTACAATAGTATAAAGGGGGAAATTTAACAGTAAATGAGACAATTACAAAATGTTACTGGAACAATATGTTGATGAGGACCCTGCTCAAACAAGTTTACAATCTAGAGGACTGTACGTTTTGTAAGTATTTTAGTATGCTGTTAATATATTCCGATAGTATCATTTACAAATCACGTAAGATAATTCATAACAAACCTTAGTAATATAATTCCAATCAAAGTCTTTTTCTAAAGAAAATTGAAATACCCATGTTAAGAAAAAGAGTGGAATGTTGTGCATCACAATCCAACTATTGTTTCTGTCTGGAATATTCTTCCTCTAATTCCCCTTAGTATCATAACAATTTAGGATTACAACCCAGGTACATTCTCATTTCATTGCTTTGTGTATCAAGAGGGAAACTGGGGTCAAAAAGCTGCAATATTAAAGAGCCACAGGCTGAAAGGGACTGTGTATTTTTTTGCACGGCAATGCCTTTCCTCTAACTCTCTCCCAGCTGCAGCCCAGTGATCAAAGGGTAAAAGAAATTGGAGTATCTTAGTACCACTATGTTTTAATGACAAGCCTACTCTAGCCTAGGAGCAATTGCTGTGGTTATCCAACCTTTTATGCAACCTCTTAAGGTTTTAGTACTATGCTGTACATCAGATAAGAAATGTCTACACTATGTCACTTTAAAGGATTCCAATCATGGAACAAAATGTGACAGGTATCATTGCCCGTTTCAAATGTGTATATTCCCTATTATTTATCCATGAAGAATTTGCAGACACATCAAAATTAATTGACAATAACCCTCATAATTACTAGGCTCGAACAACTCCTTATATTCTGATGAGTTTGTTATAGATAACCAGCCAGTTCTCCAAGAGCAGCCATCCAAAACTGCATGCTTCACTTCACATCATGATCAGATCTCACAAACCCTGGAACACTAAGCTATACATACATAAGAGAATATTATTACAGACATATCCAAGAATGACCACACTTATTGTGAAGCCTCTATCGCTCCAGTTTTTTCAGCATTGAACATCTACTGCAGAAATTGGCACTTTTCACATCAGATTTTTTTACTATACTACTTCAATCCTTAAACTAGATCCATAACGGACAGGGTTATTTTAAAGTGAACATGAATATGAGGCCAAATTATTTAAACTGGACGCATAGCTCAATTAGTGCATTTCTCCAGTTCAGATCATTTAACTTTTTATTTATTTTAAAATTCACTTTGAATTCTCACTTTAGTAAATATCTCAATTACAGTTTTTTTTTGTTTTTAAGCTTTTTTTGTAAAGACACACAAAGGTCAACTATCCAATTGATGGAGGTCCCTTATTGGAAAAGGAAGGTGTAAATAATACTCACCTGTGGTTTGCAATGCTCCTGGCATTCCTGAATGGTTGCAAAGGCAGATAATCATAAAACATTGGCATTGAAAGATCATATGGGATCACGGGACTTTTCACAGATCTTTTTGGAAATGAGCAGAGATATGCCATAAACATTGTGCAAGAAGATGTCTTTGGCATCAGCCATCCCTCACAATCACTGCTTGGAAAAATATAAGGCCTTCCTCTGATATTTCTAAATCCATACTTTTGGGGATCTTCAAAAAGACTCAAGTGGTGATTTTGCTCCTTGCAGTCAGATGGCCACAGGGTGCAAGTAAAGGTAAGTTTTACTTAAAGGAACACTATAGTGACAGGAATACACATATGTATTCCTGACACTATAGAGCTGGTGTGGATGCTTAGACCAACCGTCCCTGTTCCGATCACCCTAAAAAGGTGAATTTACTCACATTTTCTCCCACACTGTGCCAGCCTTGCTGGCTCCACCATCATGGCTGAGATCATTAATCTTCACAGAAAAGCATTGCAAGACTTTTGTGCATGCACGGCAAAAAGCAATAAGAGTCTCCTGCATCTCTATGAGTAATGTTCAGTACCTCTATGCAGCGCATGGAGATTGTGAACACCAGAACTGGACTAGGAAGCAACTCTGGTGGCCGCCGTCTGAATGACTGTCACTAGAGGTGCTCCTAGGCACCAATATAAACATTGCCTTTTCTCTGATAAGGTAGCGTTTACATTGAAAAGCATGCAGGGCAGTGGCTTACACATGACCCATGGGGCCCCGGTGTGAAAATTGATCCGTGGCCCCCCCGCGCGGGCCTTACTCTGCGCGGGCCGGTCCCGCAACACATGGTGGATGGCACCTGGTCGCAGGGGTTGCAGGGCTGCGACCCCTGCAACCGCGGTATGTACGCTAGTGCATGCAGATGCACACACACTTAAAGGACCACTACAGACACCCAGATCACATCAGCTCAATGAAGTGGTCTGGGTGCCAGGTCCCTCTAGTTTTAACCCTGCAGCTGAAAACATAGCAGTTTCAGAGAAACTGCTATGTTTCACTGAGGGTTAATCCAGCCTCTAGTGGCTGTCTCATTGAATGTCCATAGGAAAGCATTGAGTAATGCTTTCCTATGGGCGGTTTAAATGCGCGCGAGGCGGAGGCCGCTGGAGTCCAGCGCTGGAGAAAGTTAAGTGCTGAAGACACACACACACTCTCACGAACAGACGAAAACACACTAGCTAACAGACACACACATTTACTGACAGAGACACACTCAGCGACAGACATACATACACACTCACTTACAAAACATACACTCTCACTGACAAACACACACTCACTAACAGACATCAAACAGACTCACTAACAGACACACACAATAACACACTCACTGATACTCACTAGCAGACACACACTCAATAACACACACTCACTGACACTCACTAGCAGACACACACACACTAATACACACACACACTCTAACACACACTAACACACACACTCTAACACACACACAAACACACACACTAACACACACACACTAACACTAACACACACACATGTTTTCTTTTTAAATTTAATCCCCCAGCCTCCTTACCTTTTGGAGTGCTGAGGGGATTCCGTGGGGTCCAGTGGTGCTGCTGGGCTCCTGGGCGGCCGGTCCTGTGGGCAGGCAGGCTGACGGGCGCGCGAGGGAGCACTGTCCCCTGAGTGCTCCCTCGCGCGCCACGTACTGATGCCGGAGCCGGAAGATGACGTCATCTTTCGGCTCCGGTATCAGTGCGGTGCGCGAGGGAGCTGAAGAGGGAGCACTCAGGGGACAGTGCTCCCTCGCGCGCCCCCCAGCCTGCCTGCCGGGTGATACCTGGGCCAGCCTCGGGGGGCCCTGAATTGGCCGGCTCCTGGGCCCCCCAGGACAAGAGGCTGGCCACAGTGGGTACATACTGGGTCACAGGGCGGCCGGGCCCCCTGCGACCCTGGTATGTACGCCACTGATGCAGGGATAGGCTATAGACACCAGAAGTACTATATTATGCTCTAATTGTTCTGGTGACTATATTGTAATTTTAAGTGAACCTGTCCCTCACAGCTGCTGCTATCGTCTTCCTGCTGGTCCTCTTCAGCTCCTGCTGCTTCATCTACTAGGTGCTAATGTCCTGCAAGATCCTCCACAGTCAAAGTCTTTTTTCCCCTCAGTCATCACTAGTGAAGGCTGAGGGCTTGACAAAGCTTAATGGCTGTAGCTCTGTCATTTTGTCAAGTTCAGGAAAAATGCATAAGACTAAGAGAAGAGACAGACAATTTAAAGAGTTACTCCAAGCATTCGACAAGAACCCAGGTATGAGGCCAAAGGGTTTGCCCCATTACCGATGAATGGCATCTGGGTACTCGTACCATCATAACCACTACAGCAGGCAGTACCAGTAATGATTGCTGGAGTAACTCTTTAAGAAAAAGTCTTTAATGTATACCTTTTTATTGTGTTGGAATTTCATTGAAATGAAAGACATGATTTAGTAACCTCTCTCTCTCTCCAACATAACCAGCTGCCACCAGTGACACCTAACCCACATTGCAGTCACCAAATCTTCAGAGTCATTAAAACATTGTATTCCTACGTGACTTGTCGGCCACTAAAGGAATCAGAAGGTATTTGTCACACTTACCATTGTCATCGTAGTACGGCAGCTCTACATCATGACTCCCAAGTTGCTGACAGAGGGAATAAGTAGGGAGAAGGAGAAGTAACCAGAGGTGATTCCAAACCAAGGATAGCATGATGAAAAATGTGCTGCCACAAACCAGAGAGGCTTATCCTACACAACACATTGAGAGGGGGGATATGTTACAGCAGATAGCAACATAACTCCTCTGTCTGTTAGAGGTATACTTCATGGGATTGCACTTAATAAATAAAAATAGAGATTACAAAGTCAAACACTGTACAGGAAAGGAAGTGCAAGAACCACTGCATGGACTCTGTCCTTGGACAATTCTACTGAGTGAGAACACACTCAATGACAAAGGAGGGTAACTCCTGGGAGATTCTTCAAAGAACTACACGATTACATTGAAATCTGAGCATGTAAACCAGGGGAACAAAGCAATATGAACAGCTTCCAAAAGGTGGTTTTCAGATTGAGCTGGTGTCCAAGTCAAGAAGGTCCCCCATTCCAGTGTCCTGTCTGATGTCACGGCTGATTTTAGAGTCACCCTTAGTATTCAGCGCAGAAAAAGTTCATTAAAAGGGCAGCATAGTACTTATCACGATGCATTTCAGGGAGTTCTTAGAGATGTGCAGAAGTCAGCATGAGTTATCCTATATTGCTGAATGATGACATGCTGAGATTCCTCTCCTGCTCCAGAACGTTTAAAATGCACCTGGAGGTTCACGCAGAGCGGCGTTGTGAGGTCCTGTGCCAATAAAGTTATAGTATGTATACAGAATGCGAGCAGAGTCCTGTTCATGTAAGTGATACACACGCACACAGCTGCATGCTGCTTCCTATTGGTAGCCTGACACTGAATCCATCTCCTGATGAGCAAAGTAAGGGAAAGTCCTATTAGACATCCTCAACATTAGGGTCACTTGCAAGAAACAAACAGTCCCAGTGAAGAATAGATACAACCCCACATGCAATGCAAAAAAAGCAGGAAGAAAAAGGTTTTTACTTTGGCAAAGTTTCTCCCCTCTGTGCCTCTTTCACCCCTCCCCTCTGTCTCTTGCTTTCCCTCCCCTAATTCTATCTATCACTTATTTCTTCCCCCTCTTTTATTCTATAATCCTCCCCTCTCCCACCCTCCTCTTCTCTCCCTGTACCACCATGCTCAGATTTATCTCTCTGTCCCTGCCTACTCATTATCTCAAAATACCTCCTCTCTGAAGTCCCTCCCTGACATTAACACCAAATTCCTTTTCTCATCACAGGGAATATAGTAGTTAATGGTCTTGGGAGAAGAGGGGGTGTTAGGAGGGAGGCTGCAAATGCAATTGGATCCACCTCAGGAAGGTGGGTAAGACAATAAACGTCTTTGCAAATAAATGTATTTAAAATCAGAGGAGTGGTGAAGCACACAAGAGAATTGTTTCATTCTGTATTAGAATTAAATAAGTGACATACTATGCTCGTATATTTTATGTTAATATATGCTTGTATTTATATCAATATATACAGTCATTTTAAATAACATATCCCCAGATATAGTTTGTTAAATTAATCATGTTTCCAATTTTTTTTTTAAATTGCATTAAATAAAGAAAGCATTGACCCTTCCAAGTTTTTAAAGACTTAAATAGATAAAGTACTAACAAATTATGCAAGAAAGGTAAAAAAGTATCATCCAAAATACATTTCAAGTGTTTGGAGTTGTTGCACTTCCACAGGCAGGTATTGCAACTACAAATCCTCTCCAATTAGACTTTTAGCTGCAGTTGTAAATTACAGAGAGATAACAATAAACAGTTGTTATAGTGATCCTTCAACATGATATTGTATCATAAATTGTTACTGTTGTTATAAAAGTTTAATACAGACACATGCGCTACCAAAATGTGCAAAATTATCAACAATTAGTCATGTGTCAAAAGTTTATATAACTAATGCCAGGTTCCAAATCTCTCTCCTTAGATTGCAAGCATTGCTTGTACAGGATGAATGGCATGTTAAATTTAATAGACAATTAACAGTTTAGTAAATAACTGTTGGAAGTGTTTCCATTTTGCAGATTATGATTACAGTGGTACCTCGGTTTCCGAATTTAATGCGTTCTCCGGGACGTTTTGTATTTTAAACCGAAACATTGGTTCCCGTAGGAATGCATTGAAAACCAATTAATCCGTTCCTGAGGTCAGAAAAAATTCAAAATGAGCTGGCATGGAAACCAACCCACAATACAGAACACACAGTAAAAGGCATGCAAACGACTAAGCTCAGCTTCCTACCTTTCCACCGCTAGAGAAATTCAACAAAAAAGTTTTAAAAAGTCCCAAAACCGCTGCAAAAAAATTCCAGAATGGTTCTAAAACTCGAAAGCAGAAACCGCTCCAACACCTCCACACTCGACGCCATGTGCTACCCACGGACTCCAGTATGCAGGGGGGAAGCGCTATAAGCCTCCCTGGCGCAGTGCATCCTGGGGAAACTTGCTAAGTATTGCGAAAAAAATTTGTAAACCGAGGCATTATTTTCAATGGATTTTCATTTGTAAACCGAAAATTATGTTAATTGAGGCACCACTGTATATAAAAATTTACATTTCACGGTAAATTTTCTGCAAATCATGTTGTACCAGCATAAAATAATGGTTTTCAAAGGTTGAACTTAATGGACTTAGAAATAGTATTTATTTTTTTATTTTTTTTAAACCTAGATTACTATGTGCCCCTGTTGAGGTTTTACTTTATTCTTGCTAAATATTTCATCTTTATCGCTGTGATGAATTTTACATGTAACCTTAGAAATGTATCCTCGGTGGGCTATGAGAGTGAAGGAGATAAGCATGTTGCACCTGAGTCTCTGTCAATGAATAGACCTGGGCCACATGATGGTCTGTGTGTCCTGAACAGAAAAGAATGGCATTCTTCTCCACCAGGCTAACTAATCTTATTGTTCTAAAATCCTTAAGGGGGAGGGGACCTGTCAGTGGGCCTTTCTGTGCACTTCATTTCTCTTGTCGAATTTCCAAGATTAAGTAAATTTGACTTTTTTTTTCATATTGTCACCAAATACTGAGTTGTGATTGTGTTGTAAATATATAGAATGTAGGAGGATATCATGAGTTGGGCATTTGTTTTAATTTTACAGGATGACTACCAACTTGCAACAACTCACTGTTTAACCCCTTAAGGACCAAACTTCTGGAATAAAAGGGAATCATGACATGTCACACATGTCATGTGTCCTTAAGGGGTTAAAGAAAAGGAATCAATTACTCAAAAAAAGGTTCAGAATGGTCAAAATCATAATAGTTAATTTAATATTACATCTTAAAGATATGTGAATTACGTTTATGTAATGGCATTTTTTATTTTTTTTATTTTGCCTTTATCAGCAACACTTCATCTCAAAGTAGTTTGTAACAAAATGTGTAATGTTAAAGGGTCCAGCTACGGAGTTTGACAGACAGTGATCCTATTCCCTCATGTCATTTCAGAGGTTTAGCCATTCAAATGTTCTGCCTAAAACTGTGCATTTCTCAAAATTAGACAACCCAAGGGACTTTACTTGGGAAAATTGGGAATCGCTCTTTGTGCAGCCATTTTGCCACCAATTTCTGTAGTAATATTGTTATCTTGTAACATTAATTACATTTTATTGCTAGATTTTGTGTACACTGTGTCCAGTGCGCACTCGTCTCAGAAACAACCTAGTTTGGTTTCAGATAAATCCTCTGAGTGCTTCATTGGTCGCTAAACTGTTGATAGGAGTATGACCCCAAATATAAAATAACGTACAAGATCTAGCACACTCACTCACTCTCACTCACTAAATACAACTTCAAAGCTCAGACAGATGTAATAGTTTTTAAAAACACCTGAGTTAGGCAAACAAATAATGTGACTTTATTTAAGGGATATGATCACACCTTGCGTAAGCATGCCAAAAGGCTAATGTACCCCAACTTGTGCAGTTCCTCTACTATCAATATAATGCATTATATATATATATATATATATATATATATAGGGGAATAAAGATATCTGGAGAACAAGTATCCTTATAGTGCAGATTTATTACAATATTGCAAGCAAGGCACCCCCACCATAATAAGGAGCAGTGATAGGAGTTGTAGCTAACACATATCTACACTGGGCATCAAAAAAGATTATATATTAGATTAGAAATCTTACTGTGTTCAGGTCGCATTTAAGAATGGTTACCAGACTATTTTGCCATGATTCTTGCAATTTTATTCTTAATTCGGCATAATTCATTATTTATTGGATAAACTCCAGTCATATGACAATCAATACTTCGGAACTTATGAAAAGGACAGTCCAGAAACAAACTCATTCATGCATTTTAAAGCAGTAGGACCATATACTCAGCTGTATTTTTTTCATACCTAATTTTGTATTGTTTTTGTATGCATGTCACTTGAATGACCCATTAGTTACATCATTCAGCCACTAAATAAAACAAAATGCAAGACCACTAAAACAAGGATAGTCAAGAAAGAAACTATTACCATGAAAAGTTAATGAAAATTTTTAGAATTTAAGAATGTTATTTAATTGATCCACTAAGTGTAAAAAAAAACAAACAAAAAAACAAGTTGTGATTAACAAGTAGAACAGTAGAACAAGTAAACATTTTTTTACTTGTTTCATGCTTACACGCACTTCATCACAGATTGACTAACAACAGCCCCAATGGAGAAAATTGTTTGTAGAACAGCACAGGTGTGGGAGGAAGATAAGTGGGGCCTTATTTAATTTTTTTGCATTACAAAGCCAAAAAAAACAACAACTGAATATACACTGAACAAAATTATAAACGCAACACTTTTGTTTTTGCCCCCATTTTTCATGAGCTGAACTCAAAGATCGAAAACTGTTTCTATGTACACAAAAAAGCCTATTTATCTCAAATATTGTTCACAAATCTGTCTAAATCTGTTTTAGTGAGCAATTCTACTTTGCCGGGATAATCCATCCATCTCACAGGTGTGGCATATCAAGATGCTGATTAGACAGCATGATTATTGCACAGGTCTGAATAGGCTGGCCACAATAAAAGGTCACTCTAAAATGTGCAGTTTTACTGTATTGGGGGGTCCGGGGAGGTCTGAAAACCAATCAGTATCTAGTGTGACCACCGTTTGTTTACGCAGTGCAACACATCTCCTTCGCATATAGTTGATTAGGTTGTTGATTGTGGCCTGTGGAATGTTGGTCCACTCCTCTTCAATGGTTCTGCGAAGTTGCTGGATATTGGCAGGACCTGGAACACGCTGTCATATACGCCGATCCAGAGCATCCCAAACATGCTTAACGGGTGACTGGTCCGGTGAGTATGCTGGCCATGCAAGAACTGGGATGTTTTCAACTTCCAGGAATTGTGTACAGATCCTTGCAAAATGGGGCCGTGCATTATAATGCTGCAACATGAAGTGATGGTCGTGGATGAATGGCACAACAATGGGCCTTAGTGTTACGCTACTTGGTGATTTGGATTGGAACTCAACTGCAGCTTGTAAAACTCCCTAATTACAATTGTGAAGAAACGGAGAATCTTTAAAGTATCAATACTGTAGCTTTAAGAAAAGAGAGAATCACTGGTAACTTGATTCAACTGAAGTTTTAATAAGTGTCAAACTTGCATTTAGGCAATAATCCAATAAGAAGAAGTGCAAGTAATCAACAACACAAAGTTCATTATTAAGTGTTTCTTCAGAGATGCATTAAGTAACATTCTTTAAGTTCATGAGAATAATCTTCAATAGAAACAATAAGCAAGTAGCAAAGAATATTTGCAGAGCAAGAACAATTCATGGTGAATAAGCATGATGGGAGTTGACCTCCATATAATTAGTTGCTTGAAGCAATGAGTGTATTTGCAAAGCAAGAAACAGTTCATAGTGAATAAGCCTGATGGGAGTTGTCCTCCATATAATTAGTAGTTTGTAGCAATGAAGATTTGAGTAAGCAAGCATTAGTTCATTAATAAATGATAATGTAGACAAATAGCTGAAAGATATACTTAAGGTTAATCTGAGTAGTCCTCCAATAGTTTAGGGATATGGTCCACTTGTAAAGTAAGTGAGTTTCCGTTCTCCAGTAATCCTCTATGACATGAAGCATACTTGTCTTAGTCCAGATGGCTAGGACGACTTCAGAGTTTGTAGAGCCGGCGTGTCCCAGGAGCCGGCGTGCATATTCAGAAGTAGGACCCACAATGCCAGAGCCTGTGGAGAGGTAAGTCTGGCGGAAGTAGCTCCCAGTATCACCAAGCCCCTCTCTCTGGCACGGCCTCCCTAAATACCGTTAGAGCCGGGTCAGAGGGGGGCGGGGTCCGGGGTCCGGCTCCGCACAGCGGAGTGCCGAACCCGGAAGTGTTACCGCATGACACTTAGGATCTCGTCACGGTATCTCTGTGCATTCAAAATGCCATCAATAAAATGCACCAGTGTTCGTTGTCCATAACATACGCCTGCCCATACCATAACCCCACCGCCACCATGGGTCACTCGATCCACAACGTTGACATCAGCAAACCGCTCACCCACACGACGCCATGCACGCTGTCTGCCATCTGCCCTGTTCAGTAAAAAAACGGGATTTATCCGTGAAGAGAACACCTCTCCAAAGTGCCAGACGCCATCGAATGTGAGCATTTGCCCACTCAACCCAGGTTACTATGACAAACTGCAGTCAGGTCGAAACCCCGATGAGGACGATGAACATGCTGATGAGCTTCCCTGAGACGGTTTCTGACAGTTTGTGCAGAAATTCTTTGGTTACGCAAACCGATTGTTGCATCAGCTGTCTGTCAGACGATCTTGGAAGTGAAGATGCTGGATGTGGAGGTCCTGGGCAAATGTGGTTACACTTGGTCTGCGGTTGTGAGGCCGGTTGGATGTACTGCCAAATTCTCTGAAACGCCTTTGGAGACGGCTTATGGTAGAGGGATGAACATTCAATTCACGGCAACAGCTCTGATGGACATTCCTGAAGTCAGCATACCAATTGCACAATCCCTCAAAACTTGCGACATCTGTGGCATGGTGCTGTGTGATAAAACTGCACATTTTAGAGTTGCCTTTTATTGTGGCCAGCCTAAGGCACACCTTTGCAATAATCATGCTGTCTAATCAGCATCTCGATATGCCACACCTATGAGGTGGATGGATTATCACGGCAAAGGAGAAGTGCTCACTAACACAGATTTAGACAGATTTGTGAACAATATTTGAGAGAAATAGGCCTTTTGTGTACATAGAAAAAGTTTTAGATCTTTGAGTTCAGCTCATGAAAAATAGAGGCAAAAACAAAGTGTTGCGTTTATAATTTTGTTCAGTGTATATTGGTGGTAGTAAAGGAGTTAAAGTGTTTGACAAATCCCAGAAGCCAGTTGGCCATGTCTTTTAAAAAATATATTTCTCAATTCTATTTTGTCAACTTTTCTGTATACTTTATACAGACATCTTGGCTTGCATTCGAGATTGATAAAAAAAAAAAAAGATTTGGTACTTAATATGCCCGTAAGACTCTTGAATTCTACACACACTTGTCAGCCTTGCTTTAACATGAACCAAAGTCATTTTTCAGAGTCAGATGAAGTTTAATGATAAGCAAAATAAAGTGATTTATATTAAGCCTGCTGCATGTGACTGTTCAGTTTATTCTCGTTGCCAATAACAAAGTCCATCATTCATTAGAATGTGTGCTCATTGTGGCCTATCAAAAGACATTGCTTGTTTTGGAATCATTGTTTGAGACTCTACCATTAAGTTGACATGTTGGGTGTAGTGCGCATTCCAAATACAGAGCCTGGACCGGAGCCTGATGTGTGGATGCAGGGATTTTCCATAGTTGTTCATTTAACACTTTTGTATCCATTTTTTTCTAAATTTAATAACAGACTAGATGATTAAATTAATGTAATACTACATGTACTTCCATAAATGAAATCAATGTTCTTTCAAACAGGGAATGTTCACAATGGTGACTGCAAAGTCAAAAAGTATAAAATCAACTGGGAGTTCCAAGGGGTGAAAGAACTGGGTGCAAGTGGAGATCACCAGGAACTGGTGCTCTCCAATGGGGTGCAGTCAGTCTCTACAATATCCAAATCCAAATAAAAAAATAATGCACAATTGGTCCTCTGATTGACATTTGTGATTAACTGTTCTGTACGCAGGCCCGGACTGGCCATCGGGCATACCGGGCAAATGCCCGGTGGGCCGCGATGGCCGTGGGGCCGAGGCCGGCAGGGAAATGCGGCCGCCGGCTGGGTGAGGGAGGGAGGAGAGAGGACCCGGCGGAGCTCTAACAAGCAGCTCCGCCCGGTCCTCTCGCGGGATTCTGAGGGTTACCGTTGCCGCGGCAACGCTCAATCTCGCGAGAGTGAACTCTAACCTGCAGGTTAGAGTTCACTCTCACCACTGGACCACCAGGGAAGGCAGCATGGTCCCCTCAAGGCCCCCCAGGCAGAACGGCTCCCTCCCCCCCCTCCCAGGCTAAAGGTAAGAAGGGAGGGGGGGGGGACATAACTTTTTTTTTTAAATTATTAATTATTAATTATAATATATTATAATTATTAATAAAATAAAAAATATATATTTCAAATAATTTCCCTAACAGCCCCCCCAGACACACACAGCCCCCCCCAGACACACACAGCACCCCCCAGACACACACTGCACCCAGACACACACAGCACACCCAGACACACACAGCACCCAGACACACACAGCACACCCAGACACACACAGCACCCAGACACACACACAGCACCCCCACACACACAGCACCCAGACACACACAGCGCACCCCCAGACACACACAGCACCCCCAGACACACACAGCATCCCCAGACGCACACAACACCCTCAGACAGACAGCACCCTCACTCCCACACATATACAGCACATACATATTATATAAAATAACCCTCAGTGAGTTAACAGACAAATAAAATTAGAAACCCAGAATGTGACGGCAGATAAAAACACCCTCACACACAGCACTCCTCTTACACAAACACGCTGCGCACCTCACACATACAATACGTCCAAATATATTTTTTATATATATATATATATATATATATACATATATACACACAAAAATCAAAACTGAGGATGCACTCACAGGACTTGGTTAAAGTGAAAAAAAGGGACTTTTAATTATTCCATGTGAAATGTACAGAAAAATCAATTTTCCATTCACATGGAATAATTAAAAGTCCCTTTTTTTTACTTAAACCAAGTCTTGTGAGTGCATCCTCAGTTTTGATTTTTGTATATTTCTGACGTTTGGGATATAGCACCCAGGCTAATAGTTCTTTCTTATTACTTAAAGGAGAGTGCCAAGCATCCTGTTTTTTTGAGATTATATATATATATATATATATATATATATATATACACACACACACACACTACAGCACCCCTCACACTGCACCACTACACACATTACGCTCCAGATACACGCTAGATCCCTTACCCTATATGCACTCTTAATCCTCTGCACACACACACACAATCTTCTATACACACTCTGGGTCCTTTACACACCAGATCTCTTACACACACACACTGCACCACCTACACACACACTACATTCCTTGTAAGCAAACACATACAACATTATCTAAATACACCCTCTCTACACACAGTAGTGTGTGTGTATAAGTGACACACACTACATCACCTATACACACACACTACTGCCCGTATGCACACACTCGCTACATCCCCTATAACACTATGCCCCTATACACGCACTCTCTACAGCCCCTAGCCACACATATTACACCACAAAATTGACCTATTTACACAATACCACACCACACTCTACACACAGGCAATCCCACAAGCATGCGCCAAACACATGCACCATACACTTTCCTGGCCCTTTTGTCCTCTGGTATCCCACTTGTGGAGACACCAGAGACAATTTAAAAGCAAACACAGCGCAAGCATGTTATTACATTTGCTTGCGCTGCGCAGAACAAATACAGGGCCTTTTTCTAATGCTAGAGCTCTTCAGCGGGGCTCTGCGCATTGAACCAACATGCTCACGTTCTCTGGCCCCGCCCCCTTTTTGGGGGGCCGCTCTAATTGAAAAATGCCCGGGCCTAATTTTTTCCCCAGTCCGGCCCTGTCTGTACGTCACAAAACACATAAGTTAGATGGCTTTAATCTAATCTTGTCTTTCTACATGATGGAATACATGTTTAATCTATGCTCTTCTGTGTACAACATCCTAAAATATAAGATGGAGTGTCAGTAATTATGATGCTTTGAGCTATTCTCTAAAATGCAGTATTTTATAAAAATCTTCCCCCAATTCTGTCTATGTATTTATTCTCTTCCAATATACGCAGTGTTCAATGTTTTGTTGTTATGTGCTTGTAGCTTACTAAAAGTTAATAACACTTTGTTCTCTACTCATTTTACATCACATGTGAGGCATGCAAACCACTATCATCACTAACATCCAAAGATACCTGTCAGTGGGATCTTCAATATAGGAGAGAGATTGTAGGTAACATTCAAAGATACAGTTATCACTTTGAAATAAGTTTAATTATTTTTCCTCGGGTTCATGATCCCCTTTTATTCCAGAAGTTTGGTTCTTAAGGGGTTAAGGTGTGTGTCACAATGTGAACTTTTTTGTTTGGCATTTCCTCATTTCTTCCTCCTTGTGTCTCCAAGATGTATCCTTGTCCCCAAGATGTCTAGAAGTGCTTTCTGGGCTTTGTCAGAATATCCTCCTCTATCCACAGTTTTAAAAGTTGTCTTAAAAGCTATCTATTCAGAAGCATACACCTTACCTCCTTAATAATCTGTCATATCTTCCATACATGATATTTACTTACTGTGTGTCTCTGTATTTAAAGGGACACTATAGTCACCAGAACAACTACAGTTTATTGTATTTGTTCTGCTGAGTATAATCATTCCCTTCAGGCTTTTTGCTGTAAACAGTGTATTTTCATGGCTGCTAGAGTCTTGCCTAGTGTGCATCACAACATCAGTATCTCCACCCTCTGCATGCAGACACTGAACTTTCCTCATAGAGATTCATTGATTCAATAAATCTCTATGCGGAGATGCTGATTGGCCAGGGCTGTGTTTGAATCATGCTGGCTCTGCCCCCTGATCTGCCTCCTTGTCAGTCTCAGCCAATCCTATGGGGAAGCACTGTGATTGGATCAGGCTACCACTTCTGATGATGTCAGAGGTCAGAGGAAGTTCACAGACAGAGACAATAGCTTCAGACCTGAATACAAGTAAGGTTTTATTCTATTTAGGGAGGCAAAGAGGCCCAGATGGTGGTTTTAATACTATAGGGTCAGGAATACATGTTTGTGTTCCTGACCCTATAGTGTTCCTTTAAAATCTCCCGCTAAAATGTAAGCATGCAAAAGCAGGGCCATTGATCATTGTGCCAGAATGTGCCAATATGGCTCTATGTTATATGTTTCATGAAATGCTTCCCATGACGTAACCAGCTAACTGCTATAGTTTATGGTATTGCATAACATACTGACTGGATGTATATTATACCAGAAAAATAGAACCAAGACCTCTAAGATTAGAGCATACTTAGGCAGGGAGTGTGGAGAACAGCTGCCACCTAGCTCTCTTGCCCTACTGCACAGCATCGACCCTTGACACCACATACTGCTGCTCCCGGTACCCAATGGAGGGATCAGAAGCTGCTCTGTGGATGATAAGCAACAGATTCTGCTCTGCTGTTCTTGCAACTCTAAAATGGCCACCACTCAAGCCCCTCCAAGACCAACCACAATGTTCAGCCTGCAGAAGGACACTTTCATACAGGCATTTGATGACTTATGCTCCAAATTCTGGGTCACAACACAACATTGTTATGGCTGACTCACCTCAGAAAAAGAATGAGGGCTTCTAGGCCACTTACAATCTCATTCCCAACACTCAGGACTTGCCCCCGCAGCCACTTACCTAGTCCTTGAGCCTTAAAGACTAGATCGCCACATCTCAGCCCTTAAACCACAATGACAACACAAGGTGGGCCTCTGAAGGGACTCTGATTTTGGCTCACAGCAGCAGCTGAAGAGCCATCATATGGGGCCAGATTGCAGACTAGTCTCTTACTGCCCTAATTACTAATATAATTAGTCCTCTATCAATTTATTGTTGTGTATCCAGTGGGGCTCCAGTGACCTTTCTATTTATATATATTGGTTTGTTCCCTTTTTTACATCCTTTTAATGTTAGGTGTTGTTTGATCTGTATTTCATCTTATTTTATTGCTTGGCACTGGTATCTCCTCTTGTCAGATTGGTACAGTACCACGCTGTGATACCAGTGAGTTTCAGCCACGTATTAATATATCAATTCCCGGAGTTGTGCATTGACTGTTTAACCATTTGCTACCATGGTATCATCACACTTAGCTCATCCTGGCATTTTATTCTTGGGCATTGCGTGGCTGTTGGTCATGTCTAGTTAATCTTCCTCACCTAGGTGATTAATACTCCAAGCAATTTGTAATGTGTGTTCATGTTCTTCCAGCATTCACATTGCTTGACTATTTAGGTCTAATGCCCCAGTTTAAAATCCTCAGTTCACTACTCTTCGCTTGCAACTTTTTTTTTATCCAGTTCCTCTTCAGGAGACATATACATTGAGGTGAAGAACCAGACCCAAAGTCCCTCACTGCAGACTTTTTATCTCTTTCCTATGTTTGCTTGCCACAAAGGTGATTGTTATCTATTAGTTTAGGTGCAACTTCCTTTGTTTATTTGTCTGCTATAGCTGCATTAGTTTTCTTCATATTAATGTAGTTATAACTAATTGTGTGAAGAGTGAATATGTGAACTTTTTGTTCCATAACTTATGCAAGGAACAGACATTGATAGAGTGCTCAGAGTGTACTTTAAAATCTCAATAAGCCATAGGATATTCTTGGATGGGAAATGTATGCATTTTAAATATCTGTCTATGTTTTAAAGGACCACTATAGTGCCAGGAAAACATACTTGTTTTCCTGGCACTATAGTGCCCTGAGGGTGCCCCCACCCTCAGGGACCCCCTCCCGCCCAGCTCTGGAAAGGGGAAAGGGGTTAAACCTTTTTCCAGCTGGGCGGAGAGCTCTCCCTCCTCCTTCCTCTCATCCTCCCCGCCGCTGAATGCGACGCGTGCGCTACAGAGCTCGTCGCATAGGAAAAGCATTTACACGCTTATTATGGCTCCTCACTGTGAAAATCACAGTGAGCACGCAGCCTAGTGGCTGTCAATGAGACAGCCACTAGAGGGATTAGGGGAAGGCTTAACCCATTCATAATTATAGCAGTTTCTCTGAAACTGCTATGTTTATGAAAAAATGGGTTAACCCTAGAAGGACCTGGCACCCAGACCACTTCATTAAGCTGAAGTGGTCTGGGTGCCTAGAGTGGTCCTTTAAATGTCAGCTGTCAATGAAGAGTGATAGGTGGCACCTGCCTTCAAAAAGTTTCCTGGCTGATAGTTGTAGATATATAGTATGGACATGGCTGAGTGTGACACAAATTTGGAACACAAACCACAGCTCTTAAAAATACAGCACCTACTCTCCTACTAATGTTCTCACTTCTATTTTTCACTTTCTCTCTCACTTCCCTCATCTTTAAAATATCTCTATCATTTTACTTACCTGTTCCTGCTAACACCATCTTCATTGCTCCCTCTCTGCTCCCCTCATCACTGTATTCATCACACGCACTTTACTCATATTTAGCCAGCCTTTCTCCACACACCCCTCCTAAATACCCTAAATACAAGCTCTCATCCCCAACATCTCTTCCTTTCCATCCTACTACTCCTAGCAGCAGGTGATGTCTCTCCAAACCCTGGTCCCTCCACTACTCAGCCACCTGGTACAAACACCTAAAACCACAACAACCTAATACCCATTCCATGTAATTCTCACTATAATTCCTCTTTTAAAGCTGCCCTCTGGAATGCACACTCTGTGTGCAGCACCTTTAAATCAACTTCCATCCATGACCTATTTATCTCACACTCCCTAAACCTACTTGCACTAACAGAAACATGGCTCTCTCCCTCTGATACTGCTACACCTGCCTCACTGTCCTTTGGTGGTCTTCACTTTACCCACAATCCAAGACAAGCAGAGATTAAAGGTGGTGGTGTA
Organism: Pelobates cultripes; assembly: GCA_933207985.1. NCBI lineage: Eukaryota > Metazoa > Chordata > Amphibia > Anura > Pelobatidae > Pelobates > Pelobates cultripes. The sequence continues at coordinate 146,533,402 of OW240914.1, read as the reverse complement.
GGTTTTCTTCTCTCACCCCACTGCTCCTTTAAAACCCTGTCCACCCCCCCTTCCCTCTCTTTCCCATCATTTGAAATTCATTCAATTCGCCTTTTCAAACCCTTCTCTGCTAACATTGCCGTAATCTATCGTCCCCCTGGTTCCCCTCTCCTCTTCCTTGACCACCTTTCTGCCTGGCTACCCTACTTCCTCTCTTCCAACATCCCATCCCTAATTCTTGGAGACTTCAATATTCCCATTAACCCACCTTTAACCCCAGCAGCCTCTAAACTACTTTCAATTACTTCCTCCCTTGGACTTTTGCAGTGGGCTAATTCTCCCACTCATGTAGCTGGCAATACCCTCGACCTTATTTTCTCTTATTCATGTACAGTATCTAATATCTGCAACACTCCATTTCCTCTCTCTGATCACCACCTCTTATCGTTTGCTGGCAATACCCTCGACCTTATTTTCTCTTATTCATGTACAGTATCTAATATCTGCAACACTCCATTTCCTCTCTCTGATCACCACCTCTTATCGTTTGCTCTCAAAAACCCCCTCACCCAACAATCTCAGCCTAACCCCCCTCAGCTCAGGAGGAACCTTAACTCTATTGACCTCCAGCAGCTGTCAGCTGACATTGATTCACAACTGCTATCCATCCCTTCCCTCTCCTGTCCCTCACTGGCCATCTCCACATATAACACCACCCTCACATCTGCCTTGAACGCTGCAGCCCCACTTCAAACATGCACCTCGAGTAGGACACGACCCCAACCTTGGCATAATAAATCAACACGCTATCTGCAGAGTTGCTCCCGTTGTGCTGAACGCTCCTGGAGGAAGTCACGCACCCAGGCAGACTTTCTTCATTATAGATTAATGTTGCTTTCATACAGCGCAGCCCTCGCCCTCGCCAAACAGTCATACTTTTCCTCTCTCATTAGTTCATGCTCCCGCAATCCCAGACGTCTCTTTGACACCTTTAATTCCCTTCTCCGCCCTGCTGTGGCCACCCCCCAAACTAACCTTACAGCTGATAGCTTTGCATGCTACTTTACCGACAAGATTGAACAGCTAAGGAAACAATTCTCCCCTCCTTGCCGTTCTCTTTCTCAACCACATGTAAATCATGCTTTCCCTACCCTCCAGACTTTCTACCCGGCTACTGAACAAGAGGTGGCTGCGCTTCTCCATTCCTCTCGCCCCACCACTTGCCCGCTCGATCCTGTCCCATCTCACCTCATCAGATCTCTCTCCCCTTGTGTTGTGCCTACCCTAACACACATCTTTAACTGCTCTCTCTCTTCTGGCACTGTTCCTGCTGACATTAAACATGCCACTGTAATAGCTATCCTGAAAAAAACAACTCTTGACCCATCATCCCCTTCTAACTATCGTCCCATATCCCTGCTCCCTTTCTCATCAAAGCTTCTGGAAAGACTTGTCTTTACCTGTATGTACCGCTTCCTTAATTCCAACTCTCTCCTTGACCTTCTTCAGTATGGCTTCTGCCCTCTCCACTCTACTGCGACTGCTCTTATCAAAGTGACTAATGACCTAATCTCTGCTAAATCCAACGGTCACTACTCCATATTAATTCTCCTTGACCTCCCTGCTGCCTTTGACACCGTTGATCATGCCCTCCTCCTTCAAACTCTTCAATCGCTCGGTCTCTGTGACTCTGTCCTCTCTTGGTTTTCCTCCTATCTCTCCCAACGCTCATTCAGTGTCTCCTTTCCCAAGGATACCTCCTCCCCTCGTCTTGTCTCGGTTGGAGTTGCCCAAGGGTCTGTCCTTGGTCCTCTTCTATTTTCTCTTTATACTGCCTCTCTTGGTAAACTTATTGCCTCTTTTGGATTCCACTACCACCTGTACGCTGATGACACTCAGATATACCTCTCCTCCCAGGACCTCTCCCTTGCCATCCTGCAACGTGTCACTGCTTGCCTTTCTTCCATCTCTGACTGGATGTCCTCACGCTTTCTGAAACTTAACCTCTCTAAAACTGAACTCCTTGTTTTTCCTCCTCCTAATACTGATCCTCCTCTCTCGCTCTCCCTTCAAGTCAGTGATATCCACATAAGTCCATCCCTGCAAGCGCGCTGTCTTGGCGTCATACTTGACTCTGGTCTCACCTTTGAGTCTCACATCCAGTTTGTTGCCAAGTCCTGTAGGTTCCAACTCAAAAACATAGCCCGCATTCGCCCCTTTCTTACGCAAGATGCTACCAAGGAGCTTGTCCATGCTCTAGTAATTTCCCGCATGGATTACTGTAACCCTCTCCTGATTGGTCTCCCCAAAAGCCATATTGCCCCGCTACAGTCTGTAATGAATGCTGCAGCTAGACTGATTTTCCTCTCTAGTCGGTCCTCTCACACCTCACCCCTCTGCCAGTCCTTACATTGGCTCCCTGTATGCTATAGGAGTCAATTCAAAGTGCTAACCCATACATTTAAAGCACTGAACAATTCTAGCCCCTCTTATATCTCTTCACTAATCCATAGATATGCCCCTCCTCGTACCCTCCGCTCTGCCCGTGACCACCTCCTGACCGCTGCTCGCCAACTCGCGCTTGCAGGACCTCTCGCGGGCGGCTCCTCTCCTATGGAATAGCTTGCCTACTGCCATCAGACTCTCCCCTAGTCTTCAATCATTTAAGAAGGGCCTTAAAACCCATCTCTTCAGGAAAGCATATGGCCTGCCAGAGTAATCTCTACCTTACATATCTGTCTCTTGCTCTCTCCTATGGGACAGTGCTTTGCTCTCTCCTTCAGCTCTGCTTCACTTCTACTTGATATTTCCTGTCCTAATGTTTCTAATACCCCACCTCCTATAGTCTGTAAGCTCGTTTGAGCAGGGTCCTCTTCAACCTATTGTTCCTGTAAGTTTTCTTGTAATAGTCCTATTTATTGTTACATCCCCCCTCTCAAAATATTGTAAAGCGCTACGGAATCTGTTGGCGCTATATAAATGGCAATAATAATAATCTAAACTTAAGCATTCCCCCTTTTCCGTCCTGAATCTGGCAATTTCAGAAACTGGAATATGGTGTGGCTTCATTGATTTGCACCAGTTTTGACATTTTGCTCCAGCTCCCATTTTATTACCCCTGGTCCAAATGTTGGCAGTACGAATGGAAGAATGAGAGTCCTGGTGAGTGGAGTTATGCTTGCAAGCGGGATTCCATGGACCTTGTTTGGTGCAGTGCCAACTATCAGCTGAAGCTTGATTGCAATTATATATATATATTTATATATCCTATACTATTTCCATACATTTGCATATCTTGTGAAATGCAAGCAAAATTAGCTTGCTTATTGATTTTCTGTTTCATTATACCTCCTCCTGGTATCAACTATATTTTATTGTATTGTATTTTATTGTGGCCTACATGTGGCTTATAAGTTTGAGAGGTTATGGATACTGACACTGGGAGGAAGAGGGGTTGATACCTGCTCAGGAGGTTGACTGGACAGAGTGGTCAATACCAGTCTGTCCTGTGGAAAAATGTGGTTGTGGAGTTGGAAGAGAAGGTACAAACAACTTAGTGGTAGTGATCTAGATCAACCACTCTTCTTCCTGTCACAGTTTATATCTGTCCTCCTTCTGGGTATACCAATGAACTGTTCCCAGCAAGCGCAATGCAAGTGTATCATTCAACATACTTGTGTAGTGCTGAGGGTAGTTAGGCACACTATAGTCACTTAAACAACTGTAGCTTAATGTAGCAGTTTTGGTGTGTAGATCATGCCTCCGATCAATTCTCTGCCATTTAGGAGTTAAATCTTTTTTTTTCTGTCCATGGAACCCTAGCTACACCTCCTCTGGCTGTGACTGACACAGCCTGCATGAAAACAAAATGGTTTAATTTTCAATCAGATGAAACTTACCTTAAAAGTTTTGTATGCCCTGCTCTGTAAATTTTACTTTTATCACACCCAGGAGGCTCTTGCAAGGACCAGCACTCTATTAACAGAGCAGGACATAAGAAATGCTAAATTAAACATAATTTGCAGTAAAGGAAATGTAAACATTAGATGACTCTTACAGGAAGTTTTTAGGAAGGCTGTGTGAGTCACATGCAGGGAGGTATAAATTTAATTCCTAAATGGCAGATTGAGCAGTGGGACTGCAGGGGCATAATCTATACACCAAAACTGCTTCATTAAGCTAAAGTTTTTTCTGGTGACTATACTGTCCCTTTAAGTACACATAAAACTACAGCACAATGTAAACTGCTGGACTTCAATCAGTACAGCGAGCACAGTAGACTCATGGCTTATAAAAATAAAAAAAAAGTGACATGCTATTTCTAAAACAGCATTGTCCTTATTGTTGTTTTATATTTCAAAGCCAACACCAATACAACAGGAAACATAATAATAGTTGATGTTGACCTCTTAACCATAATATTTATTTCAAGACATAACATTTAGGAGTTTAGGAAGACAGCATGACAAATAATAGACTCTGAGGCTATATGATGGTTAGCAGCATTATTAAACAAGGGCTGTCACTTGGAGATATCAGTAAATTGTAATAGCCAATTAAATGATAACGGTTTGTTTTTATTAGCTTATTGTGCTTTTTATTTCTTTCACAATATGCAGGTTGGAATTTACACTTTTTTATGGACATCATCATCAGACAGTCTATCACTATTTTCTTTCCATGGTTCTAAGTCTGGGGTAGGCCACCTTCGGCACTGCAGATGTTGTTGACTTCATCTCCAGTAATATTCTTACAGCCATAATACTGGCAAAGCATCAGGGGAGATGTAGTCCACATCATCTGAAATGCCAAAGGTGCACATATTAAATCAATCCAGTACAGTTCCTCTATCTTAAATATTCTAAACTTGTCCCCTCATAAAATATATGCAAATGCACTAATGAATTATAACATAAGTAAAACTGTACAATTTAAATGATGTTATGTTTTCCTATTGTTTTAGTTATCTTTGTTAGGATTGTTAAAATGTTGTGTCTCTATGGCAAAATAGAGATGAGGTCTCAGTATACTGTGATAACTGTAACACACTGTGTTAAACATAAAAGTGGTATTTCATTATTTACTTTAAAGATGCCTCTCACTGATGTCATATGCACAGTCACCCCAGAGGCTGTTGACACAAAGCAGATCAATGTAGATGGCCTTGTAAAGACATGCACACATTGGCATAGCAGGTTAGTGTGAGCATGACACTTCCCTATACATACACAGCTGTATTTGTTTGAATTATCAGGCCCTTATCACACCATTACACACCACAGTGAGAATAAAACTGTCCGCTTGCTACGTCACTAACATACAATGCAGCATTGTGCGACAGTCCAATTTAGGAAACTGTTCGTAGCAGTACTATTCCAATAAAGCTTGGAGAGTCTGAATTTATTTCTTAAATTATTAGACTAATGCTTGTCTATGGAAGCTCTCACCTATGCCTGAATGAGATTGTTCAAGCGGAGTGAACCAAGATGCCTTCCTGTCTGTCAACGTGACTGCTAGTAGGGTATTCTTCAATGAATTCAATAATGAATTCAAGAGAAATCTGCCCTTTTATGAATTGGTACAAAGGGGCACACAGCAACCTGCTAAGGCTCTAGGGCAGGCATAGGCAACCTTCAGCACTCCTGGTGTTATGGGCTATATATTCCATAATGCTCTAACGGCTATAACACTGGCAAAGCATCAGGCTCCTAATGTAGTCCTGAATATTAGAAGTGCTGAAAGTTGCTTATCCCTCCTTTAGGGTGTGGAGTGTCGTTTTAACAGGGGAGACTTTAAATCTACACAAGCAAATTCGCAGCCCAGCATTATAAATAAAGCTAAAACGTCAGCTAAACTAAACTACATTAACTTTCTGTTCTGGCATTGTCTTCTGATATTATAATCTGCTTATTTAATTCCAACAGTCCATTAGTTTATTTCTAGACATAATGATTTATGACTGATATATATAGAAAGCAACTTCACAGCTTTCTGTTCATTGAACAAAAATATTGTCTGCATGGAACAATGGAACAGTCAGTAGTTTGTAAAGACGGTTAAGGCGCCATATCAATTTATGTTTCTTGGTCAAAGAATGTGACCTGTCCCTATCTCCTTGCATACTGATAAGTGCAGCATGTTTTGTCTCAGATGAGCTATGCTTAACTTGTCTGCTGGCAAAATATTTGTAAAGTGTGCATATGCTGTTTATGTCCCTACTGGAATATTGAATTTTTTCCTACTTTTTTAGCATTCTTAATGCATTATCCACAGTATATAGACAAAAGTATGTGGAAACCTCTCTACCACTCTACTACTGAGTAAAGAGTTTCAGTCTCACCCATTGCTGACAAGTGCATACAATTTAGGGCGTGAAATCTAAATAGACAAACATTGACAGTACAATGGACCATGCTGAAGATCCCAGTGACTTAAAATGTAGCACTGTCATATTGTCCCTGTGGTGTGTCTTTTTTAACTCTTTTTTTTTTTACCTGTGTCTCTTAAATTAAATTAATGATCTATCCCATTATCTGTTTAACCCCTTAAGGACCAAACTTCTGGAATAAAAGGGAACCATGACATGTCACACATGTCATGTGTCGTTAAGGGGTTAAAGAGAAAATGTGAGGCACAATTTTAACTGTGGAACATCCCCTTCAAGTAAATTGCTCCACTAAAAAAGACGTGACTCAATGTTTTCTTTTTGTTTAGTATTTGTATTATTAACTGTTGTGTTAGTAATCCTTGCACTGTTCATCCCTACCAGCTTCATTGCTAGCTGATCACTTGCATAATGTATAGCGTGCAAATCATTTGTGCGAATAAAAATTTACCCAACTTTTAAAACACTTTTCTACATTTATTTGAGAAAACGGACATTCAGTTCACGTTCTTCAAGCACTCAAAAAGCTAAAGTCCAATTAAAACTCGTAGACATTATCAAATTATATCTGGGTCTCTGAACCATTGTGTACACAGGAACTGCTTGTGTCTATTGGCAATAACCCATTTTTCACTAATTACAAAATGATGTCTGCAAACAGAATTGGGTTAGTTTGTTTTTTCTTCAGTTTCTAGACTGTGTACTATGTTTCACAAAACGTAAAACCTGTACAACTCTTCACTTTCCATATCCACCACGTTTTCTTGGGTACACTTAATTTCATCATGTTGATTGGCAGCACACGCTACCCTGTAGTATGTAGAATTCATATGCTGCGATAATCCTTAAAAGCTATCTGTAGTATTGACTTCTACATACCACAAGGCAGCACTTTTAATATAAATATGTGTATATATATATATATGTAAATAACACAAGTGCTCACCACAGTGAGAGAGGGTTGAATAAAGCAAGCAGAATTACCCTAATGCAGAAATAGATTGTAAGAAGATCCCTTGGTCTTCTTCACATACATATACAAAAAATACAATCTAAAAATGGAGACAAAGAGGAATAGCAGATAATTGTGTAGAATAAATGTCACCAAGAAAAGCGCTGAGAAGAATTGCACTCACAGGATAATAAAAGACTGCAGGCACATAGATCATTACAGACGAAAGGAGCTCAGTCCTCTTCTCTTTCGTCCTTACGAGGAGTTAAACAGAGAGACACAAACATAGTGCGCCAATATAATAATATAAATATAATTTATTCTAGATTGCACTCACAAGATTTCTGGTAAAAATCAGCATATCACAATATAGTCTCAGCCCGGACTGTGAAGCTTCCAGATGTTCCTTCTGATGAGTAGACAAATGGGACAGCCGAAAAACTATATAACACTTACAAGGTGGCCACCTAGTAATCAGCACAAGTTAGAATGTGGGCAACTCGGCAGTCATTGCGCAGGCACTTTGGTGACTCTAGATAACCTTGGGCCAATCACACGTCCGCGTGACGGCAATGACGCATTCGGATGTCTGCCATATCAACTTTCAAAGGTACTTTCTGTGCTTACCATGGTGACCACGGGTAAAGGGGAATCAGGGTTCGATTCCAGAGAGGGAGCCTGAGAAACGGCTACAACATCAAAGGAAGGCAGCAGGCACGCAAATTACCCACTTCCGACGCAGGGAGGTAGTGACGAAAAATAACAATACAGGACTGTTTCGAGGCCCTGTAAATGAAATAAGTACACTTTAAATCCTTTAACGAGGATCTATTGGAGGGCAAGTCTGGTGCAGAGCGACTGACCCGTGCGTGCTGCAGCTGAAACTCCACTATTGCCTGTTGCTGCTCACACAGTCTCTCCAGCATGTGCAAGGTGGAGTTTCACCTTGTGGGCACGTCGCATATGAGGCGGTGAGCGGGAAGGCCGAAGTTACGCTGCAGCGCAGACAGGCGAGCAGCAGCAGGGTGAGAATGCCAAAAGCGCGCACAGACAGCCCGCACTTTCTGCAGCAGCTCTGATATATCTGGGTAGTTTTTCAGGAATTTCTGCACCACCAAATTCAGCACATGCACCAGGCAAGGGATGTGCGTTCAAACCGGCTAGGCCCAGAGCTGCTACGAGATTTCGCCCATTATCGCACACCCCCAGGCCGGGCTTGAGGCTCAGTGGCAACAACCACTCATCGGTCTGTTGTTCCAGGCCCGTCCACAGCTCCTGCGGGGTGTGGGGTTTTTCCCCCAAACATATGAGTTTTAAAACAGCCTGCTGTCGTTTTCCCCTGGCTGTGCTGAAGTTGGTGGTGAAAGTGTTACACTGAACGGATGAGAAGGTGGTAGAGGAGGAGGAGGAAGTGGAGGAGGAGGAGGAGGCAACAGGAGGCAAAGAGAAATGCCCTGCAATCCTCGGTGGTGGAAGGACATGCGCCAAACTGCTATTCGCCTCAGGCCCAAACTAACTGATGGTTTATGTCAGGCGACAATGTAACCACCAATAGTCAACAATTAATGAATTTTTTAAAGTGCGATGTAACCACAGTATTTGCCTCTCAGATATGAAGTGCACGCCCCAAATTTACTTTTTAGCACCAAAAAAATTAGAATTTTTCAAAGTGCGATGTAACCACAGTATTTGACGGTTCTATTTGACTCTCGGATATAAAATGCACGCCCCAAATTTACTTTTTAGCACCCAAAAAAATTTGAATTTTTCAAAGTGTGATGTAACCACAGTATATGACGGTTCTATTTGACTCTCGGATATGAAGTACACGCCCCAAATGTACTTTTTAGCACCAAAAAAATTTGAATTTTTCAAAGTGCGATGTAACCACAGTATTTGACAGTTCTATTTGACTCTCAGATATTACGTGCACGCCATAGATTTACTTTTTAGCACCAAAAAAATTTGAATTTGTCAAACTGCAGTGTCACAGCAGTATTTAAAAATGCCTAGATGTTGCCCACTGAGCTACCAGAACAGGATTAAAATAATGTGCCTGGCACACATGCAGTTGCAAGTGCCCACCTAACAAACAGACTGATTGCTTATTTCTCTGTGGCACTGGGCTCAGGGCAGGGTACAAAAATGTAGTATAGCACCCACAAAAATAATCGCTGTAGTTTGCAGATTCAACACCAGAATTCTTGACATTATTGCACAGTCGTTATTCGGCATGTGCCAACCATACTTTAATAACACGCAGACACCAAAAGTTCTGTTGGAGTATAAAGTTCACAGCTTTATTAATTAATATCAATATATAAATTAACAATTTAGGGTCATTGTCAACAGTACTCCTTTCGTTACGCTCTCTCCTGTATCATACCCCCGACAATGACCCTACCAAAACAAACATTAGCATAACCAATAATACATACACGTAACTCAACGGCCTACCAAGAGGCCCCACCTCCATTTGTCTAACTGCAGGGGTGTACCCAGACATCCCTACACCCCTTGGTTTGTAGCCACCGACGGGCTCGAACCTTCCTCCATACTTTTAACTTCCGGCCTACTCCAGCCTAGACCTTGGCCTACCAATTTCTTAACCCAGCAAAATTCCAGTTTAACCAAGACCTTTTCCCGCCGCTGTGACCAAACGGGAACTACTACCAACTCATAGGGTGGGTGGGAGGGACAATTTACAGGTAAGAAAGGCTCAAATTAGAATGAACTTACCCTAAAATGGCCGCTATTTAACTTCCCTTCGAAACCCACGTCCCCTAGCACAACCACAGGACAGCCTCTTGACCTGAACTTCACCTGCCTACTCCTGGCTCTGTCAAGGCCCACTCCTCCCTGCGTTGCTCCGTGGTTTCATTCCTAATCTGTCCCTCATAGCTGCAGCATCCTCTCCCTACACTAATAAGTACTCATGTGACTTCAGCTTATATAGAGGCTGGGTCACATGCTGCACTGGCCAATCACAGCCATGCCATTAGTAGGCATGGCTGTGATGGCTTCTAAGGGCACACGAGTCAAACGCTTGTTGATTGGCTGCCCTGCAGCTTTTCAAAATGCACCATTAAATCGCCGAACACCGAACTCGAACCCGAACTGTTAATGAAATGTCCGGGTTCAGGGTCCAAAAATCATAATGTTCGGTACGAACCCGAACTTACAGTTCGGGTTCGCTCATGTCTACTCATAATAACAGAGAACCTTTCTCTATGATGTGCTCTGTATGTTTCCTTGTGTTTTATTAACCTGTAAAATGTAGTCCAGGTGTAAGTTGTGTTTAATTTTAGTACTAATATCGATTGCTATTTTCTTATATGAGCTATTATAATATATTTCAATTCTAATTTGGGTCAGTAATCCCCTTTTCTTGTTTGCATATTTGGAATTGTAATTAACTTTCTGGACAAGTATCCCTCCTTTTTACAGTCTCCTCAGAGTGGACTGTTAATTAACCCCTTAAGGACCAAACTTCTGGAATAAAAGGGAATCATGACATGTCATGTGTCCTTAAGGGGTTAAATCCCTAGTGTACAAATGAATCCCCCACGTAATCCAAATATTTGCCGGAGAATGTCCTGTTTACATTGATTTCCTGTTTAGAAAATTACCTGGGATGGTTTAACACAGTGGAAAATGAAGTGTCTTACATGAATGTGAATGCACTATCTACAGTTCACCCTATGTTGGTGTTGTATCTAGGCATCCATGCAACTATTATTTGTCTTGTCTTGTAAGGGTTATGACTAGAATATACATTTACTTTTATCTCTGTATGACTCCACCCCAGATGATTTATCCCAATTTCCTTGTTTTCCCACAGCCCACATGTCCTGTCATCTTTCTCTGGGGGCAGTGTGTATTTATTTCACCCTCATAGACTTTTTCACAGCTGGGGACATCTGTGCCTAATCTCTTTATTCTCATATATTCCGTAGTAGCATACTGACACTGTAACCCCTTGCTGTCCTAGAACACAGGATTCATGTATGTGGTCTTGCAACCACGTCTCTGCTGTATTATAGAGCATCCATGGGCAATCATGAAGTGTTGCTATACTAGGATATGCATGCGGTCATCTGACTTGCGTCACCATCTTTACACAATATAAAAAGATATACGTTTTGAAATTAGGAACATACAATTTAAGTGACAAACAAGTTACGTCATAAATATATATATATATGTGTTCTGTTCTTCATGAAGGGACATCTAACAGCTAATATAGCTGAACAACACAAATCAACTAATCTATGTATCTATTTGACACATTATCCAAACATTCTCGGTGTTTCGGAAAAAAACTAAGAATTAACAATGTTGAAAAGATTGTTACAAAACCATTTCTAGAGACATCTGCCCTCCATAAATCCAGATCACACAAGTGCTTAGTGGAGGAAACTCAAGACCATTATTACCTTCCAAAGAATGGCCACTCAACTCAAGGCACTCAAAAATCAAAGAATATACCACTCCAGGAAGTCACATTGAATCCCTGATTGATGATCAATGAACTGAAAGCATTTCCTGCACAGGCTGATATTCACAAGTCCATCATAAGGTAAAAAACCTCCTCTAAACACACCACATATCATTTACTTCAAGCAGTTACAAAAAGGCACATTGACTAGGATACCTCCAAGCTAGGTGCCACCTGATACTCATTTGAAGGTTCTGCATATATTTCCTACATAAAATGAATTGTAGATCAATGTATTAAATAAAACCATATACAATTCATGTTAAACATTTATATTTGTTTTAAGGATAAAGCAACGCAGAAATACAGATACTTTTGAATTAAACATTATATTACCAGTAAAGGCATAATTTAATTCTGGAAAACATTGTAAGTTAGGGAAAGAGGGCTCGGATGCACTTACAAGCTAGAATTCCTGGTGGATTGAGGACATTTTTTTAAAGCATGATATAGATAGAATTCTTACAATGGAGTAAATACGAGCTATGTGCAAAACTTCATTTCAGATGATTTGTCCACATCAAATACTTTTTAATCCAAGCCCTAACTAATTGATTGTCCAGCATTTGCCTGTGAAGTTGTATTCGTTGAATTGATTGATTCAACTAGATGTGAATCAAAAGGAATTTGATTTGGAAACACACTTCAATGTCCACTTCATACCAGAATAAACCCTGTTCTGTATTTGCTCTAAGATTATGATCTGCACGAATGAATATCAGACCATCCCTATCTTCTCAGTTCATATTCCAATATATATATATATATATATATAATATGCTATAGTGGTTTTACTGCATATGGTGCCCCTTTAATTCTCCTGCCATTTATATAAAAACCCTTGCCCTCAGTCATCTCATGTGCACCCATTAATCTTGCCATCTCTCTTATGACCTTCCTGTCAGTCATCCACCACATTAACTTGGCCACAAACCTACAAGTCCTACCCCGCCTACTCTGACAACCATTTAAAGCCTACCTTTGACCCACTACATTTATCTGAGAACCAACCCATGAATTGTTAAAAACAGCTTATTTTTACAATGCTTATGTGTTATATGTCTCCAAGGGACTGGCTGCAAAGTCAGAGATTGACTTGAAGGTGGCAGCCGGGTGGAATCCTAGCTGGGACACTTCATTTTTATAGGCAGGGACAGGAAGAGATAAAGCAGCAGTTGGTTGGCCAGCAAATGCGGCCTCAAGAAGGAGGTAAAACCCCATCAGAGATTTGAATGGCTATAGGAGGACAAATAAACTGCAGTCGTAGTCTGCTAATATGGGCAGCTATTATAGTCAGCTTGTAACATAGAAACATAAAATGTGACGGCAGAAAGAACCATTCGGCCCATCTAGTCTGCCCAATTTTCTAAATACTCTCATTAGTCCCTGGCCTTATCTTATAGTTAGGATAGTCTTATGCCTATCCCACGCATGCTCAAACTCCTTTACTGTGTTAACCTCTATCACTTCAGCTGGAAGGCTATTCCATGCGTGCATTACCCTCTCTGTAAAGTAATACTTCCTGAAATTATTTTTAAACCTGAAATTAAGACTATGTGGTAGTTTTTCTTCTTTAAAATATAGCCTTCTCCTTTACTGTGTTGATTCCCTTTATGTATTTAAATGTTTCTATAATATCCCCCATGTCGTCTTTCCTCCAAGCTATACATGTTAAGTTCCTTTAACCTTTCCTTGTAAGTTTTATCCTGCAATCCATGAACCAGTTTAGTAGCCCTTCTCTGATCTCTCTCTCTAAAGTATCAATATTCTTCTGAAGATACGGTCTCCAGTACTGCATACAATACTCCAAGTGAGGTCTCACCAGTGTTCTGTACAATGGCATGAGCACTTCCTTCTTTCTACTGCTAGTTCCTCTTCCTGCACCTGCTATGGCTGTCATCTTCCCAAATCCAACCACAGTTAAAATAATGGTTCAGTAGACTCATATTGCTGGAAAACTGACTATTTTAGGGGTTGGAAAATGTTTCTAAACTAATCAATATCAGCCTGACCCTAAAACATTGCCATCCCACTGTCAGATGTCTACAGTTCCTACATTAGCGAATAAAGCCCACACATATCCCAATAAGCCTTTGATCTTGCTGGAGAGATAAATGTGCAACCTCTGATACTGTTACTGTTCATCCTATAAGTATTTGTTATTTTCATTTTCTAGAAACCGGACTGTCCTTTTCTAAATATACAGTTCTGCTGTTTATTTTTATTTCCATTCTCATTAAAATTAGAGATACAGCAGGAAATTCTTGTTAAATCAGATCAGTCATCAGAGCTATTCTCATGAAGTACTATAAAGATATCACTATGGGCAATTCAAAAAAAACACTTTATTTTATAGCAGTGGAGAAAAAAAACAATAAAAAAATGTATAACAATAGATTTTCATTTACTTAAAAAAAAAAATGAGGGATTAATATTTTTTTTCCATTCTCCTATTTAGCCTTCCCTTTAATACATATAAAAAATGCAAATAAATAGGACTCTGATCTAATAATGGTAGTTTCTTGCTGGTAAAGTTCAAAGGAACACCCAAGCTGTTATCAATTCTTCTATTGATAATCCTGGAGTGTTGGTCTGTATAGTTGGGCCTGCTTTTCATGCCCAATACCTCTAATCCTGAGCTGGGATTGTCTCCTGGTAACAGCTCAGTAGTCATGATCTCACAGAAAAGCAGAGAGGCAGGGTACATGCACTTCTTACAGAGAAGCACTGAATCCAAAGCTAATATATGAGAATCATTGGCCTTCACATTTTGTTGAAAAGGAAAAACCCTATCCTGGCTGTTCCCTCCCCTTAAAGTATATGAAAACAACAAATGAATGTTCGTTTTCTAAACTGCTTTTCCTTTTAAAGTATTTAAAGTTTTTTTCAACTATTTACTTAGATGTGAAAACTAACCACACTTTCTCAGACACAAATAAACCTCTCTTAATAAATATGATACACTGACCCTTAATGCATGCCTTATGGGTCTGCTACAAGGAAAAGAACAGGCTGGGGACCATCACAAATTGAAAGTTAATTTTAAAGAATGCAACAAAATTAAGGAGTATGACATTTTAGTTCATAAATAATAATGCTTAATTTCCTTGTTGGTTACTTGGGAATGATTCATTTCAACTCTGATCAATTCTAGCATTGCTACTTCTAGATTTACATTGAGTGTAATTTATGGAGAGCATGTGTGAGACAAAAGTAAAAAATGAGCAATCAGCATAAATAGTCCTTTGGTTGCCATGGTGATTGCTCCACGTCTCAAACTTAGCCCCACACATTTTTTTTTATTAAAAAAAACCTCCAACTTGGTCTGTTTTCTCAATGCTGCTGGCACATCCAATTTTACTGTACTTGCAACAGTTACCCATGCCTTATATTTCTGTTATTTTGAACAATCTGAAATATTTCTGAGCAAATCAAATTATTTGCATGTGTTTTGAATTTATATGTGCAGCAACATAATATTTTTTACTATTCATGGTACATTATTTATTGGACCCACATAACTAATAACCATAAAATATTCCTCCATTAATGCTATTTAAATACAAATTATACAATTATAAATACAAAAACTTGGCCATGCCACACTAATCTAGGTGAAGAAAGTTATTTTTCCATACTGATCCCTAGATATTGGTTGGATGTTTAAATATAGACTGTTATTTTTGGAATACCACCATTTTATAAGGAGAGTTGTAATCTATTGTTGGGTATAATGTGACGGAGCGCTTGTACTCTGACCAAGTACCTCAGTCCAAACCGCTTCCTAGCCACTGGGAAGGAAGCCTGGAACTTGGAACACTTCAGACCGAGTCGCCAAAGCTTGACTGAGGTCTCTCTGAAGAACTCTCATTCCAGGTAGGTATCGTCCCCTTTATTGCAAACAGCACATTTATTTATACCCTTACAGTCTCGTTTACATACAATAGGGTTACAGTGATACACAAAGTGCCACACCAGGTCCTACATCATAATCCTCTCCCAAACAGATGAGCCCAAGCCAACCAAAAGCAGGATGGAGTTAGGCAATAACCAATTTGATTGAGATACTTGAAAACGAGAGAAATCTCAATGTATCTTTCCTGGTAAAATATTTTATAAATTACATTCCAAATCTTAATTAAATTAGTGTGAATGCTGTACTGTGTTTACAAGGTAGTCCAAAGTACATATTTCATTCATATTTTTGCTTTACAAGACAGTGTGGGGACAAACAATAACAAGGGCTGGGGAACTCATCGGAGATTTAAGGACTTGGCAGAACAGTAAGTTTGAACTAGCCTGGAAGTGTGTGTGAAACAATGGGACAATGTCCTACTGGTAAAACAACAAGGAAAGGGGTGGAGGAAAATAGCTAACAAATACATTATACACACCCTGTACCTATAATGGGCACAGGGTGACTGAAACATAAGAGCAATCTGGGCACCTACATAAAGTGGCTGTCTTCAGCTCCCAGTGATGGTGACTACCGTCACACGTGTTATTCAATAAATGTGAGTTTTACATATTGATGTTGCTGTGTAGGGTTTGTGCTCAGGGTGGGGAGCTCATTAGCAGGTAATGGAGGGGCAAGAAGATATAAGTGTTTTGTTTTAATTTTTGATCTTACATCAGGCTACTGCCTGATTGTTTTTAAAATAAATCATTAGGATAGTGCTAATGTGGATGGGCTAATCAGGAAGGGGTGCTGGAGAAAAAACTTTTGCTGCACACCCATCTAATAGTTGGGCAGCAGGGTGGATCTCATTGAACATCTAGCCGTGCAGCCTAAGTTCATTGCCAGCTAAGCTTTGATTGAGATCCTGAACAGAATAGGCAGCACACTACGCTGGCAAGAACAAATACCATAGGCGTGCGCAGCCTATTGCATTAGTGTGTGCACCCTAAAGCACAAGCACACACCGCATATATATATATATATATATATATATACACACATATATACAAAAACACATACACTGCTGTGTGTGTGTGTGTGTGTGTGTGTGCTGTGTGAGGGTGCTGTTAGTGTGATGTGTGTGTGAGGGTGCTGGTAGTGTGCTATGTGGGTGAGGGTCTTTGTGTGTGTGCGCTTGTGAGGGTGCTGTTAATGTACTATGTGTGAGGGTACTGGTAGTGTGCTGTGTGTGTGTTTGTTAGGGTCCCGTTAGTGTGCTGTGTGTGTGTGAGGGTGCTGTTTGTGAGGGTGCTGTGTGTGTGGGTGCTGTGTGTGTGGGTGCTGTATGTGTGTGTGGGTGCTGTATGGGTGTAGGCACTGTGTATGTCTGTGGGTGCTGTGTATGTCTGTGGGTGTTGTATGTCTGTAGGTGCTGTGTATGTGTGTGGGTGCTGTATGTGTGTTGGTGCTGTGTATGTGTGTGGGTGCTGTGTATGTGTGTGGGTGCTGTGTATGTGTGTGGGTGCTGTGTATGTCTGTAGGTGCTGTGTATGTGTGTTGGTGCTGTGTATGTGTGCTGTATGTCTGTGGGTGCTGTATGTGTGTGGATGCTGTATGTGTGTGGATGCTGTATGTGTGTGGGTGCTGTGTATGTGTGGGTGCTGTGTATGTGTGGGTGCAGTGTATGTGTGTTGGTGCTGTGTATGTGTGTGGTGCTGTGTATGTGTGTGGGTGCTGTATGTGTGTGGGTGCTGTATGTGTGTTGGTGCTGTGTATGTGTGTGGGTGCTGTGTATGTTTGTGGGTGCTGTATGTGTGTGTGGGTGCTGTATGTGTGTGGGTGCTGTGTATGTTTGTGGGTGCTGTGTATGTGTGTAGGTGCTGTATGTGTGTGGGTGCTGTGTATGTGTGTTGGTGTTGTGTATGTGTGTTGGTGCTGTATGTGTGTGGGTGCTGTATGTGTGTGGGTGCTGTGTATGTGTGTGGGTGCTGTGTGTGTGTGTGTGTATGTGTATGTGTGTAGGTGCTGTGTATGTGTGTAGGTGCTGTGTATGTGTGTGGGTGCTGTATGTGTGTAGGTGCTGTGTGTGTGTAGGTGCTGTATGTGTGTGTAGGTGCTGTGTATGTCTGTGGGTGCTGTATGTGTGTAGGTGCTGTGTCTGTGTGTGGGTGCTGTATGTGTGTTGGTGCTGTATGTGTGTTGGTGCTGTGTATGTGTGTAGGTGCTGTGTATGTCTGTGGGTGCTGTATGTGTGTTGGTGCTGTGTATGTGTGTGGGTGATTGTGGGGGGTGGAGGTGGGGGTACATTACTTAATATCCCCCCTCCCTTCTTACTTTTTGTAGGGAGGGGGGATCCTTGTTGCTGTTGCCTTCCCTGGTGGTCCAGTGGAGGTCGGGACAGATTACTTGATAAAAACCCTTCCTTATTACCTTTTGGAGGGGGGGGTGCTGTGTATGTGTGTGTAGGTGCTGTATGTGTGTTGGTGCTGTGTATGTGTGTGGGTGCTGTATGTGTGTAGGTGCTGTATGTGTGTTGGTGCTGTGTATGTGTGTGGGTGCTGTATGTGTGTAGGTGCTGTATGTGTGTGGGTGCTGTATATGGGTGCTGTATGTGTGTATGTGCTGTGTATGGGTGCTGTATGTGTGTTGGTGTTGTGTATGTGTGTTGGTGCTGTGTATGTGTGTGGGTGGTGTATGTGTGTAGGTGCTGTGTCTGTGTGTAGGTGCTGTGTATGTGTGTGGGTGCTGTATGTGTGTAGGTGCTGAATGTGTGTAGGTGCTGTGTATGTGTGTGGGTGCTGTATGTGTGTAGGTGCTGTGTATGTCTGTGGGTTCTGTATGTGTGTTGGTGCTGTGTGTGGGTGATTGTGGGGGGTGGAGGTGGGGGTACATTACTTAATATCCCCCCTCCCTTCTTACTTTATGTAGGGAGGGGGGATCCTTGTTGCTGTTGCCTTCCCTGGTGGTCCAGTGGAGGTGGGGGCAGATTACTTGATAAAAACCTTATTACCTTATGGAAGGAGGGGGGACCGTGCTGCTGCCTTCCCTGGTGGTCCAGTGGTGAGTGAGCTCTAGCCACGGCAATGCTCAGATCTCGCGAGAGGAACCCGGCGGAGCTGCTGGCAAGAGCTCCCCGGGTCCTCTCCTGCCTCCCTCACTGCCTGTGGGTCGGTGGGGAGGGAGGCTGAGAGGCAGAGCCGGTGCACGGATAGTGCCGGCTCTGCTTGAGCCGACAGGGGAGATCCTGAGATCTCCCCTGGTCTCAATACATAGGCGTGCCGCGGAGATTAGGGGGTGCCCAGGCACACCTGGCACACCCTGTGCGCACGCCTATGACAAACACTAGGTGGAAAGAGCGAAGCTATGGACTTTTTTTCCCACACAAAAATCTCTGTGGAGATGGTCCATGTCACACTGCACAAATTATATATAAAGATGGAAGGATTTGTGAGCTGTGATATCATATTTCTCTGAAACCTCCATCAGTATGACATGTACACCACCAGTGGTGTGGTGTACTCTGGTTTTGTGCCTCCTTACCTTTGGGAATGCTGGGGTGGATTCTCGTTTCCCTGGGGTCCAGTGGGGCTGCTGGGTGGCCGGCGACTGCAGGCAGCGAGGGAGCACTAATCCTCCTGTACAGCTCCCTTGCGCGCCGCAGAGTGATGCCGGGAGCCGGAATATGAAGCAGCTGAGCAGGGAGCTCAATAATCAGTGCTCCCTCGCCAGCGCCGCCCGCCCGCCCACCCGCCCACCTGCCTAGATTGTCAGTTAGCCACCAGGCTAACAAGACATTTGCCTGGGCATTTGGGGGCTGCTTTTTCTGCCGCCCCCTGGAAAGTGCCGCCCGAGGCAAATGCCTCGTTTTACGTCCCTGTACACCACGATAGAGTGTTCACTGAAAGCTGTGCATATCTAAGTGATCAACTCACTTTCTCAAGACTGTAAAAAAATAAAAAATAAATAAAACATACTCATTATTATCTGGCAAGTAATCCCCAGATACTACAGATTTATAGGAAACATCCCAGATGGCTTGTTTTGCCCTCCAACCCTGACAAGATTGAGATTATGTTCCACCAGCCCAAGCACAAACCCACACACGACTGCAATAGCAAAGGTACTGCATAATGCCTGCAATGTTGCTTCATTCCAGAAGTATTAACAGGCATTCCATCTCACCTCTGATTGCTTTTAATCAGCAGAAGAATGGTCCTCTGATCTTGCAGTCCACAAACACTGTATGCTATAAATCTGGGGGTGAATGGTCCCTTGCCCATCTCCCATATCATTGGTTCTGCCATGGTTGGACCCAGGTAAATTTCACAGGAGCTTGGAAAATTGTCTGAAGCAGACCTTATGTGGGACAAAAGTTCTCTACTTCAGGCTTACTGCATGATTAGCAGAAACTCCAGCCAGGACACAAGAATTTAAGATCAAAGAAGCATCTCTTAATTGAAACAAAGGGGTCAGCAAAAAACAATGTGCAAGAGAGTACTGAGAATGGACAACAGCTCAGGTAACCTGCCTTTCAGTGGATCCCTACTCAGATCTCCAGCTGGTTTTAGCTAATCTTGTGCCATTACAAAAAGAACCAGGGCAATTTGCATATCAGACTGCTCTCATCCAAAAAGGAGTTCCAGATTAAAAATGGAGGCCAGCTCTCTCTGCACGAGATATACAGCAACCCCAGAGGATCATTTCATTCTTGATAGGCCTCGTCAGTGAGGTATAGCGGATACCCCTCTAGGCATCATAAGCAAGGGGTCCAAATCTGGATTACCCTTTAAACTTGTGGAGAGCAAAAAAACGAGGTGCAGGAGAGTACTGAGAACCAACAACAACTCAAGTAGCCTGCTCTTTGGTAGGTGCCCGCTCAGATCTCAAGCTGATTTTTGTTCATCTTGTACCATTTGCACATCAGACTGATCCCACCCAAAAAAGGCAGTTTTTATTTTTGTTGCAATGGATTAACATTGCTCTTCCTAAGTTAAAAGGGTAATGCAGATGTGGACCCCATTCTTACTGTGCCTAGAGGGCTATCAGCTATACCTCACTGACAAGGCCCAAAGGAGGCCAAAACGATAATGTGGGGTTGCTGTATCTCTCGAGAACTTGCCGGCGGGATAATTCTGATATACTATGGAATAAGTTCTCTCTGTAATGGCACAATTGAGCAAAAACTATTTTGAGAGCTAAGCAATGATTTAACGAAGGGGAGGCTACTGAATTTCTCTAAGCTTTTGTCCCTTCTCCAATTCCCCATATTCTTTGTAATTGAAAAAGCAATGGAAAAAGTGGAGTAGGACTAGCACAACAGGGACACATGACCAATCATTAAGTCAAAGGCTTAGTATCCTTACAAAGGGATATTGGAGTTAAATGGACACGTCACTGCCCAAATGCAATTTAAAAGAAAAAAAAAATCACTTTCTATAACAAAAATAAATCCATGCATGCATTTAATTATGCATTTTCTTCATTGGGGATATATCTAAAAGCAGCTTGCAAAAACTGCACATTATTGCCTACTGCCTTTGCAAGCCCTTCTACCCCTCCCCCTTCCTCCCCCTCCTCCCAGACATACTGTGTCAAGTCACATACTTCCCAATGCAGCTCAATGAGAAGTCTTTGCAAGGCAGGTGTCCTGGGCAATTTCTGAATCTTATCTAGAGTTTATCTCTACTAAAAGCTACCAGGATGTAACAGGACCAGTTGTCTGATTGACAGCCAAGGGGTATGCACATTTCAATTTCTATTGAAATCTGCACTTTTTGTAAAATGACAAAAAAAAGAGGACGCATTCTTCACACACAAAAGGATTTCAGCAAGCTAAAGTGCTTTTGGGGTCTGAAGTGTCCCTTTAAACAAATTTCAGGACATGTCTGCACAACCCACTTAGCAGGACTGGTGTGTCCTTGCAGATGTCACTGTGAATGGTGTGCAGCCAAAATAGCAAAAACTGTGCAAATTAAGGAGGGACAGAAATGCAGATCAGAAAATTGCACAGGTATGAGCATTGATTACCGAGACATTTAGGCACAAGGAATGTCAAAGATGAGACAAGAAGGCCTGCTTAAGTCCAGACGTGCCCACTCAATGACGTGCTAAGCTCTTTATTCCAATGAGAAGAATATATATGTTGTTACGTATCTGAAACAGGACTGTAACTTCAGTGTTTGACAGTCGCACTCATGTATAGGAGAGGTATAGCTAACAGTTGGAGAACTGTGCGACCTCCGTGTTATTTTCTAAGTCTCAGGTTTATGTGAGTCAAAGTACAACTGGGACCAAGCAGGTGGATCATGGTAGTTGAGCCTTTATACCCCTATCTGGTCTGACAGGAAGTGCTCACAGAGAACACAGAACTGTTTCCTGTCATACCGGCTACAGGAAACAGAGAGTCCAGACCTCAGGTTAGCCTGAACAGGCACAGGGGTGGGAAGCTAAAGAGAGCACAGGGGAGCTAAAGAGGGTGCAGGAGGGAGAACAAACAAGGGCACAGGAGAGGAGGACTAAAGAGTGCACAGGAGGGGATGGGGTAAAAAAGGGCACAGGAGAAGAGGAGGAAAAAAAGCACAGATGGGCTGGGGGTATAAAGAGGCACCCAGAGGGACTGGGGGCACAGAGAGACACACAGAAGATCTGAAGGAGGACAAGCAGACACACAGAGGGGCTGAGGGGAGACAAAGGGACACACAGAGGGGCTGGGGAAAAGGAAAAAGAGACACACAAATGGGTTTGCAGGAGAAACAGATGAACAAAGGGGCTGGGGAAAGAAAAAGACATACAAAGTGGAAAGAGGAAAAGAAACACACAAAGGGGGAGAAGGGGAAGAAGATAAACACAAAGGGATTTAGGGAGAATAAGACGCCTGCTTTGGGAAGAGAAAGGTCTGCCAGCCAGCCAAAGCTGCCAGCCTGAGACAGCAGCCAGTCAGCAACAATAATTAAGGTGAGAAGAGCCAACCTGAGCTAGGTATCAGAGAGCTATACTATAATACTATACAATATTGTGAATAGTGGTCAGAGTGTTAGAGAGACCCCCTCTTTCAGAGCCCATTAGACTCCATTGTGGCTCTAGTGGGGCTTTTAGGGGACTCTTTCTAACATACACGTGGCAAACGTGCTTATGTCACGAGCTCCTGGAGGAGCCTGCTAGCTAGCCTCATGCTTAAGGACTATGGGCCATATCCAAAGACCCTGTTTGGGAGATAAACCTCCCCAGCCATCATAAGAAGCTTTCCCTGGGTGCCCCTGGTTCAGTACTTTCCCTTCATTCGAATGGAACCGAGTGCTAGCTCAATGGCGGCTGTTCGCATGAAGAAACACACAAATTCTCCTCAGCGGTACTTAGCCGTGATCGCCATGTATCTAAATTTAGCACAAGGGTTCCTAGTCACCTCAGCGAGACTTAGCCTCGAATGTTTTGGAACTGTTTCCGGCATGAGATGACTATGCGGCTCCTGGACAACTTGGTCCGAGATTTTGAATGACTTTGCAACCCGCCAGGAGAGCGCTTTTTGGAGGGAAGGTGCCTGAGACTAAGGGACACAAATGCTACCTAAGAGCCAGCCAGAGCACCGTATATTTTGGATGCAGGTGCTTCCGAAAGTTGACTTGGAACTGTTTTGGGCATAGCACAACGTGTGTAACCGGTCAGAACTTTAACATGGTGGTGTTACCCCTACACTGCATGGGTCTGAGCGCTATTTGGAGAACTTGGGAACTCAGAACAGGGCTATTAGGGGATATATTATTTGTGTGGTTATTTATGTTTCTATGATGTTTTGGGCATTTTTGCCTCTCTGTTCCTGGGAGATAATTAGCTTACAGGCCTTTAATGCAATTTTTCCAAGCACAGAGATTCATGGGAGGGGCTTGTCTTGCATTGAATGGAGGCCCCATGCTGCATATAAGAGCAGGCAAGTTGGCCATAATAAATCAGTTCCTTTACACCCATCACTCAGTCTTGACTAGAGTACCAGCTATACAGCTATCCTCTCTGCAGGAGAGCTCTAATCACTAGAAGTTGGATCCAGGACCCTGTTCCAGGGTGGGAAGCAATGGCGAGACCCCAGCCAAGCTGCAGCGGCAAGGGGCTTAAGTGCTGATGGTGTCTCGGCGATAGCTAGGGAGCGTTTTTGGCAGAGGTACTCAGTCGGGGTACCAGGCAGTCCGCCACAGTTTTACAAATTTTTGCTATAATTATTCTTGAAACCATTAAAGATTTTTGGGTGTTTTTTAAATGTTTAAAGTTGGTTAGGGGGGGTTTAGGAAATACAGGTACTGCCCCAGGTGCCAAAATCTTTAGGTACACCCCTTTCTGAGTTTATATGCCATCTTAAAATTCACCCACCACTAGGCTTTGGCAAGTAAGTAACCTTATTTATTTTTGTAGAAGTCTATTGTGTGATTCACCAGTATGGAGAGGTTAAGCAGAGTTAATGAGCTCTCATTTGCGTCATTGTTATACTATGTGAGATCAGATTTAGTCTTACATGTGGGAGGTTGCAGAGACTATGCAACCCATTCAAATCATGCCTATTCTTGGCTGAATCATGTCTCTCCTGGGACACGCTGGGTTTTCTTTAAAAGATATCCCACAGGCACAGCTGGATTTTTTAGACAACCACTGCTCATCATCCTTGTGGATAAATACAGTAACACAGAGAACGATGATTGTCCTAGTTTAAAGGGACACTATAGTCACCTGAACAACTTCAGCTTAATGAGGTTGTTCAGGTGAGACCAATAGCTCCCTGCAGCCTCTCTCATGTAAACACTGTATTTTGTGAGAAAATGCAGTGTTTACATTTGAACCTAGGAACACCTCCAGTTGCAGTCACTCAGACTGCCACCAGAGGGACTTCCGAGTTCATGAATGCCTAATTGGCATTTATCACGTTTCCTGTCTCCCTAAGGCTGTCAGCAGCGTGTGGGAGTGTGGGAGATTAGATCTCCTTCAACACCACACAGCGTAGGTTGGCTCTTGCTGACAGTCTGAAGATTGAAGACTGGAATGTGGATTCAGAAGGCTGGGGACAGGTGTCTGTATAGAGGAGGCTGGAGACAGAAGGCAGAATAGAGGAGGTGAACTTCAAATAGTGAGTACTCATTTTTTCAAATAATATTGTACTGAATTTTTTCATTAGATTTATTTTCATCTTTATTTATTAATTTATATTTTAAAAAAATTAAAGTTATTTATTTTTAAAAATGATTTATATATAGTTAATTTGTTGTTAGAATAATCTATTTTGTTAATGGACTTGTTTTCCTACTTTGTTTTATTGTTAGTCATTTTTAGCGGCATATTCACTAAATTTTTATTTTTAAACTGTCCATAATATAAAATAGATTTTTTAGTGATTTGAATATGGTCATTATTTAAAGGAACATTATAGGCACCCAGACCACTTCAGCTCATTGAAGTGGTCTGGGTGCCAACTCCTATCACCCTTAACCCCGCAAGTGTAATTATTACCACCGAAGGTTACTAGAAGAACTTAAGGCTTCTTAAACGACTTTTGGTCAACTAAACGACGCTGGATGCCCTCACGCTATGCATGAGGACTTCCAGCATTGTTGGAATCCCCATAGTAAAGCACTGAATAATGCTTTCCTAGGGGAGGTCTAATGCGCGCGTGGCCATTGCTGCGCGTGCTCATTATGTCTCCCCTGCTGGCGGACGTTGGTGGTGGGTGAGCATGGGCAAAGCCTGACCAAGCTGCCAAGGGACATCTGCGCTGGATTCAGGTAAGTGTCTGAAAGGGTTTTAACCCCTTCAGCGACATGGGATGGAGGGCAGGAGGGAGGGGGGCACTCCAAGGTTCTACAGTGCCAGGAAAACGGGTTTGTTCATACATGCCACGCAACACTACCAGTGTTATAACTAGAAACCATCATGGTATTTGGGTAAGTAGGAGGTTGTTATACTATATATTTAAACAAGTAGTTAAAATAATATTTGATACAAAATTCCTTTTTATTCATCTATTAATTTTTTTTTATAGGACCACTATAGGCACCCAGACCACTTCAGCTTAATGAATTGGTCTGGGTGCCAGGTCCATCTAGGATTAAACCTTTCTGCTGTAAACATAGCAGTTTCAGAGAAACTGCTATGTTTACCTATGAGTTAATCCAGCCTCTAGTGGCTGTCTCATTGACAGCCACTAGAGGCGCTTCCGCCCTTCTCACTGTGATTTTCACAGTGAGAAGACGCCAGCGTCCATAGGAAGGCATTGAGAATGCTTTCCTCTGAGAGTTGCTGAATGCACGTGCGGCTCTTGCCGCGTATCCGCATTCAGCCGATGACGGGGAAAGGAGGAGGAGAGTCTCCAGCACCGAGGGAGCCCAGCGCTGGAGAAAGGTAAGTGTTTAACCCCTTCCTCTCCATCCAGCCTGGCGGGAGTGGGATCGAGTTTGTTTTCCTGGCACTATAGTGGTCCTTTAAGGGGAACATTCATCCGACTTCTGCTCAAGAAGTCTATAACTTCAGAATCAAGGTATGCTTATTACTTATTTTTTGGTTTTCAAACAGTACAGTAATACATTTATCAAAACTTATGCTTAATCATGAAAGGGACTCTATAGTCCACAGATCAATTACAGCTTACTGTAGTAGTTCTAGTGTCTATAGCCTGTCCCTGCAAGCATTTTCATGTAAATGCAAAATTTTCATAGAAAAGGAAGCCCAAGGGACATCTCTTGTGGCTTCTACTCAGATGGCTACCCAAGGTGCTTCCTGGGGCAGTGCTTCATAGTAGGCAGCACTGCCATTCAGCGTCTCCACACTCTGCATGGAGACGCTGTAGTTTCCTTATAGAGATGCATTGATTCAATTCATCTCTAGGAGGAGTTGATGATTGGACAAGAAGGTCGTTTTGAATCACCTCCTTGCCGATTTCATCCACTTTAATGTTTTCCCTATGAAAAATTATTGAATTATCAGCAATCAGAAAGGCTGATGTCAGCAAGTAGGTGGATGGGGGCAAGGTCAGTGATGGCGTAATCACGCAGTTTATGAAATAAGGTAATTTTTTATATATTTTAAAAGGGGGCAGAAACCTAAATGGTGGTTTTAACACTATAGGTTCTGTAGTACTTTTTTGTGTTCATGACCCTATAGATGTCCTTTTTTATTTAATGCCTCTACGGTGGGAGTTACAATGCAAATCAACATCTGTCCTCATTACGTATTATTTTGTTATGGTGAAAATTCCAAGTGGCACTGTAACTATTTTCAATCTGAGAATGTAATGTGCAAATATCATGCTTCACCGGAACAGGAAAACTAGTTACTTTCATTCCATTTGCACGTCAGCTTCCTCATGAACTACTGGACAGAGTTGACAATGGCAAATGGGCACTGTAGTTCGTTGTAATTTTGGCAAGTGTAATTACAGTTCTGTCTGGCATCTTTCCCCCGTGTCCAGTAGTTTATGAGAATGCTGATGTGCAAATGGAAGGAAGGTGACGCCTGGCAAAATAACTCCAACTAATCTTACTGTTACAGTGAAGCATGACATTTGTAGGCATTACATTCCCAGTTGGCACATCTATTCCATTAGCACACCAGTTTCCTCCTGAACTCCTCCGCGGGGTATACAATAGCAAAGTGTCACTGAAACTATAATCACTGTTTAAACGAAGTGTAACATCCATGTCTTTTTACAAGTATATCTTTGAGTGTGTTTTATATCTGGATAAATGCATTGAAAATATAAAATAAAGAACAAATCTAAATTTGTGTTTTTGGGTGTATTTTATTTTGAGTGTATTTATATTGAAAATAGAAAATAAAGAACAAATCTAAATTTGTGTTTTTGGGTGTATTTTATTTTAATTTTGGTACAAGAATTACTAGAAAAAAAATCATTGTGTTTTATTTGTTATGGTGCTGAAATTGTCTCTTTAAAAATATCAAAATTTAATGTAAATATGCAAAATAAATTGTTATTTGTAGGACATCATTTTTATGAATAATTTGACTGATATTAAAGGGACACAGTTGACATCCAGACCACTTCAGCTCATTGAAGTGGTCTGGGTACAATGCCCTTAACCCTACAGTGGTAAATATTACAGTTTATGAGAAACAGTAATAATTACCTCTGAGGGTTAATTCCTCCTCTAGTGGCTGTCTACTAGGCAGCCACTATGGGACTTCCGGAATCTAAATTTACCTTTTGTCCGTTATCTGACATTGGACGTCCTCACGTTCTGCATGAGGACCTTCAGTGTATTATTTTTTCCACATAGGAAATCATAAAATAGTGCTTTCCTTTAAGGATATCCTGTGCGGCCAATTCTGCACATGCGCATTTGGTCTCCCTCACTGGCTGATGTTGGCGAGGGAGGAGTGTGGGCGGAGCCTGACCCAGCGCCGAGTGAGATTGGCGCTGGATTGAGGTAAGTAACTGAAGAGATTTTAACCCCTTCAGCACCACGGGAGTGAGTGCGTGAGGGAGGGGGGTACTGCAGGAGCCTATAGTGCCAGTTAAACGGGTTAGCTTTCATGGCACTATAGAAACCCTTTTAATATGAACAGTATGACAAGTTAAAAACAATTTCATTCCATAATGAGGAGGCTGTCAAACTAAACTGTTAATACAGCACTATAGGGTTAGGAATATGTTTGTATTCCTAATATATTTTTCATAAATTATTTAAGTTTATTATTTAAGTTTGGTTTTTGTAACAAAAAGAACAGGTTGCCTGAAAAAGACCTATGGATTACAATGCAGTTCGGGACTTTGCAAGCATTCTCCATGCGAATGCTTACCTACCTCTAACAGGCCACCCTGACTGTTAATTGAAACTAATTTACCTCCCTGCTTGATGGGCACTTTTTGTCGAAAGATCGCACGAACACTATGAGAGCTGTAAGCCCAGCCGCCATTTCGGGACTCCCACGTGTTCGCGGCCATTTTAACTCCCGAACAGCGGTGTTTGCCGTCGAGTGTCTGGAACTAAAATCGGACACTCAAATAGGCGAACACCGCTGAGACCTCCATACCTTCGGGAAAACCTCGCCAAAACTACCGAACGACCAGGCATTTGGTGGAAAGAATCAGCAACAGATGGGGATTTCAGCGAACCCAGGATGGCATACGGATGGTCGGCCGTTCGGGAGTTTTTACCCACGATCTTAGACCGACTGCAGGGCCAGCATTCATGGAACTGTTTTCGGCTACTGTGCCTGTGCGGTCGGTCAAAACTTCTAAGTCCCATATCTCCCGAACGGCTGAACCGAAATGGCTGATTTTTAAATATGTTAGTCCCCTAGAAACAAGCTATCTGGGGATACCAGACAAGTATTTGGGGTACATCCAAACTTTGGGGAAAATATGTTCCTTTTTAATTGTGTTATTTAGTTATCTAAGGGGAGAGGATTTACAGAATGTATATTGTATTGATTGGTTATACTGTTAATTATGTGGGTGTCTCCCTTGCATGGGCAGAATCGCATAAAAGAGAAATAAGTAAAAAATAATGAATAAAAAATAAAAAATTATATATACATTTGTAATTTCGTTCTAACTGTATTTTGATATTAATATATATTTAACGGAGCTTCCTGTACCCCGGTTGGGTACCTCCGCCGACAGATGCTCCTAGTGCTCTCTGAGGAATCTGAGCGCTCCTCCAGACACCATAAGCACTGCAGACCCCACAACTGCCGCAACTTGGTTGGGATCTCGCCGTCTCCTAACCACCCTGGACCTATGACAAGGCTCCTGCTTCCAGTGGGTGAACTTCTCTTCCTCCAGAGAGTCAAGCAGGAATAGCTCTTACAAGAGCTCAGAGAATCCAAGGGAGTATAATGATTATAGCAATCCCTTGTAGTGATATAGCTGTCCCTTGAGGGTGAAGAGGAACTCAATTTTAATGGAGGCAAACTGGCCTTTTATGCAAGTTTCCCAACAAGGGTGACACCCATCTGGACCTTGTTGGGCACAGGGACACAAAGCTAACAAACCAATAAAAACATTTATACAGTGAGACACTCCCATACAGTATACACAATCCCTCACCTGTGAGATAATTAAGGCAAACCACTTTTTTTATAAAGTCCCGTAAGTACTTCAAAACACAACATATCCCCATAAATGTTACATCCCATAGCCCTGATCTGGGTGAACAACATATCCAAAAATTATCCAGATCAGATCAGGGGTTCAGAAATTTTATGGAAGTCATAGTTTTGACAAGGTGCGGGCATGGTCCCATGCCCAAAACAGTTCCATACAATTGCAGATAAGTGCCGTTGGAGGACTGACCGGGAACCACAAGGATTTCATGCTGAAAATAGTTCCAAGGCATTCACGGCTAAGTCCCACTGAAGTCTATTCGCGGTTTTGGTCCATGCGAACAAGATGGCCACCACCACGTGTTCGAATGTCTAATGGCGGCCAATTTGACTGTTCGGGAGTTTGAAGTGCCACTTCGAAAGTTCGAACTGTGGCCATAAAAATCCAAAAAGGCACGAACACAGACACAGTCAGATGCACACAGTCACTCACACACAGTTACAGGCAGACAGTCAAACACGCAGTCACAGGCGGACAGACACACATACACACACACAGTAATTTTAAACCACGTTTT
This sequence comes from Pelobates cultripes, assembly GCA_933207985.1. NCBI lineage: Eukaryota > Metazoa > Chordata > Amphibia > Anura > Pelobatidae > Pelobates > Pelobates cultripes. The sequence continues at coordinate 146,503,075 of OW240914.1, read as the reverse complement.
ATCACAGGGGCCATAGTCACAGGGTAGGAGGCTGGCAAGTATGCCTCTCCAAGAACCAGTGGCGAAGTTGCTTTCGTCACAATCATATAAGCAAAAATATGTTCACATGAATATACACACATAAAGCCTATTGTGAGAGTATACAATCAATCAATGAATGAATGGCAAAGGATAGACACATAAATGAATGAATGCACAAAATGTACAAAAAAAAAATGTACAGAAAAAAACAAGCACATAGAAAAGACATTGCTAGCTTGACTGGTAGATGCTATTAACATGGGACAGAATACAATTTAGCATTAAGTCCATGTAGACTAAATGTAGCAACAAAAAAATGCGAAAGTAATGCTGAGGGGTACACTATATGATCAAGGTCCGAGTACAGTAAGTGGCCCCTATGTACGCAAAGGGCTTCATGTATATCTTTGAGCAGGAGAACATCTTAACTCCCTTCCAAACCAACATTGCTTATTACAGACGATACATCGATGACATCATCATGATTTGGAATGGCACGCCTGACTCTACCACACACATGCTAGAGACCATGAATAACCTTGATACCCCGGTACGTCTCACCATGACAACAGATACCCAAACAGTTGACTTTTTAGACATATGTCTCTACAAAGAGGATAACACCATAGCTTACACTCTCTTCAGTAAGCCAACCAACAGGAACATCATCCTGCATGCAACTAGTCCAAGACACCTTATCAACTTGCTGCCTCACTCTCAGTTCCTAAGGGTGATACGGAACAATTCCAACATCGATAATACCCACATCCAGCTACAACAAATGAGGGATAAGTTCAAAGCAAGGGGTTATAGCAACAAGATTCTACAAGCGACTCTTGACAAGTGTTATGTAACACTAGTCTTCCCATGCACGTACACCACCATGTCACATGACCTTAAGAAATCACTAGACCGCAACTGGAGAATTATGAGAAACGATGACTCTCTACCCAAAGCATTCAAGGAACCACCTATGATGTGTTATCGCAGAGGCAGCAATCTAAGACACCTATTGGTGAAAACAGACCCTATCCACTGCTACAACCCACAATCACAACACCTCAACACTGGATGTTACAGATGCCTGGGCTGCGTGACCTGCAGCCACATGATACTGAGTAAGTCATTCACACATCCCCACACAGGGAAGAAATTTGCTGTTTGACATCGCTTGACATGCATGAGCGATTTTGTTATTTACAAATTGATGTGCCCCTGCAGAGTGGCTTACATAGGGAAGACAGATCTCCCATTACGAGAAAGGATCCGTAACCATCGCTCCGGGTGGCTTATAGAGACAATGGCTCTGACTTACCAGTGGCAAAACATTTTCTTAAATTCAATCATCCATTACCATCCATGAAATTTTTGGCAGTCGACCACATACCCTTAGCAATACGCGGCGGTGACCGCAAAAAACTTCTACTACAGAAAGATCTTTACTGGATAAGAACCCTTGACACTGTACACCCCAAAGGACTTAACGATAAATATTCTCTGGGGATATTCCTATGATTTTTATTGAGACCAGTATTTTTACAATATACTTTGCCTTAATCATTTACTTGATGACATAATATATGCATTGTTGATCTGGCAGTATGTACTGGAGTGTATTAGTCACTTACAGTACTGGGCCTTGATCATATAGTGTATCCCCTCAGCATTACTTTTGTAAAATATTTGTCTACAGTTTGTGCATTTTTTTGTTGCTACATTTAGTCTACATGGACTTAATGCTAAACTTTATTCTGTTCCATGTTAATAGCATCTACCAGTCAATCTAGCAATGTCTTTTCTATGTGCTTGTTTTTTTCTGTACATTTTGTACATTCATTTATGTATCTATCCTTTGCAGGGGCATACCTAGAGCATTTGGCACCCGGGGTGGGTCCTATTTTTGGTACTCCCCCCCCCCCCCTCAACTTTAAGTGTTAAAAAACAACCCAAAAATGTTTTAATGTATTTAGCACTGAGCAGTGTTTGTGTGTGAATGTATGCATGTTTTTGTATGGAGTATGTTTGAGTGAATGTAGGGGTGTGTTTGTATGTAGTGTTGGTGTTTGAATGCAAGCATGCATTTGTGTGTTGTGTGGTATTTGAATGCAGTGATGTGGTTATATATAATGGTGGGGTTTGTATGTAGTGTTGACGTTGAAATGCATGAGTGTATTTGTGTGTAGTGTTGGCGAGATTTTGAGATGTCTGCACATATACACATACACATACACGGACATACACACATGCAGATACATATACACACACGCAGACACATGCTGGCATCTGACAACACATTTGCATATAATTCACATTAGCCACCCAGATTTCTTGTTGTGGGCTGGCTGACACCTCTTAACTTCGATCTTTGTTTAGCAGATAACTCCCCTATTTGTTATCCTTATGTGGGCTTGCCATATTTAAGGACACCAAATAAGGGAACTATCTGCTAAACAGCATCCTCATTTGGTATCTTTAAATATGGAAATCTCGCATACGGGCACCAGTTCAGGGAATTATCTACTAAACAGCTAACAGGTCAAAATTTAAAAAGCCCTTTTCTTATTTTCAGTTGTTTAGTAGATAAATCCCTTATTTGTTATCCTTATATTAGATTGCAATATTTAAGGACACCAAATAAGGGAGCTATCTACTAAACACATACACAGAGATACACACAATCACACACATAATCACAGATATACACAAACACAATCACAGACCCACACATATACAATCACAGACACACAATAACATACACACACAAACATTACAAATTAATAAATAAGAGGTCCACCCAGCCTCCCTACCTTGCTCTAGAAGGGCTGGAGTGGATCCTCCGTCCCTGGTGGTCAGTGGTTGCTGCTGGGATCTCTGTGCTCTTCCTGCACAGGTCCCTCGCATGCCCTGTAATGACGCAGAGGCCGCGATTACACCATATCCCGGCTGCCGGCTCACTACAGGGGAAGACCGTCAGACAAAGTCAGATGCACACAGTCACTCACACACAGTTACAGGCAGACAGTCAAACACGCAGTCACAGGCAGACAGTCACACATACACACACACAGTCACAGACAGTCACACACACGCATGCAATCACAGGCAGACAGTCACACAGGCAAACAGTCACACATACACACACACACACACAATCCCAGGCATACAGTCTCACACACACACACACAATCCCAGGCAGACAGTCACACACACACACACAATCACAGGCAGACAGTCACACATACACACACAGTCACACACAATCACAGGCAGACAGCCACACATACACACCATCACAGACAGTCTCTCACACACACACACACACACAGGCAAACAGTCGCACAGTCACCAAATAAGGGAGCTATCTACTAAACACATACACAGAGATACACACAATCACACACATAATCACATATATACACAAAGACAATCATAGGCAGGCAGTCACACAGTCACACATCACTCACACACACAATAACAGGCAGACAGTTACACAGTCACACACACAATCACAGGTAGTCACACACACACACACACAGTCAAAGACAGTCACAATCACAGTTACACACAGCACACACTCTCTCACTTACAGTAAGCTTGGGCTGGAGGAGGAGTGGATTCTGTCCATGCTGTACTGTAGTTGGGGAAGCAGGGACTCCTTCCTGCTTCCCCTCTGTGTGAGCAGCAAAAGGCTGCCCCCACGGTTGTTCTTGCTCCGCCCCCAAATCTCTGTGCAGGTCTCCTGCTCCCAGCTCCTGCGTGTGAGCTGTGTCAGCTGTCCGGTGCCCCTGCTGCTATGGCGCCCGGTGCAGCCACACAGCTCACTGAACTCCAAGCCTGGCCAGCCCTGGTGGCACTGGCACCTGGGATGAACCGCCCCCCCCCCTATTAGTACCCCACTGATCCTTTGCGATTCATTCATTGATTGTTTACTCTTACAATAGGCTTTATGTGTGTATGTTCATGTGAATATATTTTTGCTTATATGATTGCCATATTCCTGTATACACCTCTACGTTGGTCCAGCTGAGCAGTGTAACTAGGACTTTTTTAACTAGTATTCTGCCATATTTACTATGCCTAGCTTAATCCATAGTGAGGTCCATAACCTTAGCCTCTGTTCCTATTAGTTCAGCACCTTTTACCCTGCCGTCCGTTTTACTTAGAGCCAAGCTCCATTCCCTTCTACTCCACTGTTTTTTACTAGAGTTCTGGCCATTCCCTTTTTTTTGCAGCAGCAGCTGCAACCAGACCAGGGGTTAATTGTGAGTACAGCCTGTATACAGTTTATTGATTATGTTAATGCACTTGTGGGTTATTTAAACACTGTTGTTTGTATTGCACTGTATCCTGACGAAAGTTCCTTAGAGAACTGAAACGTTGATCTTCTGTGTCAGATGCCTGAATAAAAAGTTTTTTTCATGATATTTCAAAGTCCTTGGAGTGCTATAATTACTTTATTTCTATTATTTGGCTGTTAAGCACCGGGCTTTTTACTATTAATCCAGGAGTGCAAGCAATTGGAACTTTATATATATATACACCCTGTTCCAAATTATTATTTTGTTTTTCACTTTAACTCATGGATGGCATCGTGTCTCAGGGCTCTTTTGATCACTGAAAACAATCTTGGACACCTGCGATAATTAGATTGTCAGGTGAGCCCAATTCGCACTATTAAGAGATTTGTGGCTGATTCAGAGCACAGACTGGTTCGTGCAGATAAAGGCACATTGAGGAAGATTTCTGCCAGATCCATGCATCGGATCAAGAGAGCAGCTGCTACAATACCATTACATAGCAGCAAACAGATATTTGAAGGTGCTGGTGCCTCTGGAGTCCCACGGACATCAAGGTGTAGAGTCCTCCAGAGTCTTGCAACTGTGCATAAACCTTCTATTCGGCCACCACTAACCAATGCTCACAAGCAGAAACGGCTGCATTGGGCAGAAAAATACATGAAGGCTAATTTTCAAACAGTCCTGTTCACTGATGAGGGCCGTGCAACCCTGCATGGTCCAGATGGATGGAGTAGTGGATGGTTGGTGGACAGCCACCCTGTTCCAACAAGGCTGCGACATCAGCAAGCCGGTGGTGGAGTCATGCTTTGGGCCGGAATCATGGGAAGAGAGCTGGTCGGCCCCTTTAGGGTCCCCAAAGTTGTAAAGATGACCTCTGCAAAGTATGTGGAGTTTCTGACTGACCACTTTCTTCCCTAGTACAGAAGAAAGAACTATACTATCTGTATTAAAATGCACCATCTCATGCTGCAAAGAATACCTCTGCATAAATGGCTGCTATGGGGATATAAGGAGAGAAAGTCATGGTGTGGCCTCCATCCTCCCCTGACCTCAGTCCTATTGAGAACCTTTGTAGCATCCTCAAGCAAAAGATCTATGAGGGTGGGAGGCAGTTTACATCCAAACAGCAGCTCTGGGAGGCTATTCTGACATCTTGCAAACAAATTCAAGCCGAAACTGTCCAAAAACTCACAAGTTCAATGGATGCAAGACTTGTGAAGCTGCTATCAAATAAGGGGTCCTATGTTAAAATGTAACGTGACCTGTTAAAATGTTTTAAAAAGTTAAAATGTTGTTATAAGTTTGATTGAAATAGCTTTTGATTTTAGTAAATATGCTGCAAACACAATAAATTAAAATTTTCAGTTCTTTACAACCTATAAAGTGTTTTGAAACTTACTGTGTGTAATAATTGGGAACAGTGTATTGTAAGTTTTTTATGTTTAAAAAAAATACTGTTATCATTAGGTTACTGTTATCATTGTTCAATAAAATTAGAATTTTAATCTTAATAGTTGATAACATGAGAATTATGCTGACTGTTCTTTACATCAGTTACTTAGGTAAATGAGAAAAATATCATTTGCATAATAATTTGGAACAGGGTGTGTGTGTATATATATATAAATAAATTCTACGTATATACTTATTTAATATTTTTTTCATAATCAAGTCGTATTAATTACAATAAACAAAGGACATATCTCATTGGTATTACCTTGGGTTGTCTACTTTTGCAAATGATATGCTATCATGGGGGTAATTCTCATTCCTGGGCTACGATACGGTCTCCAAGGCAACGTAACCAATCTGGCGAATTTCAATGTGTATAAACTGAAAAATGTAATGTGTTGTCTTTGACCCTGTAACTTTCCTAAACACCAGAATACCTTTACATGGGGGGTACTGTTTTACTCATGACACATCACTTAATACAAATAGGTGTACATTATTGAAGTAACAGCAAACAGTATTATGGCATTCACAGTAAAATGCCATGCAGAACTAAAAAAAAAACAACATTTCTTAATTTCTCAATTTTGTTTTTATATTCTATTCATATGAAATTATGTTTAATATTTCTGAAAGAATCAAGATGCACTCACAGATCTTCAGATATAAGAAAAAAATGGTGATTTATTAATCCATGTGCGGTATACAACAAAAATCAATCGACGTTTCGACCCTCCCGGGTCTTTTTCAAGATATATATAGTGTGAAATGAAAGCCCTGTTTCTCCTGAACAAAATGATATATAATAAGTGTGGGTGCATTTAACCCCTTATTGACCGGCTTGTTTTTGTGATGTTGTACCTTAAGGACCAGAGCGGTTTTAACACTTTTGTGGTGTTTGTGTTTAGCTGTAATTTTCTGCTCTCTCATTTACTGTTCCCATACAAATTATATATTGTTTTTTTCAGGACAAAAAGGGCTTTCTTTACATACCATTATTTGTATAATATCATATATTGCACTTAAAAAAAAAAAAAAATGGTGAAAAAAAAAATGTTTGGACTTTTACTTGAAAAATCTTTTACTTATCTACAAAAGCTAATGAAAAAAACTGCTAAATAGATTAAAAATTTTGTCTTGAGTTTAAAAACACCCAGTGTTTACATGCGTTTTTTTTTGTTTTTTTTTGCAAGTTATATGGCTATAAGTACAAGTAGGAAATTGCTGTTTCAATATACATATTTTTTTAAATGTATCAATAGTAACATTGTAACACTATTATCTGTCATAAATCTCTGGGTATTTAATATGGGGTATGTCCAGTCTTTTTTAGTAGCCACTTAGTCACAAACACTGGCCAAAGTTAGCATTTATATTTGTTTGCGTGTTAAAAATGTAAAAAACGCTAACTTTGGCCAGTGTTTGTGACTAAGTGGCTACTAAAAAAGGCTGAACATACCCCATTTGCAATACCTTGGGTTGTCTTCTTTTGCAAATAGTATGCCATCATGGGGGTAATTCTCATTCCTGGGCTACCATACGCTCTCAAAGGCAGCATAACCAATCTGACAAATTTCAATGAAAAAAAAAAGTAAAATCAAGCCTTATATTTCACCCTGTAACTTTCAAAAACACTATAAAACCTCTACATGTGGGGTACATTTATACTTGGGAGAATTCGCTGAACACAAATAGTAGTGTTTCAGAACAGTAAAACGTATCACAGCAATAATATCATCAGTAAAAGTGCCCTTTGTGTGTGAAAAACGCAAAAAACTTCACTTTTACGGACAATATCATCGCTGTGATATGTTTCACTGTTTTGAAACACTAATATTTGTGCTCAGCGAAGTCTCCTGAGTAAAACAGTACCCCCATGTACAGGTTTTAGGGTGTCATAGAAAGTTACAGGGTTAAACACAGTGCTAGCAAATTAAATTATCTGGAATTTCGGCCTGGGTTGTCACGCATGTCCCTCAAATTGCAATCAATAAAATTACTTAATTATGTAAAAATATTACATAAATATGCACGTAGAATTTAAATATATATACATATTTATATATTTGAAGTCTGTGTATATTTATGAAATTATTTCTGTAATTATGTATATAGACATATGTATATTTTGTATTATTTTTATTTATACATAGTTATATATAATTTCATTTTAAGTGTATTTTGATATAAATATATATATATATATATATATATTAATATCAAAATACAGTTAGAATAAAATTACATATATATATATATATATATATATAATTTTTTTATTATTAAAAATTATTTTACATTTTTAATTTATTTTTATTTACTTATTATTTATATTTTATAATAATATATATATACAATATATATACAATATATTATATATATATATACGTGTGTAATTTCATAATACTTGTATTTTATATTAATATATGTGTGTAGTATATATATATAAATATAAAAATACACTTAGTATGACATTATATATATATGATATATACATATATTATATATAGATATAATACATGTGTATATATATATATATATATATATATATATATTTATATATATATATACACACACATATATTATTATTTTTTTTACACTGATTGATTTTATTTCACTTTATTTTTTATTTTACAGATGCAAGGAGACTGCAGGCTGGCAGATACACAGGCACCTATTGCGGCCATGTGATCGAGCGATAACGTGGCCGCGGGGTTCTAATCTGCCGCAGGGAGACTGTCTGGGCAGACAGGCAGTCCCCCCAGACCAGGTGAAACGCTGCCTTGGGAAAGAGCCAGTACAGTCTGCAGCTCGGTCGGGTGTGAGCTGCAGATTGTGCTGTATCTCACGATCTCTGGCCAATCAGAGCGTTGCTGCGGGTTACCACTGCAACTCTCTGACTTCTGGATATTGCGAGATACATCACAGTTTGCAGCTCTCACCAGGCGGAGCTGCAGACTGGAGAGACAGACCACCAGATCACCAAGGAGCCAGGACACTGGACCACCAGGGAAAGGGAATAAAAAAGGTACATCTAACACCTCTCACTCGGTCACCAGTACCCCCTCCCTCAGTCACTGTCACCAGTCAGCCCCTCTCTCAGTCACTCTGCCACCAGTCACCCCCTCCCTCAGTTACTGTCACCAGTCACCCCCTCCCTCAGTCAATCTGTCACCCTCTCCTTCAGTAACTGTTACCAGTCACCCCCCCTAAGTCACACTGTCACCAGTCACCCCCTCCCTCAGTCACTGTCACCAGTCACCTAATCCCTCAGTTACTGTCACCCTTTCCCTCAGTCACTTGTCACCAGTCACCTCGGCCACTCTGCCACCAGTCACCCCCTCCCTCAGTCATCAGTCGCCTCCTCCCTCAGTCACTCTGTTACCAATCACCCCCTCCCTCCAGTCAATCACCCCCTCCCTCACTCACTGTCACCAGTCACCCCCCCCTCAGTCAATCACCCCCTCCCTCACTCACTGTCACCAGTCACCCCCTCCCTCAGTCACTGTCACACCCCTCCCTCAGTCACTCTGTCACCCCTTCCTTCAGTAACTGTGCACCAGTCACCCCAAGTCACACTGTCATCAATCACTGTCACAAGTCACTCCCTCCCTCCAGTCACCCTCACTCTGTCACCAGTCACCCTCTCCCTCCCTCACTCTGTCACCAGTCACCCCCTCACTCTGCCACCAGTCCCCTTCCTCCCTCACTCTGCCACCAGTCAACCCCTCCCTCACTCTGTCACCAGTCATCCACTCACTGTTACCAGTCACCCCCTCCCTCACTGCCACCCCCTTACTCACTCTGCCATCCCCTCACTCAGTCACTCTGTCACCCCCTCCTTCAGTAACTGTTACCAGTCACCCCCTCCTTCAGTAACTGTTACCAGTCACCCCCTCCCTCGGTCACTGTCTCCAGTCACCCACTCCCTCAGTCACTCTGCCACCAGTCACTGTCTCCCTCAGTCACTGTCAACCCTTCCCTCAGTCACTTGTCACCAGTCACCCTTTCCCTCAGTCACTGTCACCAGTCACCCCCACCCTCGGTCACTCTGCCACCAGTCACCCCCTCCCTCAGTCACTGTCACCAGTCGCCTCCTCCCTCAGTCACTGTTACCCCCTCCCTCAGTCACATGTCATCAGTCAGCCCCTCCGGTCAGTCACTGTCACCATTCACCCCCTCCCTCAGTCACTGTCACCAGTCAACCCCTCCCTCAGTCACTCTGTCACCCACTCCCTCAGTCACTGTCACCAGTCACCCCCTCCCTAAATCACTGTCACCCTCTCCCTCCCTCACTCTGTCACCAGTCACCCCCTCACTCTGCCACCAATCCCCCCTTCCTCCCTCACTCTGTCACCAGTCACCCACTCCCTTACTATGTCACCCTCTCCCTCACTGCCATCCCCTCCTTCTGCCACCTGCCACCCCCTCACTCTGCCACCTGTCACTCCCTCACTCTGCCATCCCTATCCCACCACACACTATGTGTCCAACCCATACTACATCCCTATCACCCCACACTGTGTCCTACACACACTACATCCCTAGTCAACCCCACACTATGTTCCTTACACACTCTACAAACCCTACAAACTACATCCCTATTCCACACCACACAGTGTTCCCTACACACACTACATCTCTATACTGCACCACACCATGTTCCCTACACACACACACACACACACACACTATATAACCTACACACATACACACTAGATCCCTTTCCAACACCTCCCTATATTCCATACACACACCACATAACCTCCACAAATCACTTGGGGGGAAAAAAGTCATTTTCGGTTTTGGTTTTCGGCCAAAGACATCCTGAATTTTCGGTTTTGGCCAAGAATTTTCATTTTGGTACATCCCTATTACTCACCTAACGTTCCTAGTCTGTTATTGTTATTTTCTCTAACTTTTTTATGTGCCTTCTTTGCATGCTATCAAAAAACAAAAAACATTGCAGTATCTTGTAGTCATGTGTCCATAAGTGTGTATGTTTTTTCTTTGCACTTCAAAAAGGATGACTGCTAGCAATAACAGAGTGCAATTGGCATATAGGTAAAGAAAAAAAGGAAAATAAAGTAACTGTCAAACTGCATTTTATTCAATAAAATATAAAGTGTAATATGAGTAAATGTACGCAACATGTTATTGATTCTGTTGTAGCAGAATATATAAATTGTATCTGCTATCAGTCAGCCACTTTGGTGACTTAGAACTCTTTACTTACTGAAATAAGTCATGCCTGCTCTAGATTTTAAATAATATTCTTGAGAAAGATTTAATCCTGCTTCCTGGAATACAAGCATATTTTCTTATTATTATTAATATGCACATTAACTGCTTCCCCGATATTTAAAGGACAATGTTCTTCACTGTTGGTGGTTCACAGAGCTGCTGATTTTAAACTGGAATAATTCTCCCAGTGTAGTATCTACAGGACCTATATCAGGCATCTTAAACTCTACCCTTGTGTGTTGCTAAACTACAACTCAGATGCTTCTCTGCCTATCTATTGCATGCAAAGAATTCTAGGAGTTGTAAGCCATTAAATGAACACTATAGGGTCAGGAACACAAACATGTATTCCTGACCCTATAGTATTAAAAACACTATCTAGCCCCCCTGGCCTACCATGCCCCTCTAAATATAGTAAAAACTTACCTTTATTGTAGTCTGCTGGTGCTGGCTTTGACCCTGATCCACCTCCTTGGCTGACATCATCATAAGTGCTGATCTCTTCTACATCACAATGCTTTACTGTATGAAAGCATTGGATTGACTGAGATTGCCAAGGAGTTGGGGCAAGAGCGGAGCTAAACGCGAATCAATGCATCTTTATGAGGAAAGTTCAGTGTCTGCATGCAGAGAGTGGAGCCTCTGCACTGCCCAGGAAGCTCCTCTAGTGGCCATTTGAGGTGTGGCCACTGGAGGTGTCCATAGGCTGTAAACACCGGCTTTTCTCTGAAAAAACAGTGTTTACTTCAGAATGCCTGCAGGGACTGACTATACTCACCAGAACAACTACATTAAGCTGTAGTTATTCTGGTGACTATAGTGTTCGTTTAACAACTGGAATGCCAGTATTTGAGATCCCTGGCCTAAATGTTAACATAGCAGGACATGCATTGATAAAGAGGAGAACCTGAAACATTTGTACTTTATGTCCTTGTAAATAAATCTTTTTGTGGCACTTGGTGTGCACATTTGCAATTGTTTGCTCTGCCCTAATTTTTTCTATTTTTGTGGTTAACATAGCAGGATATTGATCCGTAGTGTTTTAAAGAAACACAATCTTACATATGAAATGATGTATAGTACTTTTTTTGATTGCTACATTGTTTCATTCTGTATGATTTTAATATTTTAAATATTAATATTAAATTACAATATTAAATTTGTTTTAGTCTACAATGGGTTTATATTACATTTTAATAATTGTGCATGGTGATAGTGACCATCAATATAAAGACTCCAGATCCAAATCTTTAAAAAACGCACTATTATTAGCAGGGCTGGCACTACCACAAGGCAGCACAGGCAACTGATTCAGTGCGTCCTACTGTCTGTCATTCCATATAGCGGGCCCTCGTGGACCACAGTAGATGATCTTATCCTCTACCCTACAACTTTCTAAACAGTGTGGCGCAACACAGTATGTCAGCTACATAGTCTGAATGTGTCACATCGAAGTGTCCACTCCCCTCCTGCCAGTCATTCCATGTAGCGTGGCCAAGCAAGCTGTGAGGAGCTTCTATTCCCCTACCCGGTCTGACAGGAAGTGATCACTGAGAACACAGAACTGCTTCCTGTCAAACCAGGCTGGGGAAACAGAAGTTCCTCTAGCACGGTCCGCCTGCTCGGCCACGGTACATGGACGGAGGTAAGACTGAGCAGGCACAGGGGAGGGGACAAAGAAGGGCGCAGGAGGGGAGGGGGAACAAAACGAGTACAAGAGAGGGGGGAAGGGCACAGGAGAGGGACAGAAGAAGGGCACAGGGGTGAGGCTCAACTTCAGTGAGGGAAAAAAGTATTTGAACCCCTGCTGATTTTGAATGTTTGCCCACTGACAAAGAAATGATCAGTCTATAATTTTAATGCTAGGTGTATTTTAACAGTGAGAGACAGAATAACAAAACAAAAAAATCGGGAAAAACGCATGTCAAAAAAGTTATAAATTAATTTGCATGTCAATGAGTGAAATAAGTATTTGACCTGTTCGACTTAGTACTTGGTGGCAAAACCCTTGTTGGCAATCACAGAGGTCAGACGTTTCTTGTAGTTGGCTACCAGATTTGCACACATCTCAGAAAGGATTTTGTCCCACTACTCTTTGCAGATCCTCTCCAAATCATTAAGGTTTTGAGGCTGACGTTTGGCAACTCGAACATTCAGCTCCCTTCACAGATTTTCTATGGTATTAAGGTCTGGAGACTGGCTAGGCCACTCCAGGACCTTAATGGGAATTTTTTTGAGCCACTCCTTTGTTGCCTTGACTGTATGTTTTCTTGGTGGCTATGGTCCCAGCTGCCTTGAGATCATTAACAAGATCCTCCTGTGTAGTTCTGGGCTCATTCCTCACCATTCTCATGATCATTGAAACTCCACAAGGTGAGATCTTGCATGGAGCACCAGACCGAGGGAGACTGACAGTTATTTTGTATTTCTTCCATTTGCAAATAATCGCACCAACTGATGTCACCTTCTCACCCAGCAGCTTGGCGATGGTCTTGTAGCCCATTGTGGAGCCCATCCAGCCTTGTGTAGGTAAACAATCTTGTCCCTGACATCCTTGGACAGCTCTTTGGTTTTGGCTATGGTGGAGAGTTTGGAATTTGATTGATTGATTGCTTCTGTGGACAGGTGTCTTTTTATACAGGTAATCAACTGAAATTAGGAGCACTCCCTTCAAGAGTATTTTATACCTGTATAAAAGACACCTGGGAGCCAGAAATCTTGCTGATTGATAGGGGTTCAAATACTTTTTTTCACTCATTGACATGCAAATCAATTTATAACTTTTTTGACATGCGTTTTTCTGGATTTTTTGTTTTTGTTATTCTGTCTCTTACTGTTAAACTACACCTACTATTAAAATTATAGACGGATCATTTCTTTGTCAGTGGGTAAACGTTCAAAATTAGCAGGGGATAAAATACCTTTTTTCCTCATTGTAAATAGGGAGAAGATAATTGTAAAGTTAGACCAGCTGGGAACATAGAGAGATCTCTGTCTGGGCACAGCAGCATGCAATAGCACCACAGGCAGGTAGTGGTACTGTGAGGTACTGCACATACAAAGGGGCTGGGGTAGAGTAAGAGACACACAAAGGGGCTGTGAGGTGAGAGAGACAGAAAAAGGTGCTGAGGAATGTATGAGACGCACAAAAGGGCTGAGGGACAAAGAGACACACAACAGGCCTGAGGGGAGTAAAACAAGTGCAAAGGGGTTGGTGTAGTAAAAAAAAGAGGCACACACAAAGTGGTTGAGTGAGACAGAGATATATATATAAAAGGTGCTATGGGGAGTAAGAGACGTGCAAAAGGGCTTTGGGGTGAAAGAGAAACACACGGGCTGACGGATGTATGATACACACAAATTGGCTGGATGAAATTCAAAGACACAAATGGGCTGGGGAGAATAAGAGAGACACTAAGGATCTGAGGGAAGTGAGACACACAAGTGGGTGTTGTAAGACATATAATTGGGGATAAAATACACTTAGATACACTAGATGGGCTGTAAGACTCACAAGGGGGCATAAAATACACTAGAGGGACGTGTAAGACAAAAAAGGGGATAATATTTAATAAATGGGGTAAGACATCCAAAAGAAGGAATACTAAAAGGGGTAAGAAATTGCATTGGCCCTAATTGTAAGCTTCTATATTTCCTGGCTTTGATGGTTTGCCCTGGTAGGATTATTGAATTCAAATAATACAGACATATCCCAAGTAGTTTAAGTAAATGTTCTAAGGGGCCCATATTTTCACCTTATAAAAGGTCCCAGGAGAACAGTCTCACTGCTGTTCGGGACACTGGAGTGAGCAATTGCAGCTCCACAAAGATACACTTTACTGTATCTGTGCATAACAAATCCAAGCTCATGCTTGTATCTGTGCCAGTTCTATTCAACTTCACCGTGCAAACATAAATGGAGAATGTGATGACAGATACATATCACTTGTCTGGCTGACTGTGATTTTTTTTTTTTTATTACCTGATGGGAATTTTTAGATAAAAGATGAGTGCAGCTAGAAACACAGATTATATTTAGTTCAGTGGAGAATCAAACGTCTTAAAATAAAAATTAAAAAAATTCTCTGCCAATTAAGTGAGTTTGGCAGGAAAAAAATATACACAATAAATCTAGCTCAAAAAATGTAGTCTTTTTTTCTGCCCCTGAATATGTTAGACAAAATTATGAAGTACATAATGGTTTATAAGGCAAAACAAAATTGAACACAAAATAAACCTGGCTTGATTTCCATTTGCCAAACCATTACTACATAAAGACATTCCCATTGCCCAGACACGTCAAGGACATGGGTGGAAAAAGATAAAAAAGTAGATTTTTGTTAATGAGTGCTTTCAGGTAAAGTAATCTCTCTAGCACCTTTGATTCCTTTGTGTTCCTCTTCTTGTGAATGACCAATTGTCTGTGTGCGACTCCGCTCTTTGACTGAGCCAAGGCACTGCTATTTCAGACTTCTACTCCTGAACCCAAGTCTAGTTCTGAACTCGTCTTCACCCGATTACTGCATTGAACCTACTAGTAGTTTAATACCTGACTTTAATATTACCAAAAAACAGAATCAATACAAGACTATAAAATGTGTGGTATATGACATCATACCTTGTGACAGGATGCAGTATCTAACTTTTTTGTCAAATGCTAACTATGCAACTCTTTCCATTACATCATCATCATCATCGTCTACCCAATTAGAGTCTAATTGTCTAAAGTTCCAGGCAGGCAGAGGATGTTGTGATTTGTAATTAAAGGAAAAGTGGAAGCTAACGTTTTACAATTACAGCTCTTAAAAAATTAGAATATGTTGTAACCTGTCTGCATACTACAATGGTACAAAGGTTTCCAGACATCTGTAGAAAGTGGGCAAGAGTGAAATTTCAAAAATTTGAACTATAAAGTTGCCTCACTACCCACAGAGAATTTTAACCTGCACCAGCTGCTAGAATGCTACAGCTAAAAGGTTACAATAAACCACGCTGCAGATTTAATGACCTTTAAGAGGAAATTAACAAGAGTACTATTTCACCAACATTTGTTATTCCATTTATGTCTTTGTGTCAATACTCTTTATTATTCCCACTGGATATGACAGTGTTTTGATGAATTTAATCAAGTATAATGTGGATTATTTATGGTGAACAATTATGGTGTGAAATTCTAAAAGAGGAATAGGAATTTTATTTGTTTCCATGGTGATTGTTTTTAGATATTTCTAACACGGTTGTTCTTTATAAATAAACCTTAATGTGCTTAAATAAGATTTAACACTTAGCTAGGCAAAGGGGTTTATCCACAACCACCTTACATAGGATCAACTTACTTAAGACTTCCTCAAAGTCAGGAGTTGTAACGGCACGGAGAGAAATCCCCAAGTAAGATATTCACAAACATGTAGTGTGTTTCAAAGCCAGTCATATTTACCGACTCAAATGTGGTTTGCTAGAAAAATAGCTGACTTGCTAGTACAAGTCTATTCAGAGAGCACCGGCTGGAAAATGACTTGTAATGTTAATCTTTCTTCAAGTTGCACAGGCTTGAAAAACTGACTTACATAGGTGGTCTACCAACTAAGGCCTGATTTTTTAAAAATAACTTTTAAACTGTTCCTGACTGAAGTTGTTCTTTGATCATTTTTGCAATGTGATTTTTTTGTGTAATTTTGATGTCTATAATCTAATCCTGATGTGGACTAATGCAAAAAATAAGCCCACTTTATATTCAACTGTGCCCCAATACATAGTTTGCCAGTTTTTGGGAAGTTATAGGATTTATAGAACTCCCCTCTTTACAACTCAGTTTTCACGTTTCTACGGATTACATTACTGGGCTCTTGGCACAGATCTGCAACACCCAATTGCCAATTACCTCATCACTGCATACAATTTGAAAAAACAAATGGGCCTATTTCATACAAGGTATGTTGAGTCTTTTCATAAGGCCAGTTTGTAATGGAGCTCCCTGTATCCCGACTGCGTATATCTGCCAAGGGCCACTTCCTAGCTGGAACAGGGGACAAACCTCAGCACTCTTGCCCTCAGTCGCCTTGGCTTGACTGGGGTCCTGGACCCGCTCCCTCCTGGAGCCGAATGGGGAATTAGCTCTGGACACCCCCAGGCACTTAGCGATACTCAGTCCTAGGAGCTTTAGTCCTTACAAGGACATTCCCCGTTGAATCCCCTGCAAGCTGGAACAGCAGACACAGGAGTAAATCTTATTTCCCTCCAATAACAGGACAACACACAGTTTTGTAATGTAAGTTGGAATCAATTTTAATGGTGCCACACTGGCCTTTTATGACAATCCCCATGCAAATGGTACGCCCATATGGACCTTGTTGGGGACTCCAACACAAAGACACAGATCATTAAGAACAGTGATTAAATGCAGGACACTCCCATAACAAACATACAATCCCTCACCTGTGCCTGGGAGATAATTGAGTCAGATACTGTATCAATTCAATTATCTCGAGGGAGAAAAAACACATATTTCTAAAAAGTCCCAAAAGTACCCCAAAACACATAATATCCCCCAAAATAGCCCTGATATGAGTGACCAACGTATCCAAAAATCACCCAGATCAGTTCAGGGGTCCAGAAATTTTATGGAAGTCATTTTACCGACCGCAGGCATGGTCACATAGCCGAAAATAGTTCCATAGAATCGCGGCTAAGTATCGCTGGAGGACCGACCGGGAACCGCGAGGTTTTCATGCCGAAAATAGTTTCAGGGCATTCGCAGCTAAGTACCCCTGAAGTCTATTTGCGGTTTTGGTCCATGCAAACAAGATGGCCGCCACCTCGTGGTCATCCATAGGAATTGCGGCCACCCAGACGAACACTTAGACCATTGCGGTGGAAATTGCAACAATGTATCAATTAAGCTTAACAAACTCCAGGGTGGTCTTTGGTTCATGCGGCTGCTCAGTTACCGAACCATATAATTCCATTAGACAAACTGAGACTTTTATATCACAGTTTACAGGGTCCGTAGTCTGTGGGCAGGAGGCTGGCAAGCAGGCCCCACCAAGAACTCATGGCAAACTCACTTTAAAAGTGGAGTTTGTCACATGGTTTATCACCAACATCTGACAAATTTTGCTGTAATATTCTTGCTGATATTTATCACACACATAGCGTTTTGGTAAATCACAGATCTGATGTGCACTATTAGAATAAAGACTCCAAATTTATATTCTGCAAACCTCAGTCAAAGTCAAATTGCTAACCATTCCCTAATTTTGATGGACTGATATGCTGGATCCATGTCTCCCTTGGTGTGGAGTAACACTCCCCAGATTTAGGTTACCTCTTTAATGGTATACAATTTGCCAAAGTAGTGTTATGACCAGGGTCATGGTACATATACCCTATCACACAGTATGAGAAACAGATAGAAACTTACTAAGGGTCCTTATGGTGGCCGTTCTTAATGTTATATTAGGAAAGTAAGTAATAATGAGATAACCAGAAACAAGTGCAATTACATGTCGTAGGAATAACGCAGGATGCTCTGCGTCCTCATTTGGACATAGGTTAGATAGTGTTTAAAATTACGCAAATTGTATAATTGCTATTTCATTTCTGGGATTTTTGAGTCTTTTCAAGAACTCAGCCATCATTGTTTTCAGAATTTGCAGTACTTTTTACTGAAGCATTAGATTACTCACAGTTTGTGCGTAATCTGTTGTCCCTAAACAACAAAGTGCCGTTCAGCTAAGTAATAAAGCAGAATCTATACGTAACCCTTTTTGTGACTGATTCTGGCTGGTGGTATGTTCTATTGGTTATGCGGTATCTTTAAGTCATCAGTCAAGAAAAATAGCTCAGGTTAAGAGATAAGCTGTTTGTTTCTACATCATCGACTTCCACTCCAGACATGTTAGAACTGTGCTTGGGTCCAAACCCAGAAATAGATCCCCATGTTATTTTAGTGAGTCCACTCTGTATGTAACTCCATATAATAGGTTGTTTACTCTAACAGCAATGCCTTATCCAATCCAATGTAAATATTAACATTTATAGAAAAATGTCCTTCCTACATTTTTTTATTTCAGTATAGTCAGTTATCAAATCAATTTTGTTTATTGTAGTTTATTCACATTGCATAAGTGTTTTCCTGTTTGTATAAACTCATAAACTGTTTGGTAAATCCTTCCAATAATCATATGTTTTATAGTTGTAAAATAGTTTTCCTCTTTATACTGATAAATGGTCTTTTAAATTTAATCACCAATTGAATTTTGAATTTTATTTAATTTTATTTAAATATTTTATATTTGTTTTTCAAATGCTTTACTGTATCATTTTGCATTATTATTATTATTATTATGATATTTATAGAGCGCCGTCAAATTCCGCATCGCTTTACAATGGGTGGACGAACAGACATGTAGTTGTAACCAGACAAGTTGGACACACAGGAACAGAGGGGCTGAGGGCCCTGCTCAATGAGCTTACATGCTAGAGGGAGTGGGGTAAAATGACACAAAAAGGTAAGGATAGTATTAGACTAGTGACAGTTGCAGAAGAGGATTGCACACTTGTGAATAACTAAGGCCTCAATTTAATATTTTTGGATAAGCTTTTCAAATGATTTAATATTTTTGCATAAAATGTGTTATTTTTTTAAAATTCACAATATCTGTGCCTGTTATGTAGACAGCTGTTAACGTGTTCTCTATCGCCATCTTGTGGTCTTAACATAACTACTGAAAAGTGCATAGCTGTTTTCTGTGCTTCTTTTGCCAGGAATTCACATTCCATTACTCGATAAAGGGTTACACCAAGATGGATTTTGTAAGATAAACCAAGTAAAGAAAAGTGAAGCCAGTTCAACTAGATGAAAATGTGCACAAATAGTGCTACATACAATTTTTATTGGAAGGACCAGAGAGAAAGAGATGTTTTGGGCTGCTTTTTTATCAATACCAAAATGCCCTTTCAAATAGCGAGTACACTCACCTACATAAATACACAAACAGAAGTGAAAGCAAATGACTCGGAACCCACCCCCACTGAAGAGATGCAGCCAGACCCCACCAGAGTCAACTGCTGCCATTTTCAGAATCCTCCATGAGTCTAGTGTGGTCACATGATGCATCATGACGTTGTACTAAACGCACGTTGTGTCTGACGTCATCAGCGTTAAATTGCTAAGGAACAAGTAAAGCGTCAGTATTCCAAGCCAAAACTTGGCAAATTATATCAGATTGACAAAAACAAACAACTAAGTAAGTAGAAAAATAGGCACTGAACAATTAAAAACATAGAAACATAGAATGTGACGGCAGATCATTCAGCCCATCTAGTCTGCCCAATTTTCTAACTACTTTAATTAGTCCATGGCCTTATTTCATATCTAGGATCGCCTTATGCCTATCCCACGCATGCTTAAACTCCCTCACTGTGTTAACCTCTACCACTTCAGCAGAAAGGCTATTCAATGCATCCACTTCCCTCTCAGTAAAGCAATACCTCAAGATATTTCTTTAAACCTTTGTCCTTCTAATTTAAGACTACGTCGTGTTGTGGTAAATAAATGAAAAATACTATGTAAATCTCTTTAAAACCACATGCTAAAAATACTGCAGATACCTCTTTAAAACAAGTAAAACATATCAAACCGTGTTTAAAAGCGCAAAAAAATTGCATATACCTCTTTAAACCAAGTGTTCAAATGAATTAAACATATGTGTATAAACCCCTAAAAAAATACTCACTTAAAAATGACACAATTATAGTAAACAAAAAGCCAATACCATATATAAAATATGTGTAAAAGGATGGTGTACAGTGACACATAAATATAACATACTTAAATCTTCAATCCATAAAGAGCTTTGCGATGCACCTTTAAAATAAAACAACAGAGAAATCTAGTGCAGAGCATCGATATATTGGTACCTGTTCTAAAGAAGGATATTATGGAACTAGAAAAAGGGCAGAGGCAGGCTACAAAATGAATAAAAGGATTGGAACATTTCTATTATGAAGAAAGGTAAACACATTTATATCTCTTTAGTTTAAAAAAAAAAAACCAGAGCATTAGAGGGAATATGATAGCATTATACAATATATTTGGGGGTCGATACAAACCATTGTCTGGAAATCTATTCATTAGTAGGCTTATACATAGGACACTAGGTCACACATTTAGACTGGAAGAAAGGAGATTTAGTCTAAGGCAAAGCATAATGTTCAGGGATATCATTTTTAAATTGTGGGGTAATAGCTTCTTGATCCATTGAGAGATCTGACTGCCATTCTGAGGTCAAGATGGAATTTTTTTTCGTAGTTTGTTGGAGAATTGGAAGTGCTTCATGCTGGGTTCTTGGCTTTGTTTTGCAAAAAACAGCAAAAACAGATGAAATTTGAGCTTGATGGACGCATCTTATTTGTTATTATGTAAGAGTGAGTAAAGCACAATATCCAGTATTTAAAGAAGCAGTGGGCACATAAACTAATAGGTAAATCTTATAATCACAGGCTATAATAAGTACAGACAGTCCTCATTTACTGACTGGGTTAATTTCTTACCGTGAAACTAATTGTTTCAGTAAGTGAGGATGCGCTTGCGAGCATGCGCAAGAGAGCAGGTCTACGTTCAGGGGAATTCCCCAAATATAGACCAGTCCAATAGTGCAGGTAAACTGACGAATCTATGCTTGGGGAAACTTCCCCGAATAAAGATTAGCTTACTAGCGCAGGGAATCTCTGAAATCCAAAACATAGACTAGCACGTGGGGAATCCCTCGAATCACCTTGCTAGAGAGATGGTCATAAGTGTTTGCCGTTGTAAAACAGGTAGGTCATAAAGTGAGGACCATCTGTACTAAGCTACTTAATCTCCACAGGGAGTTCAAATGAAACCATAAAAAAGAAGAACATGGAAGAAAGAGAGCTGCTAAAATGGTAATCTGGGACAAAGGGTGTGGAGGTGACATACATAAAATTTATACAAACAATATAAAATAATGTAAAAATATACACATAACTAATACAACAAATGTTAATCCCATGAAAGTACAACAAATGTTAATCCAATGAAAAGGAGAAATTTGCATCGCCTGGAGAGGGAAAGATTTTGAAAATACCCATAGTGCTATATATGCAAATGAGAATACTTTAAATACTCACAATTCAGTAGGCACAGGGGGAAGTATCTAGACGAACCAATACCACTCAACTTTCTCATTAAGACCATGAGGTAACACTGTGTCCAACCAGTACACCAACCGTACTTCCTTCTGGAGCAGCAACCTTTTAATATCTCCCTCCACCGCCCCAGAAAAAGAGGACACCCTCTCTAGCACCTGATATCTTAGCTGCACAACATTGTGGTGTAGCTCCCTGAAGTGTCTAGATGCTAGAATGCCCGACTCTGTGTTCTAACACAAAACCTCTATTTGGAATTCACAGACCTTCATTGGGCGGATAGTCTTGCTGACATAATCAAGTGTTCAAGGACACTTCAAGAGGAACAGCAAAATAAATCACATGGGCAAGTATGGAAGCCTTTAAGTTTGATTTGTTTGGTGTTTGCATGTGTTGCCCTTAATTACCCCTCTACAATGGTTACAGCTTAGGCATGGATATGTAACATGTACAGGTTTAGACAGAAACAATTATTTTTTTTGTCTTTACGTGTAACAACCATGTCACATATTGAGTGACCTTTCCTGTTGGAAAAATAGAGGTTCCCTAAACAAGTATATCTAATCTGATATAAAAATAATTATAAAGAAAATCACAGAAATGTAATGTACCAAGATAACTCTACCAAATTCTTACCAAGAGTGGCAGTATGATATTTTGCATTAGGTATTATTACAGGTAAACAATAAAAAAAAAAAACAATACATTGAGTCACTTGGCCTGCATCCAATTAATCTGCCAGTCTCTACAGGAAAAGTATTTACCCAAAAGTACTGCTAATTTAAAGCCATTTCTCTTTTCCATGCAAAATATAATCAGGACTCTTATGGGAAATAGGCCAAAAGAAAAAAACAATACTTTCCACAAGGGGGAGCAATGGATCAAACTTTATTGGATACGTCTCATTAAAAACATATAATTAGCTAACTACAGTGGATGAATAGAGTGTGTAGAGGTCAATCGTAAATTTAAACACTACTGGGGATATCCAATTCTCCCCTATATTAAAATTGATTGACCAAACATAAGAAAGGGTAATGTAAATAAACAAGGTTTAAGTTTAACTGGGACACACACACAAAAAAAAAAAAAAACGGTTTTCATAAAAACATAGGTTTATTTCAAAAAGTACAGTATAAAAAAAAAAAAGTGCCTAACTGACGCCGGCAGTCCTCATGCTCCTAGGGCTTCAAAGTAAACAAAAGGAGATATGCATTTGCATATAGCCAATGTTTCAGTCCAACTACCTTGACATATTAAGAAAAGTTTGGTAATGGGACTGAAATGGTGGATGCTGTTGCACAGCTGTAAAAAACAAATTGCGTTATTTTGTTGATTTTGAAGTCCTATAAGTGCGTTCTTCACTTTGGCTGAGATCATCAAACCATAGGAAAGCATTGGAAGGCTATTGTGAATGTGTGGCAAAAAGATGCACGGCCAATGAGCTAGTCCATGGGGAGAGTTCCACACCTCCATGCAGACCCAATCTAGTACGCTGTCCCCTCCCCATTGTATTACACCGCCCCCAAACCTAATACATTGCCCCCAAATCCAATACACTACCCCCTCCCTCTACTTTAATACACTGCACCCTCCACCCACCACTCTAATTTAATACACTACCCCCTCCCTCCACCAGTTGAATACACTTCCCTCATCACCACTCTAATACACTGCCTCCTCCTTCCCCAATTTAATACACTGCACCCCTCACACCCCAAATTAATACACTGCTCTCCCTCCCAAAACTCTAATACACTCCCCCACTACCTCCCCCAAATTAATACAATGCCCCTCTCCCTCCCTCAAATTAATACACTACCCCCCTACACTGCCCTTTTATTGTGGCCAGCCTAAGGCACACCCTTGCAATAATCATGCTGTCTAATCAGCATCTTGATATGCCACAACTGTGAGGTGGATGGGTTATCTTGGCAAAGGAAAAGTGCTCACTATTAGTCAAATCCTGTAGATTCCATCTTAAAAACATAGCCTGCATCCGTCCCTTTCTTACGCAAGATGCTACCAAGGAGCTTGTCCATTCTCTAGTAATTTCCCACATGGATTATTGTAACCCTCTCCTGATTGGTCTTCCCAAAAGCCGTACTGCACTGCTACAGTCCATAATGAACGCTGACGCCAGACTGATTTTCCTCTCTAGTCGGTTCTCTCACACCTCACCCCTCTGTCAGGCCTTACATTGGCTTCCTGTATGCTATAAGAGTCAATTCAAGTTACTAATTCACACCTATGAAGCACTGAGCAATTCTAGCCCCTCTTATATCTCTTCACAGATTCTCGGTCTCTCCGCTCTGCCCGTGACCACCTCCTGTCCGTTGATCGCACCCGTACGGCAACTCACGCTTGCAGGACGTCTCACGGGCGGCTCCTTTCCTATGGAATAGCCTGCCTACTGCCATCCGACTCTCCCCTAGTCCTGCATCTTTTAAGAAGTGCCTTAAAACCCATCTCTTTAGGAAAGCTTATGGCCTCCTCTACCTCACATACCTGTCTCTTGCTCTCTCCTAAAGGGCAGCACTCTACTCTCTCCTCCAGCTCTGCCTCACTCCCACCTTATTTGATTGCAAAATATATGTACATTTAAATAACAAAAACTTGTAGGACCACTGAAAGATTAAGTGGTGCTTCTTAAAGTGTTTCTATAAAACAATGCAGATTGTGACGGTAGACACCATCACCTGGGGTTTCACACGGACACTTTATGTAGAACCCTGGACTATGCCTATGTTTAAATCGCCCTGTACCCATTGTTGTTTTATTGTTATATGTTTTGTGTGATTTTATGAATCACTGTATGTCTATAAAATGAGACAAATACCAGTGTATTTGTTTACACCAAATTGTAATTTATATTGGTACGAGCAGGTTCTATATTGCAAGTATATGGGTGCCCACAAAGGGAAGCAAAGAAATCCAATCTTCACATTTGAATATTCTCTGCAATGAAAAAAAATATTGACTTCCACCTGCATTTCCACCACAATGCAATACTTTTTACAAATGGCATATTTTGGTGGCTTCAGTTGGCTGAACTTGTCAGCTGACTGGTTTAGCCAATCAATGTCATCCAAATTTAAGTGAAATGTATATTGCTAATGCAGAAGAAGAAATGTCAAATTAACAGATAAATGAGGGGCAGGGCCACGGGTGCCACAGGGGCTCCAGATTTTTACCAAACTGCTCAAAAATGGTTTGACTCAGAACAGCGGATTGTATCAGTAGCCTTAAAGCACCCTTATCACTATAACATCATGTAGAGGTGATGGTGACTAGACTCGCCCTTTAATGTTAACAGTAAAAACATTTTTGACATTCATAGCAGGTGGGACAAAAAAAAAAGACTAATGGTAATTGGTAAAATATCCTGTTTGTGTATTTTAAAGTAACTGATGGTATTTTAGGAATGCAGCTTTCTAAAACTTACATTAAATATAAAAATAATTTCTACATGTGGGTATAATGCTCTCTCACATCAAACTCTGTTACAGCAATGCATTGTAGTTTGCTATTGGAGGATGCAAAGAAATAGAACAGTGTGTTTATTGTGTTCATAGTACTCATCCTTGCATCCTTTCTTATTGACTTCTAATGCAGAAATACATTTTGGATTACAAGATTTGAAAGAATGGGAACTGCTATCTCTCTGCTGAGTGACAAAATAAAGCTCTAGCAAAGAAACGTGTTTTCCTGCACTGTTACAAAATGCCAATGCTAAGAAGGTCACTTGGCACTTGGCATTTTGCAATATAAAACAAAAGTAAACACAAATATTCACACTGCTGGTATGGAGTCGATGCTGGGTAGCATGCATGTTTTTCATTTTTACTGTAGCACATGTTCCGATTTGACAGAAATAACTCTCAAAGGCAAAGAGGACCAGCGTAGAAGATAAACCTACAAACATCCTAAACTGTGTTCAACTGATACTATTGTTTTACTTAAGATCTTTCAGATATTTATTAGATTTGTTTTATTACATTCTGTCATTTTTTAAATTTTTTTGTTTCCCTCCAATTTCTCATCCTTTCCTTTTCTGTGTGATATCTCTAGACTCCTCTCTCCTCCTCTCTTTCACTGGCAGATGCTCTCCCCATCATCCTCTCTTGGTATTACTTTAAGCTCTCCGAGATCTGTATCTCCCTTCTGCTCCCTGCCTTTTACAAGGCAACAGCGCAGTGCCTTGTGCCCATCTGATTCCCTATCTCAATATGAAAGTCCTTACCATATCATCCAGAGAGATTATGCCATGATGACCAACTGGTTGCCTCCAACATCTAGACCACTGTTTTACACAGGCTGCTGAATTAGGTAAGATGCTAAAATAATTATTTTTGAGCAGGCAAGCATTAAATGTTTTTTGGATATTTATTTATTTAGTATATATTCGAAGAAAGAAATGTGCGTCCAATCAAAACATCATCTATATACCATTACCTGCACTTAGTACCTAACAATCTGCTAGGTGTCGTATAGGGAAAGTTCTCAAATGTGAAAGCAGACTTTCCTATTATCTGATGTAGTCATTGTCTAGTGTGTTATGGTCATGTATTAGTAGCATCTAAGAAACATGGGCCACAAATAAAGGACTTGATATTTGTACCTGAATAGATCCACATAGTGTATTTAGTACGAGAACGTGGACACTGCAGTACTAGGCTATAGTAGCATGAAAATTTAAATAAACGCAGTTTGTAACTTGTTACAAATAGTCGATTCTTGCTTCAGGGTATCCAGTAGGTCACTAATGGTAGCAGCAGATACACAGTACAGAATTATGTATTTGCGCATTCTGTAGTAATAAAAAATGTTTCTGATCCACAATGGATCAATATGATATTGCACCCAAGAAATGCCTAAATTATAGCAGTATATGAGATATCCAAACCAAATAAATTAATTACACTTCCTATACCAAGTCAGGAAGTAAGATTTGACCAGCACTGTTTACACCTATTGTCTGATGTGCAGATATATAATGGTTGTATATTATTAATCCTATTCTTATTGATATTTTCATAGTTGGAAAGCCTATTCCAAATATACAATACAATCTATGCTGCACATAGATTTTGGTATTTAAAGCACAGATAATACCAACAGTTACAAAGGCCGGAAAAAAACTTGCATCCGTCAAGTTCAGCCTTTCTCACATCAGTTTTTGCTGTTGATCCAAAATAAGGCAAAAAATAAAAATAAAATCGTTTTGAAGGGCATTCCAGTTTTGCAACAAACTAAGAAAATAAATCATTGTTGACCCCAGAATGGCAGTCAGATTTCTGCATGGATTAAGAATCTGGTCTGAAGAATGTTTGAAGAATGTCTCTGTGTGTGTAGAAAACTATATAAGTGGGTTATATACAAATGATTGTTACATAAAAGTTACTTAAAACAGAAAAACTGTAAAGCTTTTTTGCTTTGTTCTTGTCGTTTGGTTTGCAGTTTTTCTTTTTGTTTTTTTAGTAATGTCCAAATTTTTATCAAATACATCCTTGCCAAGCGAGCATAATAAACATACACAATACAAGCATTAGGCTAGATGACATACTAGCCTGAATTTCACATTTAAGCTTCTTCTAGCTCATACACAATTAGCTGTGCCATTATCACTCTTACACATCAGACTGTCTGCCTCCCATCTTACACTGGCATGCCATTCATGTGTCACATGTATAATGCTGGCCTCCAGATGATCTTGTCACACTCACAGAATTCCTGTGTGGCACACTCAGTCATCACACAGGAGGGGGTGACACATCTACAGCTCCATGAGAGATAATCTGCAGGATAACAAGTCATTAGTGACAGCAACAATCTGTGAGCAGCCATTGGGAGATTATCACAGCAATATACAGTATGTTGCAAAGACAGGAGCTGGATTTTACATTGCTACCTAGCAAAAACAAATAAAAAAAATCCCAACTATCACACATTTTGTTATTTCGTGCTACCTTGAACATGTCGTTATGCCAAATATCCACTAGAAAATCACTGTTTTCAGTTATCCTATTATGAATAAAATTTGGAATTCACAATTCCAGACAATTTAGTATTTAGTATTTAGTCAGTGAGAAACTCTACATGATTTGTCCACTGACTGGCTAGGGCACACAATAATAATTGCTTTTAGAATCTAACAAACACTGATGCAGCTTTCAGGTGTCAGAGAGTGTACAGCATTATGTAAAAATAAACAGTGGCTTTATAATGTTAGCAGTAATATTTTTTTTATTTTGATTTTGTCAATGAAGCAAAAGGTGGCCAGATTACAGATTTAGCATTTTTGGATTTTGTAAATTAACCCTTTTTTAGATTGCTGGAGTATTAAATGGACACTCCAATGCCCAAAAACAAAATAAATAAAAATAATTGTTTAGTAGATATACCCCAAATGAAAGCATACATGCATTTAATTGTGCATTTTTTTATATCTAAACCCAACTTGCAAAAACTTCTATTGTCTTCTGCCTTTGCAATCCCTCCCCTTCTAACCCCGTCCAGACTTTCTGTGGCTGTCCAATCACAGACTGCCCAATGCAGCTCAATGAGAAGTCTTTGCAAGGCAGGTGCTCTGAGCAATTGCTGCCTCTTCAGTTCAGTGCAAATAAGCTAACCAAACTAGGAATTAACAGGGCCTATTGTCTGCTTGAAAAGCCAGGGGGGTGTAACCAGGTTAATTTATAAAATTGTAAATTTCTATTGAAATCTGCACTTTTACCAAAATGAAAAAAAGAGGACACACTCTTCACACATAAAGCTTTTCAGCTAGCTAAAGTGCTTTGGGGGTCTGCAGTAACCCTTTCAAAATCTGAATATTTGTACTTATTAACCTAGTCTTCAACAATTAGGTGTTTGGGCTATAACAAATACATAATGTGCAGCTAAAACAGGCAGTTGCACATTTTAAGCTTCCATCTTAAATTTTCTTACAATGCCATTCTCACAAATGCAAGAGTAGCCATTGGACCCATAAATGTGCAGTTGGATTGGTTCGCAAATCAATATACATTATTTAAAAATAGAATAAAGTTTCATTGAATGTAATAAATGTTTATAAAAATGAGAAGTGAAATTTTTTGTCAGTTGTCCTTAAACATTAGGGGGTTAAGGTCTTGTTACAAGGTGTTGGTATTGGCATAGGTGGAGTTACCTCCACAAACCAACTAATGTGATCGAGGAGGTATTTCCCCTTTCTTACAAACAAACATATGCAAAGCTCCCTTCAAAATGATTATACATGGTGAATGGCATCATTAAAGAATGACTTTTGTCTCGGTCTCCTTTCACAGGATTTTGTGTGTACCTTGTTAGGTCGGACTTTCGCACTGGACGCCAGGTGACCATGGGCTTGCTGCCTTCCTCGGAGATTCTCCTGTTGGCTTTAAGTTTGTCTGTCCAACTCACCTCAGGTATTGTAGAGAGACATTGACACAATCTGGAAGCTCTTTGTGAAAGAGTAGACACGGTGTTACATGGAATAGTATAATAACAGTATAGTTTTGCTGTTTAAATGGCTTTTAATAGTTCATACTGGGGTTTGGATAAGTGCAAGATAATGCATCTTGGATGTAAAAACCCAAGGGCAGAGTACAGAATATTTGATAGAGTTCTAACCTCAACATCTGAGGAATGGGATTTAAGGATAATTATTTCTGATGACTTAAAGGTAGGCAGACAATGTAATAGAGCAGCAGGAAATGCTAGCAGAATGCTTGGTTGTATAGGGAGAGGTATTAGCAGTAGAAAGAGGGAAGTACTCATGCCATTGTACAGAACACTGGTGAGACCTCACTTGGAGTATTGTATGCAGTACTGGAGACCGTATCTTCAGAAGGATATTGATACCTTATGGAGAGTTCAGAGAAGGGCTACTAAACTGGCTCATGGATTGCAGGATAAAACTTACCAGGAAAGGTTAAAGGATCTTAACATGTATAGCTTGGAGGAAAGACGAGACAGGGGGATATGATAGAAACATTTAAATACATAAAGGGAACACAGTAAAGGAGGAGACTAAATTTAAAAGAAAACTACCACAACAAGAGGACATAGTCTTAAATTAGAGGGACAAAGGTTTAAAAATAATATCAGAAAGTATTACTTTACTGAGAGGGTAGTGGATGCATGGAATAGCCTTCCAGCTGAAGTGGTAGAGGTTAACACAGTAAAGGAGTTTAAGCGTGCGTGGGATAGGCATAAGGCTATCCTAACTATAAGATAAGGCCAGGGATTAATGAAAGTATTTAGAAAATTGGGCAGACTAGATGGGCCGAATTGTTCTTATATGCCGTCACATTCTAGGTTTCTATGTTTGATTGTTAGCACCCACTACTACATTGAGTTCCATCCACAACACAGTGATAGGAGATGGGGATTTTACTTATAAAATGCTTACGTACTTTATTCAATATCTCTACAGCATTGCATACATTATTATACAGCAAAGGGTTCATTTTGTGTTTTTAGGCTATAAGTTTCTTTTTTTATTTATAATTCTTTATTGAGAAAAAAAAATTCCCCCTTTTTTCTTCCCATATTTAACAATTTATAAAAGTTTAACAGTAGTTATACAGTGAGGGGAAAATGTATTTGATCACCTGCTGATTTTGAACGTATGTCCGCTGACAAAGAAATGATCAGTCTATAATTTTAATGGTAGGTATATTTTTTTTTTAATAGTTTAGGTGCTCGATTATCATAAACATTTGGGTGTTCAATTCAATTGTAAATTATAAACACGTTTAGTTCAATATCTTAAGATCAGTGTTCATGTTGAGTGTCATCGTTTCCGTCTCTCGATATTGGTTTTATTATGCTTATCTATGCGTAAGAGATGGACATGCATTTTGTTTAGTGAAATCTGGTCTAAATAATCATAGCAGATAATAGGCTAGACCGCAAGTTTACATTTCAAGTTATGCTAGGAACCTTGGCATTACGTGTTAGACAATTTCTTTGCGTAACATGCGGGACATGTGAGTAACATGCACAGTTTTTAAGGTATAGAGTAAGTATATATGATAAACAAGCTTGAGCAATGCAGTTGCTAGTCTATGACTGATGCAGGTAATGCTGGTTTGCAACGCAAATTACTTAGACAGGCTAGTGCTATTAAAGCATATAATGACATTCAGGCTAGGTCTCATGCAGTTTACTTTAGAAAAGTTGGTGTAGTCTACAGTAGGGCTACTTTAACTAAAGCAAATGGTCACACCGGTTAGTTAAGTATATCGATAGGTAAAAGCTTAAAGCATGCGTTCATTTATCCACCCCAGGTTAACTCCCCGCCAGCTAGATAAGAATCAGTGTCTGTGTGCTGTGAGGCTTGCTTATGAAGTGTGGTGGCTACAGAGGGTCAAAAGCTTGGGAACTGCCATGTGAGGCACAGTCCAGGCAAGTAGCAGAGTGATAGTCCCCTTGTGGAGTACTTGCGAGTTGTTGCAGTGTCTGCCTCGGGTGGGAGTCAAATCCCTGCGGCTATGTTGTTTTCAGGGTGACCTCGCAGCTGCAGGCTTTCGGTCCGTGTGAATAGGCTTCCTCGCGGTGCTCTAAGAGGCTCAATGTGCAGTGCTTCGTCGCTGGGGCCATGTCTCTCTCTTCGAGGAACCACTCTGTGAGTGCTCGTGGGTGTGCCTGAGTAGTAGATCGCTGGTATCGATCTCAGCTTTATTGCTTTGTATTAGGCTTGTAGAATAACAGTGGGTGCTGTTCTCTTTAGCTGTGCAGTATTCCTCACTTTTGAGCTGGTGTCAGTTCAATCGCTCTAGCAGCTCGCGCACATGGCGGCGGCCATCTTGTGGACTGGCGCCTGTGTGTTGTTCCCCGCCAGGGTGGTTGAATAAGCCCAGGTTGGTGCACTGGATAGTGCTGCTGCAGATTGGGATGACCCCCCCGGGGGGGGACTAGCCGCCGGCCAGGAGACCCGGGAGGGCGGCCGTCCCTTCCCAGCTCAAGCCCCAACGAGCTCTGAGCCCAGCCGGATTACTGTCGGTGCCGGACAGGCTCCCTTGAGGTATCCCCGTTCTCCCCAGTGACTTGGGGTCTGTGTGGTCATCGGTGGGGTTTGCCGGTCGCGGTTAACCTCCAATTTGCGCCGACCTACGGCCCTGGAGCGGGAGCTCAGACAGAAGACGTCTGATCCTGTCGGCGGCCAGGCCCCGCCCCCAATGGTAGGTATATTTTAACAGTGAGAGACGGAATAACAAAAAAAAATCCTGAAAAACGCATGTCTAAAAAGTTATAAATTGATATGCATGTCAATGAGTGAAATAAGAATTTTATCCCCTATTAATAAGCAAGATTTCTGGCTCCCAGGTGTCTTTTATACAGGTAACGAGTTGAGATTAGGAGGACTCTCTTAAAGGAAGTGCTCCTAATCTCAGCTTGTTACCTCTATAAAAGACACCTGTCCACAGAAGCAATCAATCAATCAGATTCCAAACTCTCCACGATGGCCAAGACCAAAGAACTGCCCAAGGATGTCAAGGACAAGATTGTAGACCTACACAAGGCTGGAATAGTGTCAGGACTCAATGAGACCCAACCCGCAGGATATAATAGAAAAACGTATACCGGACCTTAGAGTGGCTGGACTCTATGTTAGACAGCTAGAGAATAGTCAAGAACAAGCCAGGGTCGAGTGAGCCAGAAATCACGAAAACGAGCGTTGGAACTGCTGGAGTGGTGACTGGAAGCAGGAACACGGCCAGAAATGTGAGTGAGCATTACAAATGGGCTACAAGACAATCGCCAAGCAGCTTGGTGAGAAGGTGACAACAGTTGGTGCGATTTTTCACAAATGGAAGAAACACAAAATAACGTTCAGTCTCCCTCGGTCTGGTGCTCCATGCAAGATCTCACCTCGTGGAGTTTCAATTATCATGAGAACGGTGAGGAATCGGCCAATAACTACAAGGGACGTACTCTCAATGGGATTGTTCTGTATAGATAGATTTTTTGGGAATTTACTATGCAAATCCGACCAAGCCACGATATCTCCAATCCTTTCCGAATGGAAAGATATGATGAGAGAGTGTTTAACATTTTCCTATAATTAAATTATAATATATTACTAATATCTAAGTTGATCTTAATACCTAAGTAGTCTATATAAGTTTTATTCCAATTTAAATATTTCGTGTTTGAGATTTTTGAAAGTTACTGTTATAATTTGCCATATTCGTTAACCCCTTAAGGATGGCGGGCGTACTATGCTGTCCTTTGAAAGGGTGGCTCTAAACGCTGGAGGGCGGCATAGTATGCCCAGCCGTCCTCCTGGCCCCTTACACTTGACTGGACCAGCAATCCGCAGCGATCCTGGTCCGGGGGACTGCTGGGGTCTCGTGTCTCCAGGACCATGTGATCACGCTGATCACATGGCCACAATAGGAGTCAATGGAGCTGCCTGCAGGGGGCCTGTCTGAGCTGTCAGGAAGTCCCTCTGGCTGCAAAAAGTAAAAAATTAAAAATCAAATTAATATATTATACATTATATAAAGCATTTTATAATATATTAAACATATATAATACATGTACAGCATGTTTCCAAATCCTGTAGATGCTATCTTAAAAACATAGCCCACATCCGCCCCTTTCTTACGTAAGATGCTACTAAAGACTTGTCCATGCTCTAGCAATTTCCCGCATGGATTATTGTAACCCTCTCCTACTTGGTCTTCCCAAAAACCGTACTGTCCCGCTACAGTTTATAATGAATGCTGCTACGAGACTGATTTTCCTCTCTAGTCGGTCCTCTCACACTTCACCTCTCTGTCAGTTGGCTTCCTGTATCCTATAGGAGTCAATTCAAAGTGCTAACCCATACCTATAAAGCACTGACCAATTCTAGCCCCTCTTTATCTCATCACAGATCCATAGGTATTCTTGGTCTCTCCATTCTGCCTGTGACCTTCTCCTATCCGCTGCTCGCACACGTACGGCTAACTCGCGCTTGCAGGACTTCTCTCAGACGGCTCCCTTCCTGTGGAATACCCTGCCTAGCGCCATCAGACTCTCCCCTAGTCTTCAATCATTTAAGAAGTGCCTTAAAACCCATCTCTTTAGGAAAGCTTATGGCCTCCCAGAGTAACCTCTACCTTACATACCTGTCTCTTGCTCTCTCCTAAAGGGCGACACTCTCTACTCTCTCGTCCAGCTCTGCTTCACTCCCACCTTATTTGATGGATATTTCCTTTCCTAATGTGTTTTATACCCCACCTCGTATAGACTGTGAGCTCGTTTTAGAAGGGCATTCTTCAACCTATCGTTCCTGTAAATTTTCTTGTAATTGTCCTATTTATAGTTAATTCCCCCGTCTAATAATATTGTAAAGCGCTACGGAATCTGTTGGCGCTATATAAATGGTGAGGAGAATAATAATAATAAAAATAATAATAATCTCTCCCAGTCTCAGCGAGTGTCTGTGAACGCCCAGGTCATTTGTTTTAATGTTCCGTTAAACCGTTCGCAGAGACTGTTGAACTGGGGGTGGTAAGGGAAGCTCCCAATCGACTTAATGCCGCAAGGCCTCCAGAGGTGGTGTGTGACTTCTGCCGTGAACTGGGTGCCCTGATCCGACACTATCTCCTGGGGAAATCCCATGCGGGATAAAATTTGCATCAGGGCCTCTATTGTTTCCACATGGATGTCGGTCAACGCCACCGCCTCTGGGGACCTGGTAGCGTAGTCCACCACCATCAAGATATATTTCTTGCCGGTGGGGCAAGGCTTAGCTTAGGGTACCACCAGGTCTACTGCTATTCAGCTAAACGGTTCCTCAATTACAGGGAGAGGGTGGAGCTTGGCTGTGTGGCGTGCTCTCCTCTTACCTACTCTCTGGCAAGTATCGCATGTTTGGCAATACCACCTAATATCCTGAGAAATTCCAGGCCAAAATAAATTTTGGGTAAGCGGATATCTGGTTCAGCTCACCCCTAAATTCCCGTAGCAGCTCCTGCCGGTACTTCTGGTGTAACACTAACTGCTTAGTGGGGATCAGTTCCGACCTGGCCACTACCCTCTCAGACTCCCTCTACAACAGTCCCTTATCCCACACATACCTCTCCCCCTCTAACCCTGCCTGACTAGAGGTGACCCTATCCCTGTATACCTGTAACGTGGGGTCTGTGGTCACCTCTTTCCCAAACTCATTGGGAGTAGCCCAGGGCAAACACTCAAAGGGTGGGGATGGGTCTCTTACCTAAGCCTCTAGGTGTGAGCTGTGGTCTTGGGTGGGGGCCTGTTGCTTGGTGGCTACCGGGTACAATTCCTCCGGTTGTACCTGGGGCTCAAAAGCTGATGTGAGTCTCCCCAGGTGATTTCCCAACAGTACTTCAGCCGGGAACTCTGGCATCAACCCCACCTCCACTACTCCAGACCCCGCTTCCCAATTCAAATGTACCCGGGCAGTAGGTAGCCAGTATACTGCTCCCCCGGCTACCCGTACTGCCACCGTATTCTTGGTCTTTGCAGTGCCCGGCACCAAGTGGCTTTTTACCAGGGTTAAAGTAGCTCCCGTGTCACAGAGCCCACAGATTATGGTCAGCCGATGATGTTGGCAGTTATCTGCTTTGGCCAGTAGTAGGTCCACTTCACGCAGGACTTGCCAGTGCTCTAGGAATGGTGCAGGGGTGGCATACTTGGTGTGAGACTCTGCCTGGTAGTAGTGCGCTGCTGCTCTGGTGGGTGGTGGTGGCCCCGGGCGGATACATGGAGCCGGTCTCGGTTCTGGGGGCAATCCCTGTGCATATGCCCCATGTTTTTACAGATGTGTCTCTGGACTTGGTTTTGCGGGTGGAAGCAAGGCTGTGGGGCAGTAGCATTATTAAATTGCCTGGGAGCTGCCAGTGGACCAGGAGGTGCTGCTGCAGGTCTGAAGAAGGGTCTGGACTAGACCGGTCTCTGCTGTCAGCGGGCATTTATATATTCATCGGCGCGCCTTGCTGCTTCGGTGATGGAAGTGGGGTTGCTGTCCCTTACCCACTCCTGGATGTCTGGTGCCAGCCTGTTAAAGAATTGTTCCATCAAAACCAATTGTAACAAGTCTTCCATTGTGCGGGCCTTATGTGCTTGTACCCACCCAAGAGCGCCTTGGTGCAGCCGGCAGGCTCATTCAGCATGCAAGTCTTTGTCCGACATTTTTCATGTCTCTAAACCGCCTTTGGTATGCCTCTGGTGTGATGGCATACCTGGCGAGTATCACCTCTTTTACCCAGCCATAATTCAAGATTTCCTGGTCTGGGACAGTGCGGCAAGCCTCTGCTGCTCTCCCTGATAGTCGGCTTGCCAATAGGGGAACCCATTCCTCAACATCAATTTTATGTAGGGTACATTTTCTTTCAAAATCCTGGAGGAATGCATCAATATCTTCCTCCGCCTCTACATAGTTTTTAAATGCATTATAGGGTATTTTGGGCTTACCCTCTTGCACCACTGTCACTGCTTGGGCTCTTTCAGGGTTTTGTTGATCCCTTTGCCTTAGCACGAACTCCTGGACCTCCGACATGGTTCGTGCAATAATGTCTGTAAATGGGCTTTCGCTTTAAAAAGACAACTAAAATTGTAATTCCCTTTGGAGATCCGTCTGTTCCCATTTGTGTACCGAACTATTATTTGTTTGGAATTCCACCATTACTTCAGCAACGGGGGTAGCCTTTTTCTTGCTGCTCGCTGATATCCCTCTTGCCTCTAGGAGATGCTTTAGCGTGGATCGTTTCAGGATGGAGTAGTCAATCTCCATCCACGGTCCATCTGGCACTGCTATATCCACTGGTTCTTGTTCCTCTGTGAGCTCTGGATCCTGACGCTGCCTAACAATGTTGCCAAGCCCTAGTCCTAGCAGGGACTCTCCTCCGCTGGTTACACCAAAGTACAGTCAGGAACAAGTAAAATTATCCAATACAACAGTCAGGCACATCAAAATAATCAAAGTAATTTCCCACCTGGGGGTATAACTGAATTTTATTCACACATACACTGCTTTTATGCCATCTCCCATGCAACTTGTCTCACAGGCAGAAAATGCAAGGGTTTCAATAATTGCCTGAGTAAACTCCTTCAATTTAATTATCTCTCAAGCACAAAAAATCCCCCAAATATCCCGTAACCTAAAAATTCCCCAACCATTCATAGGAACCCCACAAAAAAGTATCTTCCCTGATAGCCCTAATCTGAGTGACCAACATATCCAAGAATCACTCAGATCGGTTTGGTAGAACGGAAATGGCATCCTGTGAAAGATTTGATCCGCCAGACACAAGGTGATAGCTGAAAATAGTTCCAGGAGAATAGGTGCTCTGGCCGGTTTCTGTTTGTGAGGTTCCTGTGTGAAAACCATACAAGGGAATCTCTTGCTTTCATGATATGAATGCTCCCCCTGTTCAGTACTCTATATCTCCTGAACGCCGTTCGCGTAGATGGTCGGGAACAGAAATGGGTAGCGTTCGACAGTTTACTGGTGTTCGCGCGAGTGCCAAGCCAAAAATAGTTCTAGGCACTCGACAACCAAGTACTGCTGCCCTCATTCGGGAGACAGGATAGCCGCCATTCTCCCAGCCACATGTTCAGTTATCCGAAATGGTGGCCACCCCAGAGAAGCACTCATTAATTGTTTCCCTTGTGGTTTCGCACTTAAGTGGTTGGTGTTAACGTTCCCTGTTCGGAAAACGAATGGATTCTGTTCGTATGAAGTCTCCCGAGCGGCCAAAAAAGAACCAATCAAAATAACCGGGGCAAAACACACAAAATAATAGGGGGATGATACGGACAGCCAACATATGGGATAAAAAGTAGCTTTCAGATGTCCATTCCGCTACAGTAAGTACATAAAGTAAGGGTGCCAAAGGGCAGCCTTAATGGGTGCCGTTCGAGATGATAAACCACTCGGATTCGAATAGTGGGCCCGTAACTTTAGCTTTAGGATTAGAATATAAAGCCATAATATTATCCTTAATCCAGCTTGTGAAAAAAACTCTCCAGGACAGAGTCCAAATAGCTCCACCCCACTCTATTGAAGGCTTATTCTGCATCAAGAGCCTAAATGGCCATCCCTGTTTTAGTTAGTTCTGTTTTGTGAATTATATTTATTATTTTACGGGTGTTATCTATTGGATTTCTATCCAAGACAAATCCCGATTGATCTTTATGAATAACTTGTGGAATTATCAATTTGAGTCGATTGGCTAAAATCTTTGAGAATATCTTTACGTCTACATTTATTAGTGATATTGGTCTATAATTCGAAATAGACAAGGGATCTTTACCTGGTTTTAAGATCGGAGGTACCATGGCCTGGAGCATCTCATTTGTGATAACATTAATTGAGAAATCATGGAATGTCCTAAAAAGTATAGCCAATGGAGTCACTATGGGGGCCAGAGGGGGCCATAGCCCCCCTTACATAATGCAGTGCCCCCCACTTGTGCTCCCCTAATTAAAATTGAAGTCGGGAGAACTGCATCTCCCTACACAAGCTGAAGCAGCAGCACTGTCACTGTGGATCCCTTCTCCCATAAGCAGCCAAAGGGGGCACTGTGCTGGGAGGACTTCCTCCTGGGTCATAGAGAGCAGTGCAGAGGAGAGGAAGCTCAGATCTGCACAGAGGCATCCGGGCAGCTGCTGGTAAGAGTGAGTCAGTGTGTGTGGTTCAGTCTCTGTATGTGTGGGGAGGGGGAGTCTGTGTAGGTGTATGGCTCTGTCTGTGTGTGTGTGTGTGTGTATGGGTCAGTCTGTGTGTGGGGGTGGGGGTTCAGTCTGTGTGTGTGGGGGTCAATTTGTGTCTATGGGTCATTCTGTGTGGAGTGGGTCAGTCTGTGGGGATGGGGGTTCAGTCTGTGTGTGTGGGGGTCAGTTTGTGTGTATGGGTCAGTCTGTGTGGGGGGGGTCAGTCTGTGTGTGTGTGTATGGGTCAGTCTGTGTGTGTGTATGGGTCTGTTTGTGTATGTGTATGGGTCAGTCTCAATAAGTGCTTGAACTCCAAGAGAGATACCTCTCATCTTGTGACCTCCCTTGTACCCGATGGATAGGCAGGCTTTTCAACCACCACAGATCTGATTGTGCCACCCCCTCCCTGCAAGGTAAGATGAGGGAAATGGAAATATTCTTTTTTTTTTGTGAACAATTATTAAAGTAAAAATTGTAAAGCTCTTCCCTATCCCAATCTCTACACCCCCTGAACACAGTACACCCCAACAAACAGTGAACCCCCCACATACAGTACACTCCCACCAACACAGTGCACCCCTCACACACATCATCTTCTTTTCAACCACATACACTTCTTGTAAAATAATTAAAAATCGTCTCATAATTTTTGCTCTCTTTTTTTACAGGTCTAACCTCGGTTTCTGCACACCTCAACCGACTTTGTTCTTATCAAATTACATTCATTTTAACCATACGTTCCACTATTATCCCGTACACAAAAAAAAATATATATATATATATCTACTTGATAAGCACACAATGCAACCCCAGTACACATATACTCACAATGCAGCCCCTAGATGCGCACGCACACACTTTACAGGCTCTTTCAGCGCACACACACATTTTCTCACACTCTCACAAATTGCTATTTTTATTTTAATTTAAATCCACCCAGCCTTTGGGAGAGCTGAATGGATCTTTCCCTGACGTCCAGTGTGTCTCCTCTCAGTCTTCCTGCAGTTTCTCTCTGCTCATCTGCACGCTCTCTGTAGTGATGCCGGGGCCAGAGTGACATCATATCACTAAACAGCGCGCAAGGGAGCAGAGAGGAACTGAAGGAAGGTTACTGCACCTTCACGCTCTGCCTCCATGCACCCTGCAGTGGCTGGCTTTAATATTTCCTGCGCGGCTTAGCAAGGGGCTAACAAATGCCAGGCGCCAGGGCGATATGTCTAGTCGCCATGGCAACCTGGCGCCTGGAATTTGTCGAGTCCTGTGTATGTATATGTGTGTATATGTATATATATTAAAAAAAAATATATATACACACACACACACGTTTTATAACTGCCCCCCTACTTTTGTCCCCAGTCGCTCTAAGTATGAATCCTGGAGACGCCACTGAGTATAGGTATAAATATATTTTAATTTTTTTTTAAATAAAATATAGAGAAGTAGTTGTCAGGGCCAGGAGCTTTAAAGGGTTTCAGGTCACAAATTACTTTTTTAATATCTATATCTGAAAATGATCTATTTAGATTTTGTAACGATTCTTAATTAATTTGGGGAATTTCAAGACCACCTAAAAATTCCACAGTCTTCGTTTTTGAGGGTGGAACGATCTTTAAATTGTAGAGGTTTTCATAGTAATGGGCAAATGCCTTAGCAATATCTTTTGGGGAATGAAAAAAAAATATTATTTATAATTAGTCTGGAGATAGTATTCTGTTTCCTGTCTTCCGACTTTATTGTTATTATGGTACCACTTTTGCTTCAAACGAAGGATAGCTTTTTCGACTTGAGTTAATACCTTGTTGTTTATTTCCTTCCTGATTTTATCTATTAATTTAGTCCTTTCAGAACAGATGTTATTCATGTTTAATCTTTCATTTTTAGCTAACTCAACTTGTAGACCTAGCAGCGATTTCTGTTTGCATTTCTTTTTTGTGTACCCATTTTAATAAGTAAACCTTGAGTAAAGCATTTAAGAGTGCACCACAAAACAGAAGGTGAAACTGGATCGTTATCATTAATTGTCAGAAATTTCTCTATCTCCGTTTTGGTATTTTTTTTTCAATATATATTCAGACAATTTAGGGTGGTCAAAAAGAAATCTATCAGAGAATAGAATAAACTTGGGAATAAAAAGTATATTCTCGATCATTTGGATGCAATACTCGCCAACAGTCATAAAGGGAATTGGATATTAAAAACTCTTGCATTTCCTTATCTGAGGATATATTCAAATGTTTACTTTGAGTTTTACATTTAGGATTTCTGTCCAGATTAGAGTTAAATACAATATTGAAGTCCCCTCCTATGAATGTTCTACCAAAAGTATATATTTTATTATAAAGGTTTTGAAAAATTTAGATGGTGTTTGGTTTGGAGCATATATATTGATTAATGTATATATGTCATTGAGTTTAACTATTACAATTTGTTATCTGCAATATAATGCATAACTTCTACTTTAATTTTATCAGAGTTAATAATTGCCAGACCTCGTTTCTTTTTTGAATCAAACATGTTTGCTTTAAAGATATTTGGATATTTTATAAATTTATATATTTTTTGTGATCTTGCACCTAGTGTGTTTCCTGAACCAAAGCAACATCAATTTTGCTTTTAATTAGAAGGCTATACAGACAACCTCTTTTTTGGGGGGTGTTAAGCCATCTGACATTTCAAGTAACAAATTTAAGTGACATGGATGATTCGATTTTTACAGTCAATACACTGAAATTTCTCTCTTTTCAAGATACCCAAGCATTCAAACATTACTTTATCATGCACACTACATAACTTACTTACTAAACAAGAGCTGTTAGGAAACAACATCCGCAGGGTTTTTAAGGCTATACGTTTCATTATACAGACCATACTAGCACAGTCTGTAGTTTGAACATTGCCTGGCAATAGTGAAGAACAAAGGTTAATGCTTATTCTCAGGACGGTATTTAGGGCCAGTGCAAGGATTTTGGGCTACACAGACACATGCATTTTGCCCCCACCAACCCATCATACTCCTCACACTATTCTCCCCCTTAATTGTGCAGAACTCACACAGATATCATTACCCAGCATTACCCAGCACTCAGGAGGTGTGTGTGTGAGAGCTACATAATTGCTACATAATTGTGACTCCCAAACACAGGCCAAGGCGCCTGTTACTTATCTCCCCTCATCAGCACATCTAAGCTCCAAGCAGGCACACTATATGAGCTGTAAATAGGAGCCCCCTACAGGACAGTTGGCTGTAGGCAGGCGCCTACTCTGCATAATGCAAACGTAGTCCCTGGGAATAGCACAATAGGGCTTTAAGTTGTAAACACGTCCCAATAATGGGAAGTATGGATACAGGGCAGGTGGGCAGCCAGGAGGGGAGTGCAACAATGGACAGACCCACACAAGAAAGGGTGGGGGTTTTCTTCTAAAGTAGGAAGGTGTGCCAAAAACAGTGTGTGCCAGTCTGGTATGTGTGAAACAGGAGTTGTATCGTGTAGAGGGGGGCATAGGGGCATTTAAAAATATATATAGTTATAATGAAAATTATTTAACCCCCATTACAAATAGGTTTATTGTCAAACTGTACAGACTTTCAGCTGTTTGCAGTGAACAAATCAAACAAAAGCAAAGGGGGTGGGGCCGGGCCGCCTGGCCGAACAGACGCATTATGCATGGGCTCCAGCATTAACCTGAGCAAAAAGGCACAAAAGGCCGTTCCAGACTGCTAAAAAGTCGGATATCCCGACAACAATTAACAGGGAGCAATCCCAGCGCATCTCAGACGCTAGCACTAAGCACACCTCACAAGCCGGACGGGCAATGGAGGGCGAGCACGGCCTACACGCGGCAGAGCACCCGACCGCAGTCACAACATGCGGCGTGAAGCCACAGAGAGGCGCAGCCCCGAAACATTTAAGCGGGAGAGGCGCCACACAGATTGTTCCCTTTTCACCCCCGGCCCGGGGCACGGCCCTGCCCCCCCCCCCCAGTTTATGGAACTGCTCCAACACAGCTTAACATAC
Source organism: Pelobates cultripes (assembly GCA_933207985.1). Taxonomy (NCBI): domain Eukaryota; kingdom Metazoa; phylum Chordata; class Amphibia; order Anura; family Pelobatidae; genus Pelobates; species Pelobates cultripes. The sequence goes on along the minus strand of OW240914.1, from coordinate 146,460,195 downwards.
CCGGAGAACCACAGTAAAATTTAACAGGGGGGACTGGCATGGACGGCTCATGCAGGCCCAGGGCGATGCTGAGCGCTGGGCGGGACCTGCGCACCGCCCACACGCCGACCCGAGCAGTGAGTACCCCAGTCTCTGGGTATGGGGGGTCCCCGGAGAACCATGTCCTTGCTGCCGTGAGCCCTGTGAAGCGGGAGTGCGCTGCCCTGCCGGCGGACCGGTGGCCGAGAGGGCTGAGTACCAGCTTTAAGCGTGAGGCCGGCATTGGGAGAGACACAGGAGTGCTTGCTCCATAGGAAACAACGTGGTGCTGGGGAGGTGCAGGGGGCGGGAGAGCTGCGGACTTTGTGGTGGGGTCCAGTGGACAATCTCTGCCCCTGAGTGCCCACGGCACCGCTGAGGACCAGCCGGTGGGCGATGTGGGGTGAACGGACGGAGGCTCGGTGACCTGAGGACTGCACCGTAGCTGAGACATGTTGGGCCTCCCTCAGACTGCCATACAGCCTCCTCTCAAGTTCTTACCAGCCTTGCTTCCATATTGTTACAGTCCGTATTATTGTTTTTTACTTTTTACGCATTCATTATTATTGCATGCCTGTGTCAGAATTCACTAGGTGCTGATTTAGGACAAACAGTTATGACCTATTACAGCCTTATGTTGCCTGCTTAATATACTATATTAGTCGTGTAGACGCTGTTCATGCAGCAGTGCTCATATGAGCTAAAGTTTAAGGTCACAAATTATTGCACACACTACCTCACCCGGAATAGCTGTAAGCAATATGAAAGGCCTTGCTTTTTCATTATACTCTTAGATAATCTTACAAAACATCACTGCCTCTATAAGCCCCTTTACTGCAACACTGCACACTTCTTTTTTTTGGGGGGGCTTGTTAGGGATTGACCTAAACTGTTATTTGCCTTACTTAAGTTTGACGTGTTACTACAACAGCACATTAACCTCGGCTGAGATCTAGTTAATTTTGTATTCTCTCAGGTAGCCATACCAACATCACTGCCCTTACTTACCTGCAACACTGTACTTCTATGAGGCTCCGGTAAGGATAGACCTAAACTGTTATTTGCCCTAAGTAAGTTAGACCTGTCAATACAACAGCGTGCTTACTTCGGCAAAGATTTATTTCATCATTTTATTTGTTACACGCAGATCGACACACGATGTATGTTCATGATGAGAAATTCAGCATCAGCCACCGTGACTGAGCAAGTAGCCAGACACATACAATTAAATACCTTTCATATTGTAATAAAGGTTGGAACACAACATCAGAATGCTACTGTCACAAGTTTGTTTTAGCCTAGACATATAAATCCTCGCAAAGTTTATGCACGTTTCAATGATCTGATATACCCGCCTCTGCGCAGGCAACCATCCGCATTTATTTTCGTATACAGATACCCGCGCCTCTGCGTAGGCGACTACATGCTTTAACGTAAATATGTTTGATGTATAAGTATATGACATGACAACAATAAAAATATTCAAAACAAACAAAAGCAAATAAAAAAGCTCAGCACAATGAATACTTCAAGTAAGTGGTTTCCTCAAATTCAACTAAAAATATAACCTATGACTTTTCCAGTCTCAAAATGTTTTCAAACCCCCAAATAGAATCCCTCAGAACAGCACAAATATGCCTCATATGTCTCAGGCACTCCTGATGCAACTAATCAAGGTCTTCCAGGTGTGCTTGAGCTGGAACACTTGAAATACCTGAACTGGCTAGGGGTTTGTTAAGTGTCACTTTTGACTGCATGTTAGAAATAAGTCAAAAGAATGGTCCACAAAGTTAAGAGAAAGTTAAGAACTAATCATCATTCACAAATACAAAAAGATAGCGAAGGCATAAAATGGTTTTTAGATACACCATTACAAGCACAGTTTGAAAGTTTAAAAAGTGCTTTCACAGGGGGCGGGGCCTGACTGCCAAGATGGCCGGACGCACTCTCTGACAGCTCCGGCTCCAACGGGTAAAAAAATCACGAATCCCGATCTACCAAGCAATGTCAGCAGTGCATGGTGCCAGGAAAACGATACAGGACCCTGCATGGAACATATCGATACCTGTCCCGCATCAAAACGCGAAACGAGTGCTTGAACCGACCATGAGGCCTAAACAGGAGCGGAGCCTAACGCCTGGGGGAGGCGGCCGATCTCCCGGCAAGGGAACCGCTCATAAGCATGAATCAAACGCTGTCCTGCTACCCCCCCCCTGGACCGGCGGGGGATATCCCGGTCCAAGCTGGGGAAGCCCACCCCCGCAAAGCAACGCGAACAAGCGACAAATACTGTGGTGAGACGAAACCGCCAGTGCTCAGGCAAGATGGCGCCACTGGCACGGCCGGCGACGCAACACACCCGTTTACAACCACCCAAGCATACCTTGGACTTCTTTGACCAGCTCTGCGCAAGCCTCTAGACGAAGCTCAGGGACAAAGGTCATGCCTTCAGACTAGCAAGGGGACTGGCGGCAGCATGGATTCGCCTAGCAGTCCGGCGACACCTGAGTGGAAAAGGCGACATGTCCCGCAGGCAATAGTGATCACTCCCACACACACCAGGGCAAGGCCAGCCAGCATACCCAAGCTGTCTACCACCCAGTGATCTCGGAGACTTACGATCTCCACGCTAACCTCACCAACCCCCGAACCCCAGCTTGCGACAGCAAGACTCACCAGAACGGTGAACACCGCACAGGGGCCTCGGGAAGGGTCCGGCGAGAAGAACAACCAAAAGCTTTAACCCCTTGTATGCTGGCAAGCGAGGGAGACAGACACCTGTACACCTGCAGCTTCCCACTACAGGGCATCGGCTGAGCAGTCTGCAGGGATGCTCACAGCACGCATAGGGTCCTTTTGTGTTTAAACTGTTAACTGCAAGTATTCTGATTATGGACAGATTCCTACCATTGCCTATTCAACCTGATGTATATATGTCACAGCTCTATACTAACAAACATATCTCTTATACGCTAAGGTATAGGACAGTGAAGCTCATATGACATCTTACACAAAGGCTCTGTCTTGTATACAACATACTCCTTTATTGTATTTTACTTACTCTTAAGGAATATTGTATAGACCTAGCATGTTTACACACTGTGCGCTCCAGCATAGCATTGCGCTTAACTCTATTCAGTTACTAAGTAGATATGCATTCAAACGACTGAACAGCGATACCCAGTATAATGCTACCTAAGCTTGTTCTCTACCATGTTAATATGACTCACGGAAATCCCTGTGTATATACACACTAGCCTTCACCCAGAACGTAGGTTTAGACCGAAATGTCTTGCTTTAGTTTAGGCTTGTTGCCCATCCACGTTACTTACTCCTTAACTGTAATAACCTGTAAACGATTAGCAAGCCAATCCAAAGACAGCACTTAGAACTAGCCTGTAGCGCATACTGATACATGATTTGCGACGCCAGCAACTCATATACATGATTTGCGACGCCAGCAACTAGTTAATATGCCGAACAAGACTACTTAAGGTCTGACCACTCTCTAAAGTTGCTTATGTAAGCTGATTGTATTACTTAACATTGTACTCGAAATATGCGCAGTTAAACGACAACCTTTATACTTTAAAAATGTGTGCACTGTTATTGCATACCCCATTGTTATAATTGTAATGGAACTAACGTGTGGAGTGCCGTTGAGGTACCACACGCATGTCTGTTCAACCCATATGCACTGCAAAAATAAAGAATTAAAAAAAAAAAAAAGTGCTTTCACTACCTGGACTGGGCAAAAAAGGGAGCTATCAATAGCTGCAACCAGATTTCTAAGACAGGTTGTGAAAAATCCTTGAGTGACTGCAAAAGACCTGCAGCAAGACTTAGTGGTAACCGGCACTGAAGTTTCAGTGAGCACAGTAAGGCAAGTACTAAACGCAGAATGCTTCCATGCCAGAACTCCAAGATGTACACCACTACTGACCTAAAAGCACAAGATATGTCAGCTCAAATATGCTCAATCATGCAGATAAGCCACAGAAGTTTGGGGATTTTGTTCTGTGGAGCGATGAAATATAACTGGAACTTTTTTGACCAATTGCTCAGCGATATGTCCAGAGAAAGAAGAATGAAGCATATGATGAAAAGAACACTCTGCCTACAGTTAAGCATGGTGGTAACTCGTGATGCTTTGGGGCTGCTTTGCATCCTTTGGCACTGGAAACATGCAGCATGTGAAAGGCAAGATTCATTCATTGAAGTATCAGGAAATCCTAGGTGAAAACGTCATGCCATCTGTGAGGAGGTTGAAGCTTGAGAGTCATTAAACCTTTCAACAAGACAGTGATCCCAAGCATACCTCAAATTCCACCAAGGCTTGGTTGCAGAAGAAGTCCTGGAATATTCTACAGTGGCCATCACAGTCACCTGACTCTGATGGGATTTGAAGAAGGTGGTTGCAACACGCAAACCCAAGAATATTATTAAACTGGAGGCCATTGCTCATGAGCAATGGGCTAAGATTCCTCAAAAATATTGCCAAAAGCTGGTATCTGGCTAGGCATCTCGTTTTAAAGTCATAACTGCAAAAGGGAGCTTTTCTAAGTTATTATAGATGCTTGCCATGAAGGGGTTGAATAATTTTGAGAAGTCATTATAAGTTGGGGAAATCACTTGAAGCATTTGTTGCGTTTGATTTGTTTATTGCAAACAGTTGAAAGTCTGTAAATTTTGACAATAAACTTGATTTTCAATGGGGGTTAAATAATTTTGTTTACAACTGTATATATTATATATAGCACTTCCTCTAGCTGGGTCCCCATAAAGTATCAGAGTGTTACCGTGGTAAACTGCTGCAATGCTCTGGTACATTTGTGGAAGACCATATGTCTGAGCTTGCCATGAAGGAAGATCCTTGATTTCCTCAAATACCAGGGACTGTCCCAGCTCCCATTTTAGGCCAGCAGATCTCCCCACCATGCATTTGTCGTTTCAGCAGGGACCATCTTTGATTCCACAGGCTGGCCCTTAGTACAGCGGTTCAAGACCCCAAATTTAGTAAGATCCAGTACAGATAGGAAGTGATGCTGTGGCCATATCTGCATATTTTTTTAGAGATAGTGCTTTTTATAGAAGCTTTGGAATCAGTTCTTGATACAAATGTATGATCATTTTAGAGTACCAATGTTAAGTGATGCATTTTCTGAATAGTGGGCTGAAGAAAAAGGTTTTATAATTTTTTTTAGTATTTAGTTTTATTGTCTCCCCCCTCATTATTTTTATGGTGAGGGGGTAGGTGGGGATTGATTTATTTTATTTTGTTGGGGTGACAAGGGGCTTGGGGTCCCCTAGTCACAGGGGGGGATGTATTTTCATTTAGGGCCCCACACACCACTCATGGGTGGCGGCCCCCCTTACTGTTATTTAGGGGCCCCACCCACCTCTTAGGGTTGCGGGCCGGGTGGAGGACAATAGGTCCCCACCCCTTATTGTTATTTAGGGCCCCCAACCACAGCTCACGGGTAGGGGTTGGGGGGGGCAATAGGTTCCCCCTTCAGTTTTATAGCTCCCACTCGCATGGCATGGGTGGGGGCTTGGGAGGGGAGATACTAGGGTTTTTGGGGGGGCTGCTCACTGTTTAGTAGACATGCCCCCTACTCGCGATATAGTGAGTAGGGGCAGACTTTACTAATACTAAGTAATCTTGTACCATGGGAATTAGGGAGTTGTGGGTGGGGGCTGGGGGGAGGACAATAGGTCTCCCCCTATTGTAATTTAGGGCCCCCAACCACAGCTCACGGGTAGGGGTTGGGGGGGGCAATAGGTTCCCCCTTCAGTTTTATATCTCCCACTTGCATGGCATGGGTGGGGGCTTGGGAGGGGAGATACTAGGGTTTTGGGGGGGGCTGCTCACTGTTTAGTAGACATGCCCCCTACTCGCGATATAGTGAGTAGGGGCAGACTTTACTAATACTAAGTAATCTTGTACCATCGGAATTAGGGAGTTATCTACTAAACGGCTGCAAGATGCAGCCGTGGCACGAATGAGATAGGAGTTTCATTCATATGAATGAAATTCCAATATGAACAAAGTCCCGAATTGCGTCCTAACATGAATGAACAAACTGTTCTCATTCTGTTAGGACGTATTTCAGTGGTTTTGCCGGCGTTCTGTCTAAATGACAGGACGTTTGGGAATACTGACAGGAAGCATCGCGAGATCACGGAGGAAAGGTAAGAATTGTGGGAACATTACTCTGACCACAGGAAACGAAGCACACTTTGCTCCTCTGCTGGTCATAGCTGGTCAGGCGTAGGAAACCTCCATAAGACAAAGTAGTCCCTATTTTGTCCTATGTTTTTAAAGAAAACTAGAGCAGACATGAAGAAAATGAAAAACAGATCCTGACAGAGGGAGAGAAGAGGAATCGATTAAAGAAAGGTAAGTTCGGCATGACAGTGCCCCTTTAAATACTTCGCCAGAATATTAGCCTTTACTTGATTTTTTTAAATAGATTTTTTTAAAAGGTCAATTGCTGCATTGCTTTTTTTACGGTTAAAGGATATATCATGCAACAATACATGTGGTTTAAACTAGCTTGTAGCCAATTCAAAGGTAAAGAGAAGTTATGTCGACAGAGGTCTTTAGTATATCTCTATAATGACTGTGGATGCTGAAAAACCAGAACTGAAAGTCGATAAGTTACCTAGAAAAGTGAATGGAGATTTACTGAGTAATCTATTTTCAGAAATTGTTTAACATGTTGAGTACCAAATGTTTTTTGGAAAGTTAATTCATTTTTCTTAGTGCATTTTTTAGGAAAACCTCAACACAAGCTTTTATTTTGCTAATTGTAGAATATACCATGCTTCAGTAGTCATGAATAGAAAACACTAATAGGGAGGAGTACAGAGAGGAATGGAAAGGATGATTTTAGCACCAGGATTCTGCTTCAAGAGTTTTTAATGTATTTGATGCAAGGCCAACAAGACCTGGTTCTAGCATACCTCACAACTGTCCTAGTTCCAGCAGGACTGTCCTGAATTTGGGCTACTGTCCCAGGTTTGTTCCTTGGTGTCCTACATTTGTTCACACTAGCTTAGCTGGATAAACTGAGGGCATTTGGTCCTTGGTCAGAGTACTTCATAAACACTCTCTACATAGACTGCCATGAATTGGGCCAGTATGACATGCTTCTACTCAGAAGGCTGACTCGATCCTTTACCATGTGACTTCACCTCTCACTGCTGCCGCCCCTGGCACCTCTATCCTGGTGTAGTAGGGATATTCTGGTAGTCCTGACCCAAGCAGGACTTACTAGCATGCATTCTTGATCTTAAAGTTTATCTGTCTTTTTCACGGGTCTTTGCATATTTTGCATATACCCCTGAAGGTGACATCTCCAGTTAGGATGCAGTGGCCGTTGCGTGCTGTAGAATGTAGTTCTACTTATCTGAAGCGATCACTTGTGACCATCGCCATCTTCTTCCTGAAGACCTTCCGCGGCTCCTGGTGCCTCATGTGCCAGGAGCAGTGTCAGCAGTGTACTCTCACACATGTCGGTGCCTGTCTGTCTATGAGGCAGATTATTTTTCATGATTATAGTTTTTGGGATTTAGTTTATGAACAAGTGTATACTGTAAACTATGCTTTACCTAGCTATCATGCAGAGAACTTTACAGGGTTTCTTCATGAACTACCCGAATACATTTTGTTGTATTTTGAGAATTGAGGTCAACTGCACATGGCAGCAAATATGCGGAACCTTTATCTCAATGATTAAATTCAGAACCAGTTTGGGTGCTTAATAAAAATCCAGACCCATATAGCATGCATATAGGACTTATTTTGACCACTATAATAGTAGACACTGGATTGGGTGCATGTAGATTTGCAAATTCATTGAAGTAAATACTCAGATTTCCATTTTAGGTTGAATTCCAATACTTGTAGATTTCGCAAACCAAACTCCATATTGTTCTCTTTTCTTGTTCCAGGTGACCAGTGCTCAGGGGGCAGCAACATTTTCACAGAGATTCCAGAGAACAGTCCCAATGGAACTTTTGTGGCTAACCTGACAGTATTTGGAGATCCAGTAACCACTACAGTAAAGCTTTGTTTAAGTGGTACAGATGCAGACTGGTTCTACTTGGAAGGGAAAAATGTTTGGCTTAATGTGTCTTCAGGAAAAACACTGGACAAGGAGGTAAGACAATGGCTTTGACTAGAAGCCTCATTCTAGAATATGATTAAAGAAACAATGTAATCGGAATCGAATGACAGAGCACAATAGCATGATAATTCCTCCAAAAGTTAAAATGAGCACTGTAAGCACCATCACCACTACAGCCTGTTTAGTGGTTATGGTGCTAGGAGGCATGACCCTCGCTCACTGGATATCTAATGTGGCGTTTCCGATTCTTCTTTAGCAATTTAAATTTTGTCCAAAATTGGAAGTCATTATTTGGCTGACCATATCTATCATTTTAACTAAAATTCAAAACTACAATAGATCATACAAATAAATAAACATGGCATATGTAGGTTTGTATAATCAAACAATATAAGAAATGCAGCATTTTACTCTATTATTTTTAATACATACAGTAAAATTAAAAAGTCCAATAACATTTAAAATACCATAAAATGTGGTATAATAATATAATATATATTATATTAATATTATATTAACAAATAATAATGAAGTGTAAATTATTGCACATCCCTTAATATTGTAAATGAAATATCTTGATTTTTACAGATTACTGTAATTTTCCCACCTGTAAACAATAATTTATGATGCAAAAATTATAGTAGGAAGATCACAGATCTGTGAAACGACAATTAATATAATATTCCTCAGTTGTTGTTTTTTTATTGTGTGGAGTTGATTATGAATAAAAAAAAAAAAAAAAGAAGGAAAGGTAGATTATGCTCTTCAGACTATATTTTTTAGTACATAAACTCACATAGTTGATTGTTATGGATTTATTTATAATGGTTATATATATTTAAGTAAAAAACTATTGGATCCAGAGTCGTAAGAGATGCAGCAATCATGATATCACCATCTAAATTATGTACACTGATCAGCCATAACAGTAAAACTACTGACAGGTGAAGTGAATAACATTTATTAAATTGTTACAATGGCACCTGTAAAAGGTTGGGATATTTCAGGCGGCAAGTGAACAGTCAGTTCTTGAATTTCATGTGTTGGAAGCAGAAAAATGTGCTATTGAAAATATCTGAGTGACATTGATAAGGGTCAAATAGTGATGACTAAACAACAGGGTCAAATTAAGCGACCTTGTTGCAGGGATGGATGTAAAATTGAGCCTAAGGAAAAGAGATACACAGTTATTTAAAGGAATTTACAGGTAGGAGTGGCAAACTGGTGGGGAGAAGGAGGAGAATTGAGTTCCCTGATGACAGTGACCTCTTTCGGCAGGATAATGCACCCTGCAAAAATTGTTCAGGAATGGTTTAAAGAACATAAAATAGAGTTCAAAGTGTTGCTTTGGCCTCCAAATTCCCCAGATCTCTATACAATCAAGCATTTTGTGCGATGGCCTGAACAATAAATTGGATCCTTAGAGAACCCTCCTAACAACTTGGGGTCTCCATGGATCTACTGCTAATGTCTTGGTGCCAAATACCACAAGACGTGTTTAGAGGTCTTGTAGAGACGAAGAGGTCTGAGAAGAGGCGAAGCAGCATTTAATGATTCGCCATCACTTTCCAAATCATAACTTCTAACTTCTTATGTCCAATCATTACACAAAGCTTTAATGTCAAACCCTAACCTAACCTAATCCTAACCCCAGTTCTAGGAACCTTTCCCGCCCCCAAAAAATATTTACTGGACAGATAAAGACAATACAGAGATAAGTTTAGTAATCTTACACTGGCATAAGCCCAAATGTTTCACATTACATAAAAACTGTAAGTGGGAAAGTATGTCCTATCATTTTGTCTTTATATCATCTGACAAGCAGTGATTTGACATTATAGTTACCCTGTAACTGCTATTGAAGCATTTACTGGAGTGAGATGTGCAACACAGGGAACTAAAAATTTTTTACCTCTTCTGATCTTCAGGGCAAATGATTGCCCTGCATACACATATCCACCATGCATAATTTTCCGATGATTCTCTTCACACACATGCACGAACTTTCTGTACATCAGGAGCAGAGGGACATATGAAATGTGGATAAGAAGCTCCAGAATTCATGCTGATTTGATTAAAACAAATATAAAAATGGGTTTTAGAATAATCTTAAATAATTACTCTCGATATTATTTGTATTGCACCACCTTCAAAGAAAGAAAATAAATAAATACATAGCTTTATAAAGTTTTGGTAGCTACTTCACTGGTTGAGGGATTGTTTCCTTCCATCTCAGTTGTCAAGGCGAAAATTAAATTAAGGCAATTGTGCATTAAAACTAACCATCTAATCTAACATATTGCGGTGGTTCGTCTGTTTTACTGTACTGCAAGAGAATTGGATACACTTTTATAATTCTTTTCTATTGGTATGTTAATTTATTGCCATGCTTTGTTGTATTTTTTATCTTTATCAAACGTTCACTGACTTTGGTGCATACTACTTAGGTACTTATAATTCATAATATTCTCAAAATGCTGTTTCTTATTTGCGGTCGATGCAAAACAAAAAATGTCAAATTTATTTTAAATAAATAGCCAATAGCCCACCAAAGTGACAGTCCCATTTAATATCAAAATCACTTGAGCCTTAGATGCACTTTTATTATTAATTCCGGGGCTGCATGAAAACTCAAAAAAAAAATCACTTATGAGTAGTTAAATTCACAGTGAGTTCAAAGACCCAACTCTTTGTATTGGAAAGCTATTTAACACATATAAATTAAGAAAGAAATTAGGTAATGGATTAACTACAACCTGGGTTCTTAACCAGTGGTACGTGCACGCCAGCTCGTAGAGTAGGCACCTTTTTACTAGGAAGGTGCTGTGTCCAGATCGGAGAATGAAGAGGGCAGCGAGAAAGCGCTGATGCCTGTGCTCTTCCATCACTGCTCCCTTGCGCCCTGTAGGGATGCCGGGAGACCGTTACAACATCACTCCAGCCCCAGCATCACTAAACAGCATGCAAGGGAGCAGCAGCCACACTAATCAGGGAGATAATCACTAGTCTTTAAGGAAAGAATCACCACTGAACCCAAGAGAAAGGATCCACTTCAGCTCTTCCAAAGGTAGGAAGGCTGGGTGGACTTAAATAAAAATAATACGTAAATAAAAATAGGTGTGAGCATGTGTGGAAGAATGTTTATGTGTCTGTCAGTGAGTGTGTATGTCACTGTGTGACAAATCAGTGAGCCTGTCTTTGAATGAGTGTGTGTATCTGTCAGCTAATTTGTGTGTCAGGTGTCTGTCAGTGTATGTCAAATCAGTGAGTGTGTCTGTGTCAATTTCCTCTGTGTTTAATTGTGTGTCGGTGTCCTCTGTGTGTTACAGTGTGTTTGGCATCGTTCTCTGTGTGTAATTGTGTGTTCCAGTGTCCTCTGTAGAACTATTATGTGTGTGTGCCAGTGTCCTCTGTGTGTAAACGATCAACCTTGCATTATATTTTCATTTTGAGACTTTAATACTTCAGATTAATAGTTCAGACACTCCTCCTTACATAGACAATATGCGCATCATTTAAGGTAAAAATTATTTTTGAAAATATTCTTTACTACCTTTAATAAGGATTGATCTCTATTTTGGGATTAATTTAAATATCAGTGTCTACAAGTTTCATTTGGAATTAAAATCAATAGAAATTACTTTCACGAGACAGGGGTACTTAAAAGAAAAGTTTCTAGACCAGCATGAGTACTTCTCCATAAAAAGTTAAGCAGCATGGAACTAAAAGGTCAGATTGGCATTTTAGGTGCTGACATGAAAAATATATATCTCTGCAAAACACAAACATAGTTTTTTTTGTTTTTTGTTTTTTATCCCCTTAAGAACACAACTTCTGGAATAAAAGGGAATCATGACGGAATATTTCCGTCATGTGTCCTTAAGGGGTTAAACCCTGCATTTTGGGTTTTTTTATTACAAAAATTTTTTTTTGCTGTTTTCCTGATGGATTATGACATCGATTTTGTTTTGTTTATTCTACAGGCTTTGGAGTCCTCTGTACTTTTGGTAACACTAACTTGTTCTGAAGAAGGATTCCCCACGGTAACAAAACAACACAGTTTTACATTAATGAACACTGGTACATGCAATATTACAAATCAAGCACATTCACAGCTATAATACAACAATAAAAGTGCATGATGAAATTTTCAAAGTGTTGCCGAATAATCAATATCGATATTATTGTCACCATTTATCACTTTTGAGAATGTTTTTTCTTTTGAAACACTCTTTGCTTATTGCATTCCATTTTTTGCCCCAGAGAAACTATATTTTCTGGTGTTCATTTAAACCACTTTTATGTTACGTAAGAGAGAGACAGAATACTTGTAGAACATTGGCCAAATAGTCTTAGTTAGTAGGATACAATTGTGGAAGAGGAAAAATCTATTGGAATATACAAAGAAGAAAAAAGGCAAAATTCTACCTTTAAAACACCTTGATAAATTAGAACAGGTATTTTTAAACCCCACTCCTCCCCAAATTTTTTTTAAAAAGACATGACACAGAGCACTTGATTCCCCACCACCGTTTCTGCATTGTTTTATATTACATTTATGAAATGGGGTAATACAAATAATAACGCACCAATGATCACAAATTTAAACAGCTAATAACTTTAACTAGTAATTCCTCTTCACTTAGCCTTGTATCTACATTCTCCAGGTCCATTACCGGATCATTGTACAAATTCTGAATGAAAACGACAATAAGCCACATTTTTGGGATGAGTCAGTAATGGCACAGAACATCAGTGAAGTACGTATAAAGTATGGTAAATATGGAACTCATGCAACATTTGACTAATACAGTGATGGCTAATCTTGTTACCTTGCATGTTCTGAACTATATGTCCATGACTGCTGACCCCGGACCAAAACTCCCACCACCTGTTGCCCAATAAATACACAACACCTTCTGTATGGGTAAGGGCAACGGCCACAGCTTTATTAACAGAATTAACATCGATTATAACCAGCGTCCACAACCTGTCAGCTGTTGGGGGATTACCAACAGACAGCTCTATCAAATGACCCACAAGTCCAATGCAGCCTGCCCCCACCATCAGCTCTCAGCAGGCTGCGACTCCCCAAGCCGCTTGGGCACTTTCTTCCACACCTCTTCGCTGGCCAGGACTACCGCGAGCTGTGACAAAACAAAGAAACAACAGCACACAACCAACAACAACACCATCATAAACACTCTTTTTGGGTTACCTTACATGTTCTGAACTATATTTCCATTATGCTCAGTCATCCTTAAGGCTGGATGAACATCATGAGAAATGTAGTTCAGAAAAGCATGTGCATAAGTCTAATATGAACCATGCATTTTATTAATGTTCAGCATTATATTCTGTTCACTACATAATAGTTACCCAATCATGAAGGCATAAATTTAAAGTGGTTCGTTAACAGGAGCTTATTCTAAAAAGAACCCTTTTTTTAACGAATTGTAAAAAGAATATCAACAGAATTCTTTTTAGCTAAAGAAATAGGTGTAAAAGATTTAGAAACCACTTGAGAGGAAATAAAAATATTCCAACTTCCCAATTTCCAAAAGGTACTTCACGTGATACCAGCATAGAAACATGAAAAGGGAAGAAACACAAAAACAACACACTCCAGTGTTATGTAACAGATATATCTCTTCCTCCTCTCTCTTGCCCTGTTTCAGAGAGTACTGGATTTGTCTTTTGCATTAATTACTATAATGCAGGCAGCATGGGATCTTGGTCATGAGCCATGATCTACAGGCAGCTTGTAGTTTTAAATATATTTCTTTGTTATTAATAACATGTTTGATTCACCTAGAACCCAATTTCCTGACAATGACACACGTACGGAGTTAAAACACTGATCATTTAATGAGGAACATTCCTGTACTTGATATCTGATCATGGCATCTCCACATGAGCACTCAGTGGGAAACATGCACATGTACAACTACAACCACATACATTACAAAGAAAGAATTACAGTTAATTGATCCTCTGCAATGTCTTACATTTTGCTTTTAACTGTATTAAACCCAAAGTTTCCCTATTTGTCTTTTTATCACAATCAATTATTTTGACAATTACCATGTTATTGTCTTTCCTCGTATCTCATCAAATACCTTGTGTCTTGTAAACAACATTTTACTTTCTAAATAATTGTTACGTAAAATGCTGTCTTCCTCTCTCTGTGTTATGTAGAACACTCTGCAGGGTGCTCTCTCTATTTGTATTTTAATGACAATGACACTGCATTCCAATTTCTCTTCACACTATCTGTCTCTCCAGCTAGCAGAGGTGGACTCTGTGGTTTTCACAGCTCAAGCTCTGGATCGAGATGGAGATACCTTGATGTATGTGATAGACCAATCCATGGTGAGTGTCTTTTAAGTTTCCACCTCTTCTACATGAGCAAACAAGTGGCATCCAGACAACCTGCTACAAATCTCCCCATAGTCATGGATCAACATGCTCCAGACACAGCGTGCTGACCTTGTACATGCCTATATTTCTAATAAGACTTTAATAGTTATTTTTCTGTTCTGTAAATTGAATGGGGGATCATGCTAATGTTGTAATGCAAACACTGTATGTAATGTTATCATTTTGGCACCTCCTAAATTAGAACTGGTGGTTTCTCCCAGTGGTATAGTATGGGGTCGACCAGAGGGGCAGTTGCACTGGGTGTAAAACTCCAAGGGGCACAACATTTCGAAAGAAATTAAAGTAATAATAATAATAATAATAACAACAACAAAGTATTTAACCAGGAAAAGCACATTCAGATTACTCTGGTTTTCAAGTACATCCTGGGGATACTAATTTACCCAACATCCAGGGGTTCTTACTATTACCCAAATTAGCGCGCCCTCCACCTTACACAGAAAATTTCCCAATGTTTGAACATTCTACACAGTTCTTCAACATGACGGGTCAAATATACATTGCCATGTAACATGTTACAGTATTTTCCTGATAATTCCAGCCATACTGTCCCTCATGTAATCATTATTGGCAAATTACATAATGCCCATTAATAGTGTGATTTTCTGTTTGAATAAATCACGCTATTAGTAGGCTTCATGTAAATGCCTAGTTAATGGTAGCAGATGCTTAAATAAACTATAAGCATTAGTTTAGGGGGCATAATACTTACCTTGCCCCAGGTGATGGCAACCTACGCTACTCCACTCGTACCTCCATCCCATAATGCCTAGCAAATAACCCTGTGTTAAGCACTGTGACTCCCCAAGTTTAAGATAATGGCAGGAAACAAATGTATATGCATCTTTCTTACCAGCCATAATTGTAGTTCTTACACTAATGCCAGGGATGTCCAACAACTTGCTGTAGAGAGTCATGTCTCACTTCAAAGTACAAAAAAGGCTATACATACCAACCTAGTGGCAGAACTAATGTAGAGAGGGCCCTGGAGCAGGAAAAAATTTTGGCCCTCTACTAGTGCAAGAAAGGTCTACCTGACTGCCTCACTTAATATTTTTGCTCAGTATTTACAGATGAAAATGAAGGAAAGGGGCCTCAGTTAGGAAAAAGGACAAGTGAGTCATTTGTTACATGTGAGTTTACAGAGAAAGGAGTTCTATTTTAACTGTCAAAAGTAAAGCCAAATAAGTCAATGGGACCTGATGGAATACACCCAAAGTTATTAAAATAGCTTAGTGGTGTACTAGTAAAACCATTAACAGATTTATTTAACCAATCATTGTTAACAGGAGTAGTCCCAGAAGATTGGAAGTTAGCTAATGTTGTGCCCATTCACAAGAAAGGTAGTAGGGAGGAGTCGGGCAACTATAGGCCAGTAAGCCTTACTTCAGTAGTGAGGAAAGTAATGGAAACCATGTTAAAGGATAGGATTGTTAAACATCTAAAATCAAGATTTCAAGAACAGAGACAACATGGGTTTACTTAAGGGAGATCATGCCAAACTAATCTTATTGATTTTTTTGATTGGGTAACTAAAATAATAGATCAGGTTGGTGCAGTAGACATTGCTTACCTAGATTTCAGTAAGGCTTTTGACACTGTTGCACATATAAGGCTTATCAATAAACTGCAATCTTTAAGTTTGGATTCCAATATTGTTGAATGGGTAAGGAAGTGGCTGAATGACAGGCAACAGAGGGTTGTAGTCAACGGAGTATATTCGAAGCATGGGCTTGTCACCAGTGAGGTACCTCAGGGATCTGTACTTGGACCCATTCTCTTTAATATTTTTATTAGTGATATTGCAGAAGGTCTTGATGGTAACGTATGTCTTTTTGCGGATGATACTAAGATAGGTAACATGGTTGATGTTCCAGGAGGGATAAGCCAAATGGCAAATGATTTAGGTAAACTAGAAAAATGGTCAGAGATGTGGCAACTGACATTTAATATGGATAAGTGCAAGATAATGCATCTTGGACATAAAAACCTAAGGGCAGATGAGAGAATATTTGATAGAGTTCTAATGTCAACATCTGAGGAAAGGGATTTAGGGGTGATTATTTCTGATGACTTAAAGGTAGGAAGACAATGTAATAGAACACCAGGAAATGCTAGCTGAATGCTTGGTTGTATAGGGAGAGGTATTAGCAGTAGAAAGAGGGAAGTACTCATACCATTGTACAGAACACTGGTGAGACCTCACTTGGAGTATTGTACACAGTACTGGAGATCGTATCTCCAGAAGGATATTAATACTTTAGAGAGAGTGTTCAGAGAAGGGCTACTTAACTGGTTCATGGATTGCAGGATAAAACTTACAAGTAAAGGTTAAAGGATCTTAACATGTATAGCTTGGAGGAAAGACGAGACAGGGGGGATATGATAGAAACATTTAAATACATAAAGGGAATCAACACAGTAAAGGAGGAGACTATATTTAAAAGAAGAAAAACTACCACAACAAGAGGACATAGTCTTAAATTAGAGGGACAAAGGTTTAAAAATAATATCAGGAAGTATTACTTTACTGAGTTGGTAGTGGATGCATGGAATAGCCTTCCATCTGAAGTGGTAGAGGTTAACACAGTAAAGGAGTTTAAGCTTTCGTGGGATAGGCATAAGGCTATCCTAACTATAAGATAAGGCCAGGGACCAATAAAAGTATTTAGAAAATTGGGCAGACTAGATGGGCCGAATGGTTCTTATCTGCCATCACATTCTATGTATGTGTCTGTGAGTGTCAGTATGATTGTCAGTGTATGTATCTGTGTGTTAGTATGTCTGTCAATGTATGTGTTTGTGTGTCAGTATGTCAGACAGTATATGTATGTGTGTGTGTGTGTGTGTATGTGAATATAGTCAATGTGTTTAACTGTATGTAGTCAGTGTGTGTATTTGTACGTAGTCCATGTGTGTATCTGTGAATCTGCATGTGTGTCAGTGTGTGTATCTGTTTGAGTATCTGCATGTATGTCAGTGTGTGTATCTGTTTGTCTGTATCTACATCAGTATGTGTGTCTGTGTGTATATCTGTGTATCTGCATGTGTTTCAGTGTGTATATCTGTGTATCTGCATGTGTATCACAGTGTGTGTGTGGCAGTGTATGTGTACATGTATCTACATCTCAGCATTCAAACGTCAACACTACACACAAATACACCCCTGCATTCAAACATCAACACTACATACAAACACACCTCTGTGTTAAACACCAAAATTATATATAAACAACTCTGCATTCAAAAACCAACACTACACATAAATGCATGCTTGCATTCAAACGCCAATACTGCATTCAAAAGTCAACACCACATACACACACCCCTACATTCACACAAACATACTCCATAGAAAACATGCTTACATTCACACACACAGACACTTCTCAGTGCTACATACAACCCTGCAAGCATGGGAAACTGGTATTGCACCAGGGCCCTTTCTACTTTAGTTCTGCCACTGCGTTGGGGTGGAGGGCTTGATTGCATGCAGGGCAGAACTAAAGTAGGGGACCGATCAATCTTAAAGACGGCCCTGCTCATATTGACCCATAGCTTATTACTAGCAATGACCAGCCACCACATGATTAACCCTTATACCACCTAGGGTTATCTAACTGCCTGCCCGCTGGTTGCTAGCCCTGCTAGTGGGCAAATAATACATAAAGTCCTCTTTCACTTGCAAAAAGAAAGTAAACAGCAATTTGTGAATTTGCATCCTGCTGGATTCAGTCCACAGACACACATGCTCACTACAGACAAGCTCACTGACACACATAAAGACAAGCTCACTTACTAGCAGACACACACACAATCACTTTCATGGTCTGAAGCTGACCTGGCACTGGGAGGTGAAGTTGTCATTCTCTTGCCTCTTCCTACCGGCGTTAAATGACACATATACCTTAATTTCTAGAGGATGGAAAGTATGATGCTTAAAGCGGTGTAGCTGACACATCCCAATTGCAATTCTAAAAATGCATTTATTTGGGGGAGGTGAGAGTGTTATTGGTATTGCTAGTGAAATATGGCTAATTCGATTATTTTGCCCTGAAGTATATGTGATGTATCTAATTGGAATTTCAGGGGGATTACAAGTATTTCCATATGGATCTTCCATATAATGGCAAGGTTCTACTTTCTCGGCCTCTAGACTACGAAAGCAAACAGGAACTGGAGATTGTCATTTATGCTGTGGTGAGTGAGTTTATGTTTTAATAGACCAGGACACAAATCTAAACAAAGGCTGTATTGCCATCACCTAAAAAAGGACATTTAGTTATGTATTTATCTTCACTTGTCATCATAATTGAAAGAGAAGGAACAAGTACATTGCTAACTTAAAAATACACATGTACTAGAAGAATTGTCTGGTAAGATACTATTCACAAAAGAATAGTATAAAGAAAGCCCAATATATATATTGCATGTTAAAAACACAGAAATGAATATTAGAATTACAGATAAAAGTTAACTGGTACATCTAGACTATCTTTTTCAGCTCTTCAGAAGTAATTTCCTCTGACACTTATGCAGACAAATCATACCTCTTGAAGTTACCACTAAATTTCCTTTCAGGTTATGTCTCTTTAATCTCTTTATACAGAAAGAAATAATGAAAGGAACACTCTTGTCCTATATTAATATTTACATTATTTCACAAGGCTACCTAGTGTCAACATATTCCACTTCAGTGTTTTATCTGACACAAAGACTTATGAAAGCTTAGATGCCTTATATGATAGCTTCTCTGCATCTTTTCTGGAGCTGGAGGACTGTGACATTATCTGACACACAACACTTTTTACAATCCTTCCCATTCCTTTTTATTGGATTTGGTGGTCACAGAGTGATGTCTAATTAAGGCAAGACTCTTGGGTTTTAATTACCCTCCTATAATTGTTTCTGACATGATCCTGTCAGTCACCCATCTTAATTAAACCCTCCCCTGAAGCCTTACTAACTGATCTCTAATGATGTGTGTGCCAGCTGTTCATTCCAGACTAAATACTGACCATTACAAATGTCCAATTGGCAAGACTAAGTCAGTTCGCTAGATTGTTGAGTGGAAACCTGTAAATGTGCTACAATGCAGACTATGCTGGCATTAACCTACCCATCTGTGAAAGCCACAGACAGAACTTTAAAACACTTTATAAAATATACCATATAAAATAAAAAGTAAACAACATCATACTCAAATCTTCCTAGAGAGAGGGGATATCAAACTGGAAAGGGGATTCATTATTTACTGTGCATGTTTGATCACATTGATGGATACTTGAAGTAGAACAAGACAGGGATAACTTACCAAAGTCACAAAATTATGTTTTACTCTGGTCACATCTCAATTCAAAGTGTCCTTTTCTTTTTTTCTTTGTAATTGTAGCACTGAGTATGTGATTGTTGTTTTAGACATATGTGTGCTTGTTCTGCTTAAAGGAACACTATAGCTTTAGGAATACAAACCTGTATTCCTAATGCTATAATGTTCCTGTCCCTACGTTTGTAGCCCCTACTGTTAAAGGATTAAAAAAACATTTTTTTTAAACCTTAACTCTTTCCAGCCCCCAAGGCTTCCTCAGATCTGGCTAGGCAACCTCTCATGCAACGTCATGACCATGGTGGTACATAATTCACATGTGCGTGAGGGAAGTGAACACATTCAAGCTTCCTGATAGGAAAGAATTGAATCAGTGCTTTTCTAGGGAGAACATAGAAAATGTTAGATGTCCTCATACGAAGCTTGAGGATGTCCAACATCTTATAGGGGAGTAAACATCTGCTATGAATCCAAAAGCAGCTCTAGTAGTGGTCATGGAGACAGCCTCCAGAGGTGGAGTTAACTCTGCAAGGTAAGCGTTGCTTTTTCTCAGAAACGGTTTTACATTGCAGGGTTCAACAGAAACAGGCACTGCATCCAGACCACTTCAATGAGACAAGTGGTCTGGGTGCCTATCATGTCCCTTTAATAATCAATAGTTAATACAGTACTACATTTACATTGGCAAACTCCCTTCATGTCTCAGATGCAGATTAAATGAATATCAAAAATCACTGAGTACATTTATCACTTCAACTTGTTCTTAAAGTGAACTGGCCATGACAAATACAGGTTTGCAGTTTTCTAACCATCCAGCTTGACTTGTGTTATACAATTAAGTGTCTTTTCCCTTAATACTATTAATGATTCCAATAATGAGTTATTTCCATTACTCATGTCATGTTTTCAGTGGGTGTTACACTTGCTGTAAGACATTTCTCTCCTGCAAACCACTGTTTGGAAAACACAACACTTTATATTTGCTTTGTATAAATAAAACATACCTGTATTCTCTCTCTCTCTGTTCTCTGATTGCCTGTTCAAAGCTGCTGCAATAAATCATTCTAGCTCTTTCTTCATGTCTCACACAGAGCCTGCCCCTCATCCCTACTTCCCCTTACAGACATTGCTTTCTCTTAGGTTGAATTCAACCAGGATTGATGACAAAAAGGAGGGTTTATCTGCTAACAGACATGCAGAGCACAGCCGTCTTTTCTCTGTGCTGATCAGTACAGGTTCGACCCAGAACTGGTTTTAACCTCTGATCTTAGAGATATGTTGACAATTCTTCTAGCATAATGTATAGACAAAATGTGTTTCTCTATCATTTGGATTAAGTTGCATTTGTCAGGTACCCTTTAATCTTTATTGACAAGGATAAAATATTATTGGCTTCAATTTTTAATAGAATTAGTAAAACCCATTTTTTCAGTTGTTCTATAATACTTACTGACATAAATTCAGCAAAATTAGTTTACTACAATCTTCAGGAGGTATGGGGGTCTCCATTCCATGTATAGTGTTTGATTTCCGAGGCTGTAATATCAACGTGATATCACTGAAACTAGCATGGGGTATAGACTAAGGAGTTATAATCTACTGCTGTAAACCAAGAATTGTAGTATGATGGCAGTCAGTCTTGAAATGTATATGAACAAGAAAACCTGAGAAATAATAACTGAGAAATTATCAGTAATTTTTTCCTATATTGTGCAGTAGGTTTGTGTTTGAAAACAAAGTCAAACTACTACTGTATTTGATTTGCACTGGTTTTTGTTCGTGGTTCCAACCTTGTGTCCAGATTAGTAGTATTATTTGTTGTTGTTTTTTTTTTTGTTTTTTTTAAGTGACTTTTGTCTTTCACATTTTTGGCTCTGAGATTCTTAAGCATGGCTCATATCACAGACTATATTTGTATTACTATAATATAGTGCACATTTATTTCATGCAATTGACTGCTTTTACACAGTTTGGGAATAAATAGCAGCAATTTATACCACCATATTTAATGTATTAAATAGTTAATACATTTAGCCATTAGCATCTCTACTGCAACTTCCAGTAATGACACTTATCTGTAATCTTCTGTAATAGTATTTCCCATAAACCATTGTCCTGGGATAGTCACAGGTCTTGACAGGGTCAGGTTGGGGCTTTTCTATCACCCTTCAACTCACGGATTAGCAGCTTGAGCTTACAACATGCTCTTTGGTGGTATTATAAGAGATACAAACTAATACCCAGTTGTAGAATATAATAGCAATACTGACCAATGAGCACTCCTCACAGAAATAGAAGATAATGAGCATGGCAGAGAAATTCTATTCATTATACCGTGAGTGCAGATCAAGGAAACGGTCTCTCTAGGGGTGATAGAAATAGAGTCGACTTTTTTGTGTATTATATATTGCTCCTACTTTTGGGCCAACTTCAAATAACTAATTCAGGAATACTATGTATGCATGTTTTATCATATTTAATAAAAACATAATTTTATAAGGAATCATGCTGATATTTATATGGCTAAGGTCACTGATCCTATTACATCGAAAAAGCCTACAAATTTAGGATGTGGAAGATAATGCAAGTGTGGAACATTGAAACTATGGAGTGGCGTAAAACAGTAACATAGCAAAATACTATCATCATCAATAACTTTGCTAAATACAGTCTATGCCACAAACCAAGGTAGGTTGGTGAAGTACTTACCAGGGCTGCAGTAGGAGTAAGATACTGAAACAGAGGAAAGTCAAACACAGTTACAGTATCCAGATATTCCCATGTTATTCTACAGCTCTGAACAATGGGTAGACAGGCACGGCAAAAGACAGTTTGTGATAAAATTATTTGCAATGACGGTCCTTTGCAAAGAAACGTGCGCATGAATTCCCTTGGACTTTGACAGTTTTTGTGATAATGGTGTTTTTCCCACATTATAAATGGGTGATCTTATACATATCCCACAGGAAATGACCACCAGAGAGCGCCAGAGAACATCAGCAAGAGTTCGAGTGTTTGTACTGGATGGAGATGACCAGTATCCACAGTTTCTTCCATGTCGATACATGTCACATGATGGTCTTAACGTCTGTGTCAGCCCTACATATACGGTTAATATAACTGAAGGGGAGGAACAGGTGGGTGCTATGTTTACCAACACAGATTGGATGTCACTTTCTGTGTCGGCAGAGTACATATTATCAGAGTGGCAGTAAAACTTTTTAATCCGTTAAGGACAAAGGCAATTTCTGAACCAAAACAAAGCCTAGAATTAGTGCCATTAGTTTGTTTCACCATAATTTAAGAGGATCTCTTAAATTGCATCCATAAATATTATATATTGTTTCTTAAAGAAAAGATATGGATTTATTTTACTATCCTATATTTATACATATCTAAACAATAAGTATGGATAAAATGTTAAAAATTTTAAAAAATATTGTTTTTCACAGTTTGTTTTAAGCTAATTTTAACACATTAAGTGCAACTAAAGAAAAATGAATTGACATATCAGTCCTAACCATTAATTTCTCATATGTATGGGATCTAAAAAAAAAAATGTAGGCTTTGAGTGCTTAAATTTGGGAATAATGAAAGGGTTTCTTTAGGTTTTAAGGGGCTTCAATTTAGGGTTAGTGAAAAGGATGCTTAGGACATGTGGAGTTTGAAAGGATATTTGCATAGTAATCGCCCTCCTATGTCTTCTGTAGTCTAGTCAGCCTTCTTTGATTGATTGCTGAGCTGCAGTACCTTTTACATAGTGTGCAGCAGTCAGCGCTATCCTATGATATACAGTGTGCATCAATCATTGATGTTCCTGCACTTCCTGTGTAAGAGGCTGTTAGTGGACAGGAAATTATCTCTTCCACTTCTTGTCTAGCCTCACACACAGACACTGAAGGCACTAGGACGGCCTCTAAGAAAAATCCTGCAGTTCTACTTTCAAGCATAGAAAGATGGTGGGGCTATAGAGGACACTTGCTCGGGCTCCTGGTAGTTATCTCCCCACTTAAGCTCCAAAAAGGCACATTATAAGTGCTGAAAACAGGCGCCCCCTAGAGAACATGCACCTGTAGGCAGGTGCGTACTCCATCTAATGAGGAATATGGCCATTAACCATTGCCTTACCCCAATACTGGAACACGTGAGTGATTCTTTATATTTTTACAATTTACAAGCATGCAGCACTATATATATTTTATCCTCCACAGCACGACATGCGATGTCTTAATGTCCTTAAAGGGTTACAACTAGCCTCAACATGTACTTGTATCTTGTTAAAAATATATACTGGGTGTATCTCACTAATCTCTGTACGGTCAGACAGGGCCTATAATATTCTCCCCGGGCCCCATCTTTGCTGAGGATGGTGACAGAGGAATAATGGCTCCAATCTCATACTCCTTTCTTTCAGGTAAGATAATTAATTTAGAATGCAATGCATATTTTTTTCAAAAATATATATCAGTCATAGTTTTGGAATAAGCTCAATCTATTCGACTACCACTCTGTATTACATTTTTCAAAAATGATCTGTAGGCAGAGAATATTCAGGAATTTTCACGTTCCTTTGGAGGGGGAATAAGAAAACCAGGAAGGACGTATCTCTTTACAATGTAAATAAACAGTGTTCCACACTCAATTTAAAAGAAACATTTATATATAAATCAAGAGCATATGTGATGTACTTTGAAAAAGTCAAAGTAATCAGCTAATTACAGTGCAGTAAAGTAACAAGTTCACCAGCAAAATGCACGCAAGGGAGAGACGTACAGTAGAATTGCAGTAAATTACTCCAAGTTTACAATTGTATTGTAAACACTATGCAATATCTATGTCTAAGCCCTTCTTTGGGTATGTATCTGTATGTCAGAGTTCTAAACTATTGCCCCCTATTGAACTAATGGAAAGCAAGTATGACAATGTGTTTTTTTTTTCTTTCAAATGTTCTACTATGACTTTCTTTTCCCACTTACAACTATTCAGGTCCTGACAGTGACAGATTTTCCATAGACAATGTGACAGGAGTTGTTTTCCTGATACATACTCTGGAGAGGAGACAAAATGCCTCTATCCTCAGCCTGAAGGTTATGGTTGGTATTCACAATGATCAAATCAGTAGCTGCTGGCTGTTTGTGATATATGTATATCTCATGAGTTTCTAACAATCTTTTTTTTTTTTAGTACTACTCTAAACAAAACAAACTAATTATGCATGCATATAAATTCACTTACGATATTAATAATAGTATTATAGTAGTATTTTTAGAATTCATACATAGTGAAACAACAAATACACACAGGTCTGCCGCCAGCGGGTGACAACCATGACAGTTGTCACGGGTCTGGCGGTACTGGGGGGCCCCCCATTCCCAATGTGCACACATATACGTAGCTATTATCACTATATATGTGCCTTGGCAGCGGTGGAACTACCTCCGGTGCAGTCGATGTGGCTGCATCGGGGGCCCGCATGCTTTCTAAACCAAATCTTTTAATGGTTTACCCTACACTCAAACCCAGGGCAAACAACAGCAAACATGATAGCAACTTAGTATTGGTCAGGCCGAATGGGACATTTTAAGCACCAAAATAACATTTATGGAGTGGCTTTAGTATAGATTATGCCCCTTCAGTCACACTCCTCAATAACGTGCTAATTAGGAGTTAAATCACTTTGTTTCAGAAAAACAAACTTGCACAGTCTGTAGCTCTAGCCAGTGGCACACCACCCCGGTATGTGACTCTCAAAGCCCATCTAGATACTTCCTGAAAAGGAGTCTAAATTTGAATTTAGAATTCCTTATCTCGTGCTATGTGAATTATCTACTGGAGCCTGCAACAGTGTCCTGTGCATGATTAAAGTGCAAATAACAGAGAAAGAGATAAAAGCTTCTAAAGTAAACATACTGTATAATAAGGTAAAATTGTAATTCTTCATTCATGGAGCCTGTGTGTCACAGCCAGAAAAGATATGGCTAGGGCTGCATAAACAAAGTGATTTAATTCATAAATGGCAGACAATTAAGCAGTGGGACTGCAGGACCATCAACTATAGAACTTTATTAAGCTAAATTTGTGGTGCTTAGAGTGTTCCTTTAATGTATAAATGAAAGAGAATCAGTCTGCAAGCAGACAGAGAACAAACTGGTCCAGACAAAAGTTCTATAGGAGAGTGTCATAAGTGACCAAAATGATGCCAGCTGCTTTGATTCCCAAAATAAAAATTTAGCAAGTCAGAATGACTGCAATAAGCCACCAGAGTAGAGCAGACCACATCTGAAAGGACACCAGAATGACACACGACACCATGCAACTGAAGTTCAATGAAAAAGCATGTGACGATGTTTTGGTCACCCATTGTGACCTTTGTCAAAAAATTTCCTGACTTGACAAAGAGCACACAGTGTGACCAAAACCTTGTTACTAAGTTTAAAAAATATATATATGTTAATATACGGTAAAGGTTCAGGTAAATATACTGTAAAAACTTTGACCTTATTTAATTTAGAGCAGCAATGAACCTAATTTGAAAGGACACTTCAGCTAAAAAACATTGTTTTAATAAAAGTTACCCTTTAATCATTATGATGGTTATGAAAGCTCAGAGCAGGAAATTAATTTCATCAAACTTACCCCATTATGAAAAAGAAATCTATACGTATTTTGTGATAAATGTATTTCCAGGTGAGTAGAATTCATTGTTGCGTTCCTTAATTCAGTATTACTATTTAATGTTGATTCCCTCTTTTGGAGTTGTGTGCATTCTTGTTGTAGTGATTCTTTCCATTTATTTATAGAAAATTGTGATCCTAATCATGATTGTAATATAACATTGCTTACATTACAGGCTTCACAGGTTGGTGATCCCCGAAAATTTTCCTTGGCTGAAGTAGTGGTGCGAATTTTGGCAGTCAACAAGCATGCCCCACGTTTTGGTTTTGCCCAATACCAAGCCTTTGTGCAGGAAGATCATAGTCCTGTGGCCCTTGTCAGCACTTACAATGGCCGAGTGCTCTCACTAATGCCTTTTGATGGAGATTTCCCAGATGTAAGAAATGTATTTTTATAATTATTAATATTTATAAAGTGCAAAAAAATTCTGCAACGCTGTACAATGGGTGGAATAATAGAAAAGTATTTGTAACCACACCAGTTGAATGCATAGGAACAGACAGGGTTGAGAGCCCTGCTAAAATGAGCTTAAATTCCAGAGATGCCACTTCCACCAGTTGACATGTGTTTCCAGAAATGTTTCTTTTTGCATATTTACTTTTGTTCTTTACTTTTCTTTGCTTTCCTGTTCTGATATTTTCAGGGAACAAATCCAGAGATTCATCTTAGTCTGAACTTCCTGGCCAATGACAGCCAGCTTTTTCAGCTCACACAGAGTGGCCTACTGATAGCCAAATCCAACAAACTGCAGTCAACAGAAACGTATCCCCTTCAGGTAATCTACCATCAATAGGTGGACACAGAATGTATTTTTTTTTTCTCAATTTGTCAACGAATTTGCCTTTTATTTTTTGCTGCCCATCTCCACACCATGAATTGAGGTGTCTGCCCAGACCCCTACCGCTAAGGGTTCTAGTGCTAGCACAATAAGGAGTGGGGATAGTGAGCATCCCTGTTGGGTTCCATGTGAGATTTTAAACTGGTCCAGAAGAAAGCCTGCATTAAGCACTTGGCTGCGGGTTTTGGGTACAGTGCCCTGACCGCCAAAAGAAAGATCCCCGGAGCACCAATTTTGGCAGCACCGTTTCCAGAAACTTCCAGTTCAGACGGTCAAAGGCCTTCTCTGCATCGAGCGATAGGAATAAACCTTTGCGATTAGTGGTACGGAGGTCGTGTAAGATGTTCAGCACTTTACACGTGTTATCTGAGCCCTGTCTCCCTTTGATGAATCCAACTTGGTTGTTGGGAATAATTTCAGGCAATATGGGTCCCAGTCAAGTGGCAAAGATTTTTGCAAATATTTTGGCATCTAAGTTTAAGAGGGAAATTGGCCTTAAATTTTGGGGGCAGGTTGGCGACTTGTCTGGTTTTGGCAGTGTGACGACATGTGCAAGTAAGATTTCAGGTGGTAGTGATTGGGAGGTTATTGCATTGTTAAAGAGCAGAGTCAATTGTGGGGCTAGCTTGTCTTGAAATTTTTTGTAGTAAGAATTAGCAAATTCGTCGGAATCGGGTGATTTACCTGCGGGTAGAGATTTAATGGTGAGCTTGACTTCAGCTACTGTTATTGGTGCCGATAGGTCTGTTTGTTGTTTTTGGGTTAGTTGTGGTAATTGTAAATTATTTAAATAGCTTATGTCTTCCTGTGTAGGTTGATGGGGCTTTTTGGGTCTTGGCTCAAATGATATAAATTTGAATAGTAGGTAGAGAACTCATTACTAATGTCTTTTGGGGATATTATTTTGTGGCAATTCCGTGATGTTAAGTAAGCGATTGTTTGGGTAGCTTGTATTTGTTTAAGTCTGTTGGCAAGTAATATCCCTGCGAGTAATGTGTGGCCTTCATCTTTCTTAAATGGAATCCTACTTGGTGTAGAGCTTGTTGGTGGATGTTCTGTTTAATTTGGGACTGTAAGTCCAGTGATGGGTTTAGTTGGTGGCTTGTCGTTAGTTTGTACAGCTCTTTTTGCCATTGTAGTAGCTGATCTTTATTTTTGTGTGTAGGTAAGACGCCCTTTTGATGAGTACACCTCAAATAACTGCCTTATGGGCTAGCCATATTGGGTGGTTTGGTAGGTCTGAGATCTAGTTATCCGCAAAATATGTTTACAAATCTGTAATGAGTGACTTTGCAAATTCACGGTCGTGTAGGAGGGACTCATTGAGTCACCATGGGTTGCGGTTTTTATAGTCATACATGTCTTTCAGTGTCATAGTAATAGGTGTGTGGTCAGACCATTATTTGCCCTATCAAGCAGTCCAGCACTTGGTTTAAGTCCGAGCCTCTCACCAGGAATCTGTCAATACTTGAGTATGTATTGTGGCCTGAAGAGAAATAAGTATATTCTCTATCGCCAGTGTGGGTTGTTCTCTATATGTCATACAACTGGTGTGTCGATAGACGTTTAACAAGGGCATTGCATTGTCTTTTTAATGGGCGGTATCTGGGGCTCTGAGGAGATAGTGTAGTGTCTAGGCTGGGGTCTAACACATGGTTAACATCTTCGTATATTATCAGAATACCTTGTTGAACAGAGTTAAGTCTCTGGAGGACTTTATATAGGAAATTGCATTGCTGTGCATTGAGTGCGTAAATGTTGGCTATGATGTAGAGAACATTGTTAAATTTACCAATGATTATTGAAAATCTCCCTTCCCTATCAAGCTCCTGTGACAACAGTTCAAATGCAATCTGCTTGCCAATCAGTATCAGCTAAGATAGTCAAATAAATGTTATAGGTTGTATTAGACCTTATTCTAATCAAAAATGTGATTCATAAAAGATATAAAAGGTTATATAATAAAAATACAAGCTCAGTAAAAGATAAAATTAAAACAATAATAAAGCAATGCTATTGTGATTTAATTTGATCTTTTACTGACCTTGTACTTTTATTATTTAACCTTTTATATCTTCTATGAATTTATTTTTTGATTAGAATAAAGTCTAAAACAACCTATAACATTTGACTATCTTGGCTGTCATTGCATCTCATTGTTTTAGCGTCCTCACTTTTATAGTCACCGTCTACTATTTGTTTATTATAGGCTTTTTGGAGTGTGCCTATCGAGTGGCTGCTTTCTGTGTTGAGATCCTTATATATGGATCTACCCCCCATTATATGCCAATCCGTATCGACACCTCTGGGCTTGGTGGGGGAAGTGTAGTGGAATTGGTGTGGATAGGCAGTGGAGAGAATTGTTGGGTGTGCACCAGTTTTGAAATGGGTATCTTGTAAGCAGACCACGTCTGCGTTTTGCATTTTAAAGGTCTCTTCCTAGGTGGTGTCTCTGCACTGGAATGTTTAACCCCTGTACATTGTGGCTGTATATTTTCATGGGGGTTCAAAGGGAAACATAGTAATAAACAATAACCAGTACAATGAAATTACTAAAGGCATCGCCCTTCCCAGCGGCTTTGCTTCGAGCCAAGCGATATCTCCTCTCAAGCCTTTCCCCACACCTCCCTCGGCCAACGTGCATTTTCACGTCCTGTGATATACTCATGCTATGTCCTCTCCGGAACTTGGGCCCTTGCAAAAGTGGATTTAAGAGTAGTTCGGTAAAGGTTCGGTAACTGGTAGGTTGATTTGTTGCATTACTTTATAGGTCATTACAAAATAACAAGAAGAAAGGGGAAAATAGCATAACCAAAACAAGGAAACATACTGAGCTATTGTATTTGACATAGAATGTATCTATAAAATTATAAAATAAAAAAAAATAAACCACTTTCCTTTACTTATCTTCATTATATGCTGTACAGGAAAATTTTATAGTTTTTGATATGTTTGTTAATGATTATATATTTTGTGTTACTATTTTGGCACTATGTTTGTTCACAGGTTATTGCAAGGGACAGAGAGTCTGGGGAAACCGCACATTGTATGGTGTATGTAAATGTCTTGGCTCGTGGTCAAGCAGGTATGTAATAAAAGGAAAGTGTATCTTTACAGGCTTTATGCCCTTCTAAAACATTCTTCATTACTCATCTAAACATTTAATCAGGATGTTCAGTCTACTAAATTCTACCTCTTGGTGTGTGTCTCTGGGTAAAATAAAAAGTGTCATAATTTAAACTTTAAAATGTTCTTCCTTTTACATTTATTAAACATACCAATTTTACCACACTGTGACCAGGGCTGGATTTTCATCTCAGGTGCAAGTTTCACAGGTGCTTTAACATCCTACTCACCTCCCAAAAAACTACAACTCTATTGGCCATGAGACTGTCAGCCACTATATGCTGCTCCTTGAAACCTTCAACAATTCAGCATGACACTACTGAATGCATACAATACGTCTCTATGAAAACATGCATCCAGCAATAACCTCCAACTGAACATTTTCCAGTGTGTTAGCTATGTTATCCCTATTTCCATATTCTTATATGTCACTCACATTAACACTGTATTTTCCAAGCATAATTTATCCAAAAAACCATGCTAGATACTGTGTGAATAGTTACTATTTTTAGTAGTAGGATAATTTGCCAGCCATTATCTTTGGTGATATGCATCATTATATTTTTATGGTATTATCCACTTCATGTGTTGTACTCTGTTTAACATCTTATACTTTTGTTCTTAGACATCTATATGTTGTGGTTCTAAGAATAGGGCTTCTCTAAACTTCAAAGTTGAATATATAAATGATCAGTACACCTATGTAATTTTTAGAGTTAAACCCATGAGTGGGTTACAGGTAAAAGGCAAACCCTTGCAAATCACCATTGCCAGAGAAAGCCTGACGATAGAAACAGGGTCCAAAAGGAGTTTGTGGTAGCACAGTGATTTTATTAAATAATGCAATAGAAGAAACATCCAGGGATATCTTGTCAGTACATCAGAGCTAGTGAGAGATGCAGCAGGATATCTGCCAGGGGTCAAATGTAGACATAGGTAGGACAGAAAATGGAAACTGAAATATAGAAATGATCCAAGGGAAGCAGGACTACTAGCATCAGGGATGCACAATAACAAAACAAGATGTTGTGTGGTTTTATAAGTGGAGACTGACATGTGCATTGCCAGGAACGAACTACTCGATTACCTAGTGCAGGGGTGCCCAAAAAGAAAATCCCCAGATGTTTTAAAAAAAACAGAAATTTTTACTTACAGTAAATTCTTTTTTTCTTAATATGGTGGCAGTACCTGTGGGTTGTGCCTCCTTAATTGGGACAAGCATCTACAAGATATGAGTTAATTAAAAGTCTCTTCCCTTTATCCCATAAAGAGCTTCCCCCGGCAAACCCACCTTCAAAGCAAGAAAAACACACCACACAAGTCAAATACAACAAGTATTGTCTGTTGATGTAAGAGACCACTGTATTGTTGTCTGACTGTATTCTTACAGGCCTCTTTTCTATCCAAGATCTGAATCGGTGAAGAACTGCCTTCAATTCTCTGTAATTTGTTGACCTGTTTATCTTCTGTGGACCAAGTACCTTGGCACATTAACGAATTTAGATGAGCGCCCCAGCCTACGTTTGACACATCTGTGGTGATGGCCACCCATTCTTTTGGTCTGAAGGTCAGACCTGCTGAAAGGAAACTTGAAGTTTTCCACCAGTTTAACTGAGCTTTCACCTAAAGAGATATCTGGAGATACAAATCTAAGTCAGTATCCAACTGTGTTCCTGAAACACTTGTTTGTGAACCTTTTCCAACAGTAAACTTCTGGAACTTGCTATAAGCAGCCAATCGTCCATGTAGGGAATGAGCTTGACACCCTGCCCCCTTAGATAAGCTGCTACTGGCCTAAGAACCTTTGTATATATTCTTGGGGCTGATGACAGACCGAAATGGAGGACTTTAACTGGAAATGTAAAATCTCTTTTCCCCTTTTTATGGCGAATCTAAGGAATCTTCTTGAGGTAACTGCCATAGGGATATGAAGGTAAGCATCCCTGAGATCCTGCTTCACCATTAAATCTCCTTTCCGAAGTAATAGTTTCCATTCTGAAACTTTGGGTTTTTTTAAATCTAGGATCGACCGAAAGGAATGGTCTGGTTTCGAGATTAGGAAGAGTCTTGAGTAGACCCCTTGGAATTCCTGGGTCACTTGAACCTTTTTCTTTTTTTCTTTTTTTTTAATAGCAGAACCGTTTCGTCAAATAGAGCTTCTGATTTTCGGGAGGATAGATAAAGCGAAATGAGGAATTCTGGTTTGGGCAGGTTTGGAAAGTGCAATCTGTACCCTCTTTTCACCAGATTTAGAATCCATGGATTGCTTGTAGTTTCTTCCCATATTTTGAAGAAATGCTGGATTCTGCCTCCTACTCTCTTGGTGTCAGAAACGCCTACCTTTGTCAGATCTATCCCCTTTTTTCTCCTCAAACCTCAGATTTTTTCCTCTTTTCTAAAAATAACAAGGCCTATTCTGGTAGGTTCTTTTATTCCTATACTGGAAATTTTTATAACCAGGCTTCCAATAAAATTTCCTGTCTTGAGGAAAGGCTTTTTTCGTCTCAGACATCTGTTTAATGATCTACTCTAAAGGAGACCCGAACAGCTTTTGTTTTTCCAATGGGAGTTCACAGAGGACCGATTTTGAGGCTGTATCCGCCGTCCAGGCTCTAAGCCAAACGGCTCTACGGCAACTGAAGATAAGCCCATGATTCTGGAAGCCAACTTGAGCACTTCATTCGTCATATCCATAATAAAGGTATTAGACAATTTCACATTTTATAGCAACCTAACCAGTTGCTTGTCTGGAGAGTCCAACATCATCTCCTCTAAAGATTGCAACCACAAGTTACTCTGGATACTGCTGCCCCTGCCAGCAAAGCTTTACATTGGAAACCAGCCGACAGGAAAGCACGCCTGCTATCCATAGGATTCCTTAAAGCTACTGCTTCCCCTATTGGAATAGTGGTCTTTTTAGAAAGCTGAGCCACCTGGATATCCACTTTAGGCAATTTGTCCCATTTAACATCATCCGTAATCTTGAACAATTCTTTAAAATTCCAGGAGATAAAGGCTCGCTTTTCCAGGTTTTCCATTCTCTGTAAATAAGGTCAACCAGGGCCTGAGGTACAGGGAAACCTTTCTTACACTTAGCAGTATCTTCCTGCAACAAACTCTGATTCACTTCCTTTGTGAATTTCCTAAGTTCATCAGGTGGGAACCCAGACTCTACACAAGATGATAAACTAGAGTCAGCAGTAGACGAACATTAGCCTGAAGATGTCAGAATTAGAAGAAGACCTTCTTTTTCCGGTTCTAAGGACCACCTAAGGCACGGCAGCAGAAACCTTATGTGACTCTTTAAACGAATTCAAAGTCTGAGCCAGGTTATCCTGAAACCAGGACAGGAACGATTGCATATCCTTTTGTTTGGATTTTTCCAAAGACATTGCTGCACATTGATTGCACACTTTATTCCTAGTGCCATCCGGTAGGGGGGTGGAACAATTATTGAAAACGAAATGTTTGGCTTTGGATGAGGCCTTCCTAGTTGCAGGAGTAGGCATGTCTTTATCCATTTGCTGAGGGCTAGACATATCTGAAACATAACAGAAATATACCTTTAAGACCCTAAACCGTGAAGGCGCCCCCTGACCCGCCCATAATTACAAAGCCGAAACATAAATACCTGAAAGGGCTCCAGGACCTCCATGGACAGAGCCATGCCGCTCAGCCTACCACCTGGGCAGCTATCAGGCTTCTTCCCCTAGACATCAACTTGTGTGCCTCACCTCAAATAGAAGCTTGATCTGTCCCGTGCTGGGATAAGAAAGAACTGTGGTGGGTTTGCCGGGGGAAGCCCTTTATGGGATTAAGGGAAGGGATTTTTTATTAACTCCAATCTTGTAGATGCTTGTTCCAATTAAGGAGGCACAACCCATAGGTACTGCCATGATATGCCAGAAAAATACAGCTTCCATAAGGCTTTTAACATTCTAACTCATTCTAAAGGGATGCAAAGCATCATAAGAGTTATAGTTCTACATCATCTGGGGATCTACCTTTTGGGCACCACTGGCCTAGTGCATGCTGCGTCACTTAGGGACGCAAGAGATTTTAAAATCATAGCTGCGTGTACATGTGGTGTCTTGACTGACAAGAGTCAAGACGCTACTGTCTGGCACCAGATGTAATGGATGCATTGTGATATGAGTAGAGCTAATGCACTTCAATCAATGGTGAAGTTCTTACCAGGGATTTCTTCGTTTTTTAATATATCTCCTTCAGGCGGATGTTTTACAGTGTTCATTTATGTTTCCCAGCTCCACGGGACCCATCAGAGCCACGGCCTATGTTTAATCTGCCAGACCTACCTCTTGTGGCAGGTGGATTGGGTGCTCTTGTGCTATTGTTAGGAGTCC
The DNA here is from genome assembly GCA_933207985.1 of Pelobates cultripes. Taxonomy (NCBI): domain Eukaryota; kingdom Metazoa; phylum Chordata; class Amphibia; order Anura; family Pelobatidae; genus Pelobates; species Pelobates cultripes. The sequence continues at coordinate 146,425,275 of OW240914.1, read as the reverse complement.
TGCTTTATCTGTTTATTCGACTACTGAAGAGTCATCGACAGCAGCAGCAACAGATGAGTCGGACATCATTAGTAACAGAGAAAGACACAAGCGTGGTATGAAAATACATCTGCCTTAATACTAATCTGTTTTATAAAGTTTGTAATTACTAAAGTGCTAACATCGAATAAAAAAAAAAATTGCAATGCTCCGAGTACAGAATCTAAACTGGAAATAACTAGATTACATAATACAGGGCTTGAGAAATTTGTTTGAAATCCAGGAGCCAGCTAAAAAAAATTAGGAGCCAGATTTTTAAACGTCAAAAATACAATTCTAAAAGAGACACTATAGTCACCAGAACCACTACAGCTTAATGTAGTTGTTCTGAAATCTCTATACTGTCCCTGCACGCTTTGAAATGTAAACACTGACTTTTCAGACTAAAATTTACATTGTTGCCTGGTAACACCATTAGTGACAGTCACTCAAACGGCCTCCAGAAGGGCTCCCCCGGTCAGTTCTGCACAGTGTACAGCACCTACATTAATGCCCCCCGTAGGGATGTATTGATTCAATGCATCTCTATGAGAAAAAGTTAATTGCGCAGCATGGCGTTTTTCTGTGCATGCACAATAGTCTCCCAATGTTTTTCTATGGGGAAGCATTGGGTTGGCTCAGGTCATCATGATTGATGATCTCACCCATGCAAGTAGAGCCAGACATGGCATCACCAGCACAGCGTGGGAAAAGGGGCGAGTAAAAATACCTTTCCAATGTGGTTGGAGAGGGGCAGGTCACCTAAACACACACTCACTGACAAACAGACACACTGACTTGATACTCACACACACATTCACTGATTTCACACACTCACACACACTGCAACACTCACACTGATTCACAAATCATTACTTTTATTATTTTTAAATCCACCCAGCCTCTCTACCTATGGGAGAGCTAGAGTGGATTAGCTTTCCCAGAAGTCCAGTGGGGCTGCTGTCACCTCCCTGCTCTGCTCCCTAGACCGCTGTTTAGTGATGTGGGGCCGGAATTACGTCATATTCCGACTCCCAGCATCACTGGAGGGCGCACGAGGGAGCAGGGCTTATGCACGTCTGAGCTGGCAGGCAATCGGTCGGCTCATTGCCAGCCTCAGCCCTGCGTAAGCCAACTTCCCACCTTCAATCTCAGGCAGCCAGTCACCTCAGGCATTGAACAGGCTCATAAATCCCAGGCACCAGGACAAATCTTCTGGTCGCCAAGGCGACCTGGGATTTGTCAGACCTTGACATAACAGACAAATATTTATCAGCTATGCACTGGGCACGTTTATGATGGTTATCTAGCGGCTGACGGCACCACTAACCTTATTTAAATTTTTTACCTTTACTGCTGCTGTGAAGAGCTTGAAATGGTTCCAACCGGTAAGTTGTGAGAGAACATTGGTTTGATATAATATTTATTGTATGTAGTATTGTATCTTAAAGGTGGACTTGACTTTGAAACGTACCACGAAAATTAGAGGAAGCATACGTTAATGAAGCAGTTTTGTTGTATAGATTATGCTTCATCAGTCTCACTGCTCATGTCTGTGCCATTCAGAAGTTAGATCACTTTGTTTTTGCAGCCCTAGCAACACCTTTTCTGGCTGTGATTTATGCAGCCTACTTGAAAAAGGTGTCATTTCTACAGCATATTGATTTGTTTTAGATTGTATCTCTTGCTCCTTTTATTGAATTTTAATCACACAAAGGAGGCTACTACAGACTCTAGTATGCAACAAACATTCAAAATTTAACACAATGTGTGCAATAAAAGAAGCTACAAAAATTGCACTCTTTTTCAGGGATTGTGTATGGATGGGAGTCTCAACTGGGGTGTGTGCTATGGCTTAAAAAATAAAGTGAATAGACTTCCTCCCATCACTTGTGAAACCGCATTGGATGAGAAATCAGTAGCTGCAGCCCTGTATCCTGCATTAAAGGGTGAAAAAAAATGCCATGCGCTAAGGTTTAAATCCATATTTATAAAGGACGTTGTCAGTGGGTGGAGCCTAGCCGTCAAGCTGAGCAGACGTGTGGATCATGGGCTCCTGCAAAACAAGCAGATTTCTGGGGTTTAACCCCGGCCACCTAGAGTCTTAACCCACCGAGAGGCATCACTACCCTCAGGGGGCATGCGCACATTAGCCTGATCCACTGCGCTGGCCTGCTGCAATAGAGCCGGGGAGATGCGGCCGATCTTCCCGCTCATCAGCAACCGAATAGTCCTTACTCGCTCCTAACTCCTATGTTTATAGTGATCTATTCCTATTCTTGTTTTACATTTGATCTTTACTTTAAAACCTAGCCCCAGCGGTCTTATCCTACCTACTCGCCACCTCAAGACCACTAGTAAGGCAGGATACTTATAGTAACATGGTTCCAGTGGCCAACGCTTAAGCCAGATGCTCATATAGGCAAGTCTAATCTCTTGCAGCGAGCTTCGTTATCATATAGCCAGCAGCATCTGTAGAAGTGTAGTCAGCGTGCTTAAAGGACCACTATAGGCACCCAGACCACTTCAGCTTAATGAAGTGGTCTGGGTGCCAGGTCCAGCTAGGGTTAACCCTTTTTTCTATAAACATAGCAGTTTTAGGGAAACTGCTATGTTTATATTAGGGTTAATCCAGCCTCTAGTGGCTGTCTCATTGACAGCCGCTAGAGGCGCTTGCGTGCTTCTCACTGTGATTTTCACAGTGAGAGCACGCCAGCGTCCATAGGAAAGCATTGTGAATGCTTTCCTATGAGACTAGCTGAATGCGCGCGCGGCAGTGCATTCAGCCGAGAAGGAGGAGAGCTCCCCGTCCGGCACTGGAGAAAGAGGTAAGTTTAACCCCTTCCTCACCCTAGAGCCCAGCGGGAGGGGGACCCTGAGGGTGGGGGCACCCTCAGGGGACTATAGTGCCAGGAAAACGAGTACGTTTTCCTGGCACTATAGTGGTCCTTTAACTACACATTACTTAGCCTAGCTTGTTTGCATAGCTATACAGCTCACATAAGTTCACTCACTGTTTAAAAAACAAATGTGCATGTCATGTTTTCACTCCTCTGATCATCTCTCCTCGAAATTTATGCCTGGCTAACTTACTTAAAGGACCACTCTAGGCACCCAGACCACTTCAGCTTAATGAAGTGGTCTGGGTGCCAGGTCCAGCTAGGATTAACCCATTCTTTTATAAACATAGCAGTTTCAGAGAAACTATGTTTATGAATGGGTTAAGCCTTCCCCCAAAGCCTCTAGCGGCTGTCTCATTGACAGCCGCTAGAGGCGCTTGCGTGCTTCTCGCTGTGATTTTCACAGTGAGAGCACGCCAGCGTCCATAGGAAAGCATTGTGAATGCTTTCCTATGGACTGGCTGAATGCGCGTGCAGCTCCTGCCACGCATGCGCATTCAGCCGAAGAGGAGGCGGAGAGAAGGAGGAGAGCTCCCCGCCCGGCGCAAGGAAGGGTGGGGTCAGACAATAGCAAGGGCTGATGGGAGATTGAGGAGGGACAGGGCAGCTAGTTTAAACTGCTTTGGCAGTGTCCATGGGACAACGCCCTGCTGGGGAAACAATAGGACAGGAAAAAGGGGGGATGGAGAGATGCACAGACTAGCAATGCATTCAACATACCCTGCAAAAATAATAAGCACAATGTGACAAAACACAAAAGAGATTTGGGAGCCCACCCATAGTGTCTGTCTTTCATCCCCAGTGATGGTGACTACCGTCACAGCGGCCATTGTGTGGACGGAGCTGAGCCAGCGCCGAGGGACATCGGTGCTGGACCCAGGTAAGTGACAGAAGGGGCTATTAACCTCTTCTGCACCACGGTGGAGAGGGCCTTGACAGAGGGGGAAGCTATAGTGCCAGAAAAACAAGTTTATTTTCCTGGCAGTACAGTTTCTCTTTAAGCCCACCATGTCCTGTCTCATGGAATGGTTTGAATGCAATAGTTTACCTTCTGCAGCAGATAGTACAATGTTTAAGAAACATTCCAAACACATGCACTAAACGACATTAACTTAAAGGGGCACTGTAAGCACCAAAACAACATTAGCATTAGATTAACATTAGATAATACACCAACAGTTTGCATAGTGAGGGGCAGCCACCAGGCGACCGTCTCTAATGCTGGTGTACTGGCAGGGCCGGATTAACATAGCAGCATGCTAATTTAGCTCCAACTCAGCATCCCATGCCCAAATTTGACTCTTTCTCCTATATTACTCCTGGATAGTGCTGAGAAGAAGTGATACCCCATATCATTTTCTCCCAGCACTCTATGAAAACTGCACAAGAGGGAAATCCTGCACTAGCCACACAGCTGAATCTCTTTTGGACTCAAGGAAAGCCATCATTGGCGAGGGACCTGCAATCTGTCAGGGCCATGGATCTGGTTTATGGAGGGTCACATTAGTGGACTTGCCTCCAGGCACCTTGTGACCTAACTAGACCTCTGAATTAAGGAGTTAGTTCCTGTTTGTGCAGCTCTAGCCACACCTCTGCTAACTGTGACTCACAATCTCTGTGGGGGGTGGGAATGGTTTAATTTTAAGTAGTATATTACAGCATACTGTGTTTACTTTAAACGTTATTTTTTCCTGCTCTGTTAATCAGACTTTAATTATACACAGGAGGCTATTAACAGAGCAGGAGATAAGAATTTCTAAATTAAACACACTGTGCAATAAGGGAAGCTAAAAAAAAATGTAGACTCCTTATTAAGGAAGCGTGTAGGGAGGCTGTATGAGGATCTTCCAGGGGAGGTATGGCTAGGGCTGTGTAAACAAAGTGATTTATCTCTCTTTTGAGTTTAGTCCAACTGATTTAAACAACTGGGAAGTAACAGTACTAATTGTCTGACAGCTGGAGGGGTGGGGACACACTGTAGGCACCCAGACCACTTCTGCCCATTGGAGTGGTCTGGGTGCCAACTCCCACTACCCTTAACCCTGCAAGTTTAATTATTGCAGTTTTTTATAAACTGCAATAATTACCTTGCAGGGTTAACTCCTCCTCTACTAGAGGGCACTTCCGTGTCTATAGCACAGGTCGCTCAATTCCCCATAGGAAAAGCATTGAAAGCATTTTCATTGCTTTCCTATGGAGAGCTCTAATGCGCGTGCGCGGCATTGCCGCACATGTGCATTAGGTCTCCTCAGCCGGCGGGCGGGATCAGTCTCGCCCACCGGCTGACGTAAGGAAGAGGAGGAGCGGCGGCGAGGTCTCAGGTAAATGACTGAAGGGGTTTTCACCCCTTCAGCAACTTGGGGCGGGGGGTGGGAGGGAGAGGGTACCTGCAGTGCCAGGAAAATGGATTGTTTTCCTGGCACTGGAGTGTCCCTTTAACCATTGCTGCATCCATACCAACTTGCCACTGTACCTTCATCCATATCATTAATCTTGTGATTTCACGGTCATTTTAGACAGTTCTACATTCAAAGTCAATACTCTATTTCCTCACAATTAGGGTAATCAATGTGTGAATATTTGGATTATCAGTATATGAGTAATATCTTTTAATAGAGATTTTTATAACTCAAATTTAAAAGCAATGTGTTTTTTTGTTTTTTGTTTTTTAGGTGACTTCTAGCAAAGCTGCTTCACAGACAGAAGAACAGGGTTACCAAAATGCTGCTTATAGTGAGACTCCTGGAGAAGAAAGTACTCACCAAGAGAAGGGCCAGGGACCCCCAAAGAGTGGACAGAGCAAGGAGAGTAGTAAGACTGATGCACCTCCAGGGAAACAGAAGAGGGCACCAGCTGTAGCAGTGATATCTCCAGGCAACCAGTGTAGTGGAAGTTCTCCATGCATAAATAGGGAAAAGGCAGGTATGTGTCTTAAAATGACAACGGGGATGGAATCATGATTTGCAGCTACAACTTCTGTCCACATATTGTGGACTGTAATTGATGTTATTTAAAGGTGGGCTTCACCTTCAAGCTGAGGTTATGATGTGATTTACTGTGATGAGATCTCCAAGTGCCCATAAAAACACAATTTTAATGGCACTGCTATTGTTGTCCCTAGCCTCAGTATAATTATTTAGGGTTAAGGCATTATCCACATTATTAAGGGGGCACACCTACACCAGAGATGTTATGGACTGTAACAATAACTCTAGTTCAGGATGACCGTTTTATGGTCTCCAGTAGCACCATATGTAATGGCATGTTAGGGTGATCTTGATGTACACAGTACGTACATTACGTGCTATTATGGCTACCATTATCGCTACTATGCCTTTACTGCCCTGAGTGGGGCTCTTTAGCTGTGTCACTCCCCTTTGTGGTAAGACTTTACACTGCATCATTGTTACACTCCTTACTGATCCACCCCAGCGCATGTTATCCACAAGGGCTAGGGGGCACCTTCCAAGTGTCCTTATTTAGGAGGCACAGTCCATCTCCCTTTTTCCTCTTTTCTATAAGCGTCATATTGTTACTGTATCTGAATGTATAACGGCGCTCCACATCAAATATGCCCAAAGTAATCTTTACAAAGTAATCTATAAGATACTCACAATAACGAATATATGAGTATCCACTGGAAATCAAATAACCAAACTAATAAATGTAAATAAATACTATGAAAGATAATAGATGGAAATACATACAATGGGAGAATACAATAGAAAGAATACTAGCAAAAGATCAGACGGAAAAAGAAATAAATGCCTAATGGCTTACCTCCCTTCTTAATGTCTCTAAAAATAATCACTAAAGTTCACAGACTTAGACTTTAATATAATCCTCAATAGGTCAATGTCTGTGACTACAGTCTTCTATCAATAAAAATAATAAGAGACATTAGGGACTTGCTAATACCCAGTGGGATTCAAGAATGCTCAGAATATAAGCATACTGATAAATTAAACTACTACTTTGTGATATAAGGATATAGATAACCTTAGTAGGAAAGAAAACCAACTATCATGGATAAATAGTAGTATCACGCATCGTGTTTTGAGGGTTTTTTTTGTGAGTATCTTATAGATTCCTTTATTAGGGGTTATGCCCCAGGACACTTCTGGAGTGTCTTATAAGGTGTGATTCTACAGGCTGAGTGGATTAGTCTGTTTCTAGACAGCCACCACTTGTAGATGTTTTTTCCTCTTGTATAGTATCTTTACAAAGTAGTCTTTAAACTACAGTAAATGTTCTTTTTTCGAAATGACATTAGTTGCATAAATTTGTACTAGTATGTCACCTAAATTTTCTCAGAACTATCCTAAACTTTGGAAACACCCCTATAATAAAAGTGTCAATTTTTATTAATTTGAAATGTTGGTAAGTATACATTAATCCAGCACTCTTAGAAATAAAGCGATATTGTGGAGTGTGCGGATTATCCCCATTGCTCCCGTATAAATGCAGCTCCAATGATGATTGAAATGTTCACACTGCTATTTGGATAGTGATTTTAAAAGCATTCAAGTTTTGTTGTCACACTATGGAGGGAGATGATCCATGCTTCTTTTTGCCCTATAAATCCTGCATTTCTTTTTTGCAGCCGAGCCTCTGAATACCAAGCAAAGTATTCAGGAAGTAGACATATCCACAGAAGCCAATTCCAAAAAAATAGGGATCACCCAGGCCTTGGTGATTAAAGAAGGAGTGGACAGTCATCCAATGAAAATGAAACCAGAACCAGTGGAGAATAACAGCCTCGCAGCTGTCACTGAACAAAATCCATATTCTGAGCCAAATGGAGAACCCGTAGACAGAGAGGATAGTGTGGCTGCATGGCCAGATCCCCCTATTCTCTCCAGGCTGCCCATTGTGGTAGAGGTGAACGAGGAGGTAGTAGAAATTGACGCTGAGCTAAATGACCAGCAGCAACCATTAGGCAGTGAGACTATAACACCAAGCTCACTCATGCAGCTACTTGATGATTCTATTGAATGCTAGTCACTTCAAGACTTTGGTGTGATGCATCTGATGGAGTTGTGGGTCTTTCTGTTCAGCTATTCTGTGCAATTCTATGGACACGATGATACTGGCACAGTGAGCATGGTCCAGAACGTACTGAAGACAAAAATAGGTGGTGCGAACAACATATTGTTAACAATAAACAATGGCTTATTTGGGTTATATTCAAAGATTTGAGGAGATTACAGTCTGTTAATAGTGAGTGAGTGAGTGTGTGTGTTTTATTTTTGCAAAAAAGAAAATAATAAATAATCTATAATATTGTGAGAAATTGAAAAATACTTAAAGGCCCAATATAGGCACCCAGACCACTTCAGCTCAATGAAGTGGTCTGGGTGCCAGGTCCCTCAGGTTTTAACCCTTCAGATGTAAACATAGCAGTATCAGAGAGTATCTTCCTGACAGCCGCTAGAGGCGCTTAAACTAATGATTGTGGTCCTACATTGGTCAGCTGCAAAGAGACGTCCAGCTTCGCCTATTGGAGAAGGCCAGATGTAGTGGAGGCTGCCTACAACTGTAACCACAATCTGGTATAGAGCCCAAACACACACTTGCAACATTACAGAAGTAATGTAATATTACAGGGTTCAAGTAACACATACACATTCATAACCACCTATACAAAATAAATAAAATTATCATTAGCTGTGTGAAACTGTCAAACTATATTTTTAAAAGGCAAATACAAATGCACTATTCGTTTGTGCAGCAAAAATTAAAAGACCACTACAGTGCCAGGAAAACACACTTTTTCCTGGCACTATTGTGCCCTGAGGGTGCCTCCACCCTCAGGGTCCCACTCCCGTGGCGCTGAAGGGGGAGGAAGGGGTTAATCCCTTATCTCTTTTACAGGGCCGGGCTCCCTCGGCGCTGGGACTCTCCTCGCTCTTCTTCCGCGCGCACGCAGCCAGTCCATAGGAAAGCAATAGGATTAACCCTATTGTAAACATTTCTCTGAAACTGCAATGTTTACAGCAGAAAGGGTTAAACCTAGCTGGACCTGGCACCTAGACCACTTCATTAAGCTGAAGTGGTCTGGGTGCCTAAAGTGGTCCTTTAAGATTTGTGCCACTTTGGTTTACTCAAACCAGTCCACTTTCCACCCCATGTTATTAATTTATTTCATTTAAAAAAAATTAAAAACAGCATTTGTTTGTGCTTAAGAGATATGGTGCGTTATATTTGGTCAACCTCCAACCACTTTGCAACCATGTAATTAAAATTTGAATACAAGTTTCCCATTTGTTTGTGCCGATCTTTGACTCAAAACATTTGTGTAGTTTTGTCTTCCGTGATATTACACATAATTTAAAGACATGTGATCTCACCCACCTTACACTTTGCACCCCGTGTTATTATTCGTAAATAAGAATACAAAATGTTGCTGGTCTGTGCAAAATTGTGTGTGTTTTTTAGGGGGTAATTATAGGAAACTAGGGATTAACATTAGACCACACAGGTTAATGTGCATGGGGGGGGGAGGGGGGCGAGGGGTTAAAACGGCAACATAATGTTTAATACAGCATACACAGAATTATTAAAGGACCACTATAGGCACCCAGACCACTTCAGCTTAATGAGGTGGTCTGGGTGCCTGGTCCAGCTAGGATTAACCCTTTTTTTCCTATAAAACATAGTTTCAGAGAAACTGCTATGTTTATAATAGGGTTAATCCAGCCTCTAGTGGCTGTCTCATTGACAGCCGCTAGAGGGCTTCCGTGCTTCTCACTATGATTTTCACAGTGAGAAGACGCCAGCGTCCATAGGAATGCATTGTGAATGCTTTCCTATGGGCTGGCTGAATGCGCGCGCAGCTCCTGCCGCGCATGCGCATTCAGCCGAAGAGGAGGCGGAGAGAAGGAGGAGAGCTCCCCGCCCGGCGCTGGAGAAACAGGTAGGTTTAACCCCTTCCTCCCCCCAGAGCCCAGCGGGAGGGGGACCCTGAGGGTGGGGGCACCCTCGGGGCACTATAGTGCCAGGAAAAAGAGTATGTTTTTCTGGCACTATAGTGGTCCTTTAAAGCTAATGTATTACTCCAAGCACTGTGATTAGTTATTTGAAGTGGTTGTGGTGCCTGTAGTCTGAATATGCAGTGTTTCGCTATTAAACACACTTACGAAGTTTAAGCCCTATGCTGCTATAGGTATCATTGCCAACATCATTAGGATGTCATCATCCAGCCCAGGACTAGAGATCCGGGTTGGCTATTCCTTATGTCAATTCTGTGCAAATTTCATTGTTCAGAATGTTAGTCAGTCATTGTCTGAGAACGGTCAGCTGGTACTCTTAGCCAATGAATGGCGATGGCTTCTGCCAAAAGGTGTGTCACCAAACCACCAAGGAGCCTCGGAGACTGACGAGTACCCGATAAAGGGGGCAAGAACATTGATAAACGGCTCGTCCTATTACCAGGCATCATAAATACTACAGAGGGGTTAAATATATAACATATTAAACTGCATGTTCACATATTAACCCTCTGAATGCCACATTAAAGTTTCTGATGTATGGTTAATCCATGGCTGATGTATGGTTAATCTATGGCTGGTTTACCCATAAAAAAACTAAACAAAAAATAACCACCCACAAGTCTCAATCTAGTCCAGCAAATAGTGTTTTTATTTTTTTATTTTTTTTATTTATGTTTAAAGGACCACTCTAGGCATCCAGACCACTTCAGCTTAATGAAGTGGTCTGGGTGCCAGGTCCTTCTAGGGTTAACCCATTTTTTTTTATAAACATAGCAGTTTCAGAGAAACTGCTATGTTTATGAATGGGTTAAGCCTTCCCCCTAATCCTCTAGTGGTTGTCTCATTGACAGCCACTAGAGGCGCTTGCGTGCTTCTCACTGTGATTTTCACAGTGAGAGCACGCAAGCGTCCATAGGAAAGCATTGTAAATGCTTTCCTATACGACGGGCTGAATGCGCGCGCAGCTCTTGCCGCGCGTGCGCATTCAGCCCAGGAGGAGGAACGGAGGAGGAGAGCTCTCCGCCCAGCGTTGGAAAAAGGTAAGTTTTTAACCCTTTCCCCCTTCCAGAGCCGGGCGGGAGGGGGTCCCTGAGGGTGGGGGCACCCTCATGGCACTATAGTGCCAGGAAAACGAGTGTTTTCCTGGCACTATAGTGGTCCTTTAACTACATGCGGTGCAATGTGCAACCTGGGTGGATATTGAAGTCATATAGTCTCTCGCCTTGACTATTGCAATCTGCTTCTCAGTGTTCTTACGTGTTTCTAACTTGCCCCTTCACAGTCTATAATGAACGAGGCGGCAAGGCTCATCTTCCTGTCTGCTTGCACCACCCATGCCTCCCCCTCTGTCAGTTCCAACATGTGCTTCCCGTTAGATACAGGGATCAATTGAATATTCTGGTACTTGTTTACAAATCTCTACACAATGATGCTCTAATCTTACTATCCTCAGCAATACACAAGAATGTGCAGTCTAGGACCATACGCTCTGCTGAAGACCTACATCTATCTTCTGCTCATACTTTCACCTCTCTAGGGCTGCACCATCGCTGAAGAACTTCCTTCCCTTCTCCATTAGACTTTAACCCAGTCTCCAGTCCTTCAAAAAAAAAAAAAAAATCATTGAAAACTAACTTCTTCAAGAAAGCATATCAATTGAGCTGTCAACAGCTTTTCTTCCCCATACCCTAACTCTTCTCTTGCAACGGTCATAAAAAAAAAAAAAAAAACACACAACAAAAAACACAAAAGACCTCAGTTTTCTACCCTACCCTTACCTTCCTTGTCACTATACCCCACTCCCTCTAGCATGTAAGTTCATCGAGCAGTGCCCTCAACCCCACTGTTCATATGCGTCCATTTTATCAGGTTTAAAATTAAGCGTTTGTCAGTCCACCTATTGTACAGCGCTGCAGAATCTGTTGGCGCTTTAGAAATAAATAATAATAATAATAATAATAATAATAATAAGGCCAAAACTACACAAATGGTTTTTTAGACCCAAAGCTGCACAAGCAAATTTGTATTCACATATGTTAAGGCTTGGCCTGCAGTTGTGGGAGGGGCATGGTACCTATTTAAACCCCCCTACTCACCTTCCTCCATCCCGTACGTTTTTTAGCGACTCGCATGTCGCTATTTCTGGTCGTCCTTACCTGGTCCTCGTGGCTTCTTTGCCTGGCCTGCTGTTTCACTGCTGCTCGTCTGTCCGCGGTCCTCCTGGGCTCTGCTCTGGCATTTCCCGTTCTCTTCCTGCTTGCTGGAAATTGTGGCATAGGGAGGGCCTCACCTGTCACTCCCATTCTATCTTATGTTTAACTGTCACCGAGAGGCCGACACCCCGCCACAACGTTGCAGTGGCCACGATATCCTCTCGCGCCAATGCATAGATAGAGCCTCTCACGCCGTTAGGCATTTGGCAGGGCCTCACCTGTCACCAAACCTAGTTTAATTGTTTCGCCTTTTGGCTTAGCTAGTGTGCCAGCACTCCCGCGCACAATCACACATACACCACCACGATTTCTGTTGCCTACTGCCAAGCTCGCTCCTTTCAGCCAGTCCGCCTGGACTCTGACGTGCTTACTCTGCTTTCGGTTATGGTCGACCCTGCGGTATTTCCTCGTTCACCCTCATGTTTTCGATACACGTTCAGCACATCCCTCCCCTCTTAGTTAGCTGTGGCTGGTTGTCAGGGACCTAGCGTCCACTAGTTTGTAATTCCCCGGCTTCTTCACCTTAGGTTAGTGGTCCCGCGAGGCCAACGCCCATCCTCATACTCGGAGGTACTACGCCCTTCAGGCCAAATCATAGTTAGTCGCCTCACATTGTGGCATAGGGAGGGCCTCACCTATCATTCCCATTCTATTTTATGTTACCTGTCACCGAGAGGCCAACACCCCATCACAACGTTCAGTGGCCACGTTATCCCCTCGTGCCAACTCATAGAGCCTCTCAAGCCGCTTGGCATCTAGCAGGGCCTCACCTGTCACCAAACCTAGTTTTAATTGTTTCGCCTTTTGGTATTAGCTAGTATGCCAGCTCACATACACATACCCACACGCACACGCATTGGGTTGCTTGCGCGCTGCCTATTCGTCTCTTTTTCTAGCAGGTCTCCGCTGCTAGGCGTTGGCATGGTATTGTCTGCCTGGGCTCTCTGGCTTGGTCTGGTACCCTTCACGATGTGGTGCTTCGGCTACTCCTACCTTTTTTTCGGGTCCTGGGCCCTTCGTTGCTTCGCTGCGGTTCCCGCGAGTCCCTTTTTTCACCCCCCACCCGGCAGCCTTTCGGACAGCTGAACTCTCAGTTTGCACTCCACAGGTAACGCTGTTGCTGGTGGGGGCTCCCCGAGTTCACTCTTACTTCTCCGTTTCGCCTCCTGGTAGTCTTCGCTGCTGTCTTCTATGGGGCGGTGTCAGATGGCAGTTTGGGGTAACTGACATCTGACACTTTGGCTGGTTCTGATCCAGGCTTGCAGCACCTTTCAGGGGCCAGACCATGGGCTGCCAGCCTGGTTAGCGCGTAGTCGTCTTTTTCGCGTCTGGCTCTTTTTCCAATGCTCGCGGTTTTGTGTGTTCGGGCCTTCTTCCCCTTTGGGTCTCCTTCTACACGTATACCGATACTGTTTCTGTAGCTCTGTTGTCTGCATTTTGGTTTTGCTTCTTTTGCCACCTCTAACTTGCATCAACTCTACCTATCCGGTTCACAACTCCACATGTTGTACAGGTTTACCATTCATACGCAGTTTCATGTCCTCATTCCAGACTATTCGCATACTCAAGGCATTTCAGGTTCCAGGGAATTTCAAATTTACAGATTTCACATCAACATCCAAGTATCTCATTCACTATCAGACTTATTAAAGGACCACTCTAGGCACTCAGACCACTTCAGCTTAATGAAGTGGTCTGGGTGCCAGGTCCAGCTAGACTTAATCCATTCTTTAATAAACATAGCAGTTTCAGAGAAACTGCTATGTTTATTAATGGGTTAAGCCTTCCCCCAATTCCTCTAGCGGCTGTCTCATTGACAGCCGCTAGAGGCGCTTGCGTGATTCTCACTGTGAAAATCACAGTGAGAGCACGCAAGCGTCCATAGGAAAGCATTGATAATGCTTTCCTATGTGACCGGCTGAATGCGCGCGCAGCTCTTGCCGCGCGTGCGCATTCAGCCGCATGGGAGGAGAAGAGGAGGAGAGCTCCCCGCCCAGCGCTGGAAAAAGGTAAGTTTTTCCCCCTTTACCCCTTACAGAGCCGGGCGGGAGGGGGACCCTGAGGGTGGGGGCACCCTCAGGGCACTATAGTGCCAGGAAAACAAGTGTTTTTCTGGCACTATAGTGGTCCTTTAAATGCCTGTCACTACGAACCGGGCATTAACCTTCAATGTAGGGCAATAACTGCTTGATCCAAGGAAATCTGACTGCCATTATGGGGTCAAGAAGGAATTTTTTTTTCCCAGCTTGTTGCAAATTGGCAGCGCTTCAAACTAGGTTTTTTCGCCTTCTTTTGGATCAACTGTTTAAACACAAATGTGAGGAAGGCTGTACTTGATGGGCACTAGTCACTTTAACTTTGTAATCTAGTTGTTGAGACACTATTCTTGCTTCCACAGTTTCTTGGATCTCATACTTTCCTACAGCCACCACGTCCTTCTTGCAGCATTATCTTAGGAAGTCTCACCTATTCATGCAGTCTACGGATTACCTTCTCTACCCCACATTTAGTCTACCCTAGGGGGCCAAACACATTTAATATACCTTACTTCCCCTCGCACAATTAAGAGTGCCGACTAAAGTGCTGGGCTACTATTTCCTCGCTCGGCATTTATCATACAGCTAGGCAATTAGGTTTTGTTGATTGTTTTCGTTTCTGACAGGTACCCAATTTTTGCCCTCTTACTACAGGCCTACCACGACGGTTCCGGTACACCTCAACCGACTTATTTCCCTTCTACTTCCTATAAGGCCTTATTTGCCCCTCACACAAATGTTAAGGCTTGGCCTGCAGTTGTGGGAGGGGCATGGTACCTATTTAAACCCCCCTACTCACCTTCCTCCGTCCCGTACTTTTTTAGCGACTCGCATGTCCCCACCCTCCACTCCCTCTATCTATACTTTCATTACACCTCATGGGTAAGCCCTCTTTTATTACAGGCCTACCACGACGTCGGTTCCGGCACACCTCAACCGACTTATTTCTCTTCTACTTCCCATACGGCCTTATTTGCCCCTCACACAATTTAATAATATGGGATGCTAAGTAAGCTGGGTTTGATCCAACATAAAAAGCAGTACATACATAAAATGTGGCACAAATCAGCACAAACCAAAATTGAATAACATGGGGTGAAAAGTGGGTGGGCTTTGATAAAAATGCTGCACAAATCAGCCCACATATTTAAAAGGTAAACAAAATTTCACTATTCATTTGTGCTGATTTGTGCAGCAAAAATGAATGTTTGTGTTGCTTTGGATTTGAAAATATTGTGAATTAGATTTTTAATCAAACCCCACAGCTGTGTTTATTAATATGGCAAGCAGAATCAACAGCCTCAGACATATATATCATAAATTGAGGAAGGAATTTCTAATTTAAATTAATTAAATCTTCGGAAGTGGCTAATTATTAGCCAATTATGACCAACAGAGTCTTGAAATTAAAATCCCCAAAACAAGGTCACAATATTTAACACATTTGTTTCAGAATAAAATATGAAAGGATAAACTAGCATAAGGGAAGAAAAAAACAGTTCACAGGAGTTATGTGAATCAACAGTACCAATGCATATATCAAACATTCATGGTGCTTCTTAAGATGACATATTTGAATCTGGCAAAAAAAAAAAAAAAAGCATGAATTTGAGTTCACAAACGCACTTGAGTTGTGATGGTGCCCCTAAAATGTGCAAATGAATGTAAACATGTTTTCATTATATTAACTATGCATATCTAATGGAGCAGTGTAGGCATTTGTAGTCAGGTATATGTAGTTGCTATGGTACTTTAAGGTTGCAAGTTCAGATTCTCAGTTCTTGGTCAAACTGTTAGCAAAGTTTCACAAAGCCCAGGGTCCCTTAGGAACACTCAAACTGGCCCACGCTAGCTGGAGTAGGGAATAAATAAGTTTCACATTTACATTAGCAATATCAATTCCATTCATATTTCATTGTCATTCACTGGCTTCGTACACAAGCTGGGCTGTGGATACCTCGAGTATCCTCAATTTTAGGCAAACCGATTGTAAATGTTTGGAATAAAAACCAAGGGAGAGTGACGGCAGCCTAATGGCAGCATATCCACAAGTGGTGTTCCATCATCTATAAAACTCTCATATCACATATGGCTTTATTTTCATTTATTTACAATCCGAAAAAAAGGTCACACTAATAATTCGTTGGACCGCCTTTAGCTTTGATTACGGCATTGTTTCGATAAGCTTTCGAAATGTCAAAAGATTTATTTCCGTCCAGTGTTGCACTAAATTTTTCATATAAAACAAAACAGCAAAAAAGAGTGTGGTGCATCATAATGAACAAATATATATAGTGTGTGATCACACCAAATTTAAAACTTAGTATACATACATTAGAATATACTTCTTGTTCAAAGTATAAATACAGCATTCAGGATAGAGATAAAACTCTGATCATAAAAAAAACAAAACAGAAAAACAACATAGCGTAAAACCACACACAAATGGAATAAAAAGGGGGATAATATTGCACTCACAAACATAAAAAAAAACAGGCACATCAGAAGGTCCAAAGACCTTTCTACCATATACAGCAGTGGTCCCTCAGCATAAGTCCCAGTTGGAGTCCGCCCTGGTTTGTGAAATATTGCCAAAAGTCAGCAGGGTGTAGGTTCTCCTTGAATAGTTATCAGTCCAGGCTGCAGGGTATCACTGAAGACGCTTGAATACCGACCGGTTTCGTCAGCAAGACCTTCTCAGGTAAATCAGGTGATTTTCACCAAAATCTTGTGTTGATGATGGGAGAGTCGGACCACTGCGCAAAGCCTTCTCCAGCACATGCCAAAGATTCTCAATGGTGTTAAGGTCTGGACTCTGTGGTAGCCAATCCATGTGTGAAAATTATGTCTCATGCTCCCTGAACCACTCTTTCATAATTTGAGCTAGGGATCGACCGATATTGATTTTTTAGAACCGATACCGATAATCTGTGAATTTTCGGGCCGATAGCCGATAACTTACCAATATTCTGTACATTTACCATTTTGAATTTTTTTTATTATTTCTAAAGGTAAAATGCACAAAATATACATGCGACATGTAGTGGATGCAGTGTGTTTAGACAGGGGAGCTGTGTGTGTTGGTGTAGTATGTGTGCAGTGGATGCAGTGTGTATTTGTTTAGTGTGTGTGCAGTTGGTGCAGTGTGTATTTGTGTAGTGTGTGTAATTAATGTAGAGTGTGTTTGTGTAGTGTGTATATAATGAATGCAGAGTGTGTGTTTATATAGTGTGTGTATAGTGAATGCAGTGTGTGTGTGTGTGTGTGTGTGTATGTTTATAATGAATGCAGAGTGTGTGATTGTGTAGTGTGTATAGTGAATGCAGTGTGTGTGTTTGTGTAGTGTGTGTCTTTGTGTAGTGTGTGTATAGTGAATGCAGTGTGTGTATATAGTGAATGCAGTGTGTGTGTGTGTATATAGTGAATGCAGTGTGTGTGTGTGTATATATAGTGAATGCAGTGTGTGTGTGTGTGTATATAATGAATGCAGAGTGTGTGATTGTGTAGTGTGTATATAATGAATGCAGAGTGCGTGATTGTGTAGTGAGTGTATAGTGAATGCAGTATGTTTGCTGTATGTTTGTGTGTGTGTGTTTCTGTAGGCCAGCGAGGGGGGAATATAGCATTCCCTGGTGGTCCAGTGGCATGGACTGTTCAGTGGGGGCCCAGCAAGCTCTTGCTTACCTTCCCTTCAGCTCTCCTGTCCAAATCCCCGGCCTTTTTGCCGCGCGGAGCGTTGCCATGGTAACCCGTGGCAACGCTCTGACGGCCGTGAGAGTCACGAGATTTAGACAGGGGAGCTGAAGGGAGCTGCTGGGAAGGTAAGAGCTTGCTGCGGGCCCTCCAGGACCAACGGACTTGTCATGGGCCAGGTGGTCCTGGTATGTATTATCATCAATATCGGTATCTTTATTGGCAGATACCGATATTGCCAAAAATACCGAATATCGGCAGATAATATCGGCCAGACCGATAATCGGTCGATCCCTAATTTGAGCCCGATGATTCCTGGCACTGTCATCTTGGAATATGCCCGTGCCATCAGGGAAGAAAAAAAATCAATTCATGGAATAACCTGGTCATTCAGTATATTCAGGTAGTCAGCTGACCTGAGTATACGGTTGCTGAACCTAGACCTGACCAACTGAAGCAACCCCAGATCATAGCACAGCCCCCACAGGCTTGTACAGTAGGCACTAGGCATGATGTGTGCATCACAGCATCTGCCTCTCTTCACCCTGATGCGCCCATCACTCTGGAACAGGGTAAATCTGGATACATAATACCACATGACCTACTTCCATTGCTCCAGAGTCCAATCTTTATGCTCCCTAGCAAATTAGAACCTTTTTTTTCTCTTCTAAATAGCTGATTAGTGGTTTTCTTAAGGCTACACAGCTGTTCAGTCCCAATCCCTTGAGTTCCCTTCGCATTGAGAGTGTGTAAATGCTCTTACTTTCACTATTAAAGATAGCCCTGACTTCTACTGTTTTTCTACGATTTGATTTCACCAAACATTTAAGTGATACCCGATCAATCAGGATTTTTTTCCGACCACATTTGTTCCTCGAAGACGATGGTTCCCCACTATCCTTCCAGTTTTTAATAATGCATTGGACAGCTCTTAACCCAATTTTAGAAGTTTCTGCAATCTCCTTAGATGTTTTCTCTGCTTGATGCATGCCAATAATTTGACCCTTCTCAAACAGACTTACATCTTTTCCACGACCCTGGGATGTGTCTTTCGACATGGTTGTTTAAGAAATGAGAAGCTACTCATTGCATCAGTTGGGGTTAAATAACTTGTTGCCAGATGAAAGATAATCGCCCATGCAGTAACTATCCAATAGGAGACTCTTACCTATTTGCTTAGTTAAATCCAGGTGGCGACTTTTTTTTTTGTCCAGGCAGTGTGTGTGTGTGTAATATATATATATATATATATATATATATATATACACACACACACACACACACACTAAAGTATATAGGGCTAAATATGACTTCTGTCACTATTGTGTTTAACTATTTAGGTTCCAGACCCACTTATATTGCATGGGAAATGTGATTTTTCTCATGTTTCATCCCATGCCACATCTGACTCACCACCATGGCTAAGATTATCAATTTTAACAATCTCAGCCAATCCAATGCTTTCCAATAGGTAGCATTAGGAGGTTATTGCACATGCATGGCAAAATGTTGCGCTGTGCCAATCGGCATCTCTTCATAGAGATGCATTGATACAATGCACCTCTATGGGGAGAGTTCAGGGTCTCCATGCAGAGTTTGGAGATGTTGAATACCAGTACTGTACATTGTGCAGCACTGACCCAGGAAGCAACTCTAATGGCAGTCTGGGTTGCTGTCACTAGAGGTGTTCCTAGGCAGCAATGTAAATCCTGTGTTTTCTCAAAAAAGGCAGTGTTTACACGAATCAGCCTGCAGGGACGGACTGTACTCACCAGAACCATTACATTAAGCTGTAGAGGTTCTGGTGACTATAGTGTCCCTTTAAGACTCGAGTACTTAACTTTTTACCAGCCCTTGTAGCATACATCAGTAAAATTCGATACATGCCACTTTTACACACACAATTAAACTCATTTTTACATATGCCACAAAAGAAGTTCATTTCATGTACCCGGTTCTAAAATCACCTATTTCAATGCAAACTTTAAACCATTTACCCTGAATACAAACCACACATCACCTCCGTTTACCTTGATAAATAATGCACTCACATCTCGACCTTTACCTTGGTATACAGTGAACACACACCAATGAGCTGAGCTGCGGAAGGGAGGGGTTAGTGCACCTGGAGCACTGAGGTCTGCCCTCCTCCCTTTTTTTTCCACTGACATGAAGAATTTAGAACCAGGAAGTGCTACCTCCCTCCTCCTCTTTGCTTTCACATCCAGCTTCTGCTTTTTGTTTATTTTCAATGTCTTTTGTGACTCTCTGCCAATCCAGGTCACACTGGCTCCACTCACAACTTGGTATTTGAAGAGACCCTTTATCACTGTTACTCTTTGATCTGGCTCCTTGCAAACAGTAGCCAGCAGATCTTGACCACTGGGAGGATTAAGAAAACAAGCTTCCCACGACTGCTTTCCTTCTGACCTGTCTGGGGCTGATTATTTGAAATCCTCCAATGTGTTTGAAACCTGGATCCTAGGCATGTCCGATTAGGTAAGTGAACTAATTCATGAAAATCAACAAAAAGTAATGTATTGATTTGCAATGCAATTTATGCACCATGCCAAGCTTGCCATTATTTAATTCCAAACACCACCACCAGTTACATTGCCAAAATATTGACCTAGAGCTTTGATCTCTGCATTAGTTTTTAAGACAGTTTTCCTTATATAAAGTAATACTTTTGTTATCCTTTTTTTATTTTATTTTTTTAAAATATATATTCTATAGTATGTACACTATTTTGTAGCCATGCATTGGAATTTTGATTCACTAAAGGGACACTATAGTCACCCAGACCACTTCAACTCAATGAAGTGGTCTGGGTGCCAGGTCCCCCAGGTTTTCACCCTTCAGATGTAAACTGCTATGTTTACATTGCAGGGTTAATCCAACCTCTAGTGGCTGTCTTCCTGACAGCCACTAGAGGCGCTTCTGCGACGCTGGATGCGAAACAGCGTGTAGAACGTCCATAGGAAAGCAGTGAGAAATGCTTTCCTATGGACTGTTTGAATGCGCGCGCGGCACTCAGGAGCTGATGTCAGCAGGGGAGGAGAGGTCACCAGCGCCGAGGGAGCCCGGCGATGGATTAATGTAAGTGCCACGAGAGGGGGGCCCTGAGGGTTGGGGGGTCCTAAGGATGTTATAGTGATCCTTTAAACATGTTTGCTGTCTTGTTACACAATGTCAACCCAATGCAATCAAAAGATACAAGGCAAAATAGTGGCTATTTTTGTCATGTGTACAAGCTTGAAGGTGACAAAACTTGACAAAGGCGGAGCTTCTGCAATCAGGTTTTGACAACTCCAATAACCATTGCTATCACCAAATTTGGAAAACCGATAACTTAAAAGTCATAAAAGTCATAAAAGTTTGTCTATGGAAGGACTTCTGGAATCTGCCATAGACTTTCCACTAAGTGGGGATGTCGCCTTCGCGAGTCTTATCAAAATATGCAAAGACCCCCAAATATGACAGAGCCACTTTAAGGATCTTCCTTTGCAATGCAAGCAATAATATTGTTTTCAGAGTTCTTGGGGTATAGCCTTTAAATGTTTATCTTCAAACCGTTGAGTTTGAAATGCAGATTATTGTTTGCGCAATGCTGTAAATAATATTTATTTAAAAAAGAGCTTAGAGCACTGTTCATAATGATGCTGGTTTAAATAGCTTTCAGCTAAGGTTGAGGTAGGGGGCACTTATAGTTATGGACTACTCTCTTTAGTTTGTTGGGTACATGCTTCTACTTGAGCGCAATGGGGACTTACTGCTTGCCACAGGATGAGCAACAGTGGTGGAGTATTATATAGCAGCATGGCATTAATGCGTCTTTTAAACTGCATAGGTACTGCGGTATCCTATCTTCTTCTTTCTGGCCACGTAAAAGTAATGTGAGTTACTGTCTAGGTAAGGACTCATGGGAGTTACAGTCCCCAGCATTTCTAGTGTCCGCAAGTAATCTTGTGTTCCAGAGCACTAAATTTATGGATTACTGCTTGATACAATATAATTAATATAATAGACCCCATTATAAACTGTGACAACACTTACTCTCCATCCAGCCATTTTTAACGTGCTTTTTTATTGGGGACATTTTGAGTGAATGAGTCATCTAAGCTTATATAAAGATCTGCGAAAACCGTCCTAACCACACACCAAACCGGCTTCAGTTTAGGACAAATTTACACTAGAAAGTATGTGCCAGAATTTTTCCATCAATTCTGATTTAAGATTTTTCACATCCCGTATACGTACACTGGAGTGTGGCCCCAACTTGAAACTGTGTTAAACTGGTCAACGCATGTTAAAGGGAAACTGTCACTACTTATCTGGCCCTCTGCTACGATCTCCATAACTAATTTACCCTTCAGGGCAATCCTCCTCCCTGATGCCATCGTCAATTTACTATGGCTGGAGAGATGTTCAGTGGGAGGTCTTCTGCTCGCCTTGTCTTTCAATACCTTGCCATTGAGTGTCTGCCAAGGACAGAAGGGAGCAAAAACTATTATAAAAAAGGTTTTTATCCCATTCTATACATTTGTTAGCACAATATACAGACATAAATGTCATGCTCTAAATCTAATGAGCATATGTTATTTGAGGCATGACCGATTTATTTTAACACAATGGGAAAATGTGTTTTGTTTTGTTTTTTTCTAAACAAATCGCATCCACTTCTGGTTCTTACAAACATCTTATTACAGCATAACTCCTAAGTGTCCCCATTTAAGAGGGACAGTCTCTGTTTGAGGCCCAAATCACTCTCTCCTCTACAGCAATAATACTCCCAGTAATGTCTTTTTAATGTGTTTATAAATGTGTCTGTGTAAATATTATACATTGTTCTTGTTATAAATTGTATTTTAGTTGTATAAATTATTAGAAAGTAACCTAAACCTTCTCAGAACAGCGACCCCCACCCCTTCCCTCCCCCCAATTAAAGTGTCCCTCATTTGCTATGTTGGGGGTATATTATAGGGTTACTTACTAAATTTCAAAGTCATTTTTAAATGTTAGCTGAATCTAGCTGTTTTCTCAAGCATCTATTGTATGTGTTGTTGTTTTACCATATAATTAGGCCACAGGTCACAGTGATAAAACAAAAAGGATGTAAGGATCCTTTGGTGACGTATTGCGAGAAAATTTCTGAGTTTGAAACTAGTTGGGCTACTAATTAGTTTGAAAATAGGACTTCATTGAATAACATAGCCTTCTTCCTCTGAGTAAGCATACCCCATGGAGTTCTTTGTGGACAAGAGTATTCTGGAAGAACCAGAAAATCCAGGTAAATAGAGTTCTACAATAGGACTGGTAAATCATTAGGGATGTATCAGATTAGTATGATTGTAAATTCTTTGGATGCATGACCTTGTTATACGTAACTTATAATTAACATGAATAAGCATAGTGGGGGTTTCATTCATTCATGCCTACACTGTGGCAGCGATAAAGTTATAAAGAAATTACGCATTTAAAAATATTGTTCTAGTCTATATTTAGATATTGAGGTACACGTTTGCCAAGTTTTGATTCTATAATGGTACAAGCAAAGAAATGATTCCATACGACAAATAAACTGGTAGGTAGTATTTTTCAGATTCATTGTACCAGGAATGGCTGCTACTTTTGGTTCTCAAAATTTTTTTATTAGCAAATCAGGTACTCTAAAGAAGTGACACACCCCACACCCCAGCTGTGTTAACTACATCTCAACAAGTATTTTTAGGCAAGCAAAAGCATAGTTGATAGAAGGGAGCTAGATCAATGGTGGAACTAATGTACAGAAGGCCATCGTGCAAGAAATGTTTTTGCCCTCCCCCCCTCGCAAGGGTGGCCAGAAGGTAAATTCCCATCTGTCGTACAACACCCACGATGCAATGCCAGCTGGGCATCTACCATTTTCCCATCCTTGCTAGGTTGTATTTGTGAGCAGTGTTTGTACGTTTTAAATGTAATTATGTTTTCCTATGGAGTACGTGTGTGTATACATATAGAGGTGTATTTGTATTTGCCATTGGAATGCAACATTATTCTATGTAATGTTTGAGTACAGGGGTGTGTTTGTATGTAGTTTTGGCTTTTAAAGGAATACTATAGTGTCAGTAACACAAACGTATTCCTGTCACTATAGTTCTAAAAGCACTGTTTAGGCCCCTTTGCCCCCGTTAAAGGTGTAAAACTCGCCTACTTTCCAGCACCACCTGTGTCTCATCATATTTGATGATATCAGCCAATCCAATGGTTCCCCATAGGCTACTGCACCAATCAGCATCTCCTCATAGATATGTATTGAATGTGGAACGTTAAGCACCTCCATGCAGAGTGTGTAGACTCTCAATGTCAGTGCTGCAATGACCGAGGAATTGCCTCTAGTGGCCGTCTAAGTGACAGTGTTTACATTAAAAAGCCTGCAGGGACATACTATACACACCAGAACATCTACATTAAGCTGGAGTTGTTTTGGTGACTATAGTGTCCCTTTATATGCAGGCATACTTTTGTGTGTAGTATTGGTGTTTTGAATGTACAGGTGTTTTTGTATAGAATTTTGGTGTTTAGCTGCAGGAGTGTGTTTGTATGTAATGTTTGTGTTTGAATGCTGGGATGTATGCACATATACACATAAGCTGACATACATACTCAGATACACACTGACACATACTCAAATATACATACACTGACACACAGATACACATACCAACACACACACTGAGAAACACATAGATACGCACAAACACATTGATACTGACACATAGATAAATACACACATACATGTAATAACGTTTATATTTTTTGTCGACCTCCTGTTAACATGAATTTTTTTAAGTGCAGGACAGTGGCTTCCTACTGGTGTCCGAGGCTGATGGGAGTGTGGGGCTGGCTGGAGCAGGCCCACTCCTTGCTTCTTTGTGGGAGGAAGTGACTGGCTCTTACTTCCTCCCAGCGATCGATACTACAGGCTCAATTCAATCCTTTTAAAGGGCCATGGTGCCTGACTGTTCTGCAATATCCATCGGGTGGCCTTAAAGGGACACTATAGTCACCAGAACAACTACAGCTTATTGAATTTGTTCTGGTGAGTAGAATCACTACCTTCAAGATTTTTTCTGTAAACACTGTCTTTTCAGAGAAAATTCAGTATTTACATTACAGCAGGGCTGTCCAACATGCGGCCCCCCAGATGTTGCTGAACTACAACTCCCATGCTTCCCTGGCTATCTGTTTCATTGAAAGAATCGTGGGAATTGTAGTTCAGCAACATCTGGGGGACCGCAGGTTGGACAGCCCTGAATTACAGCCTAGTGATAACTTCACTTGCCACTCCTCAGATAGCTGTTAGAGATCCTTCCTGGGTCATGGCTGCCTCAAATGCATCCAAACATTCAGTATCTCCTCCCTCTGCATGCAGACACTGAACTTTCCTCATAGAGATTTATTGATTCAATTCATCTCTTTGAGGAAATGCTGATTGGCCAGGGCTGTGTTTGAATTGTGCTGGCTCTGCCCTGACCTGCCTCCTTGTCAGTCTCAATTCTCTGGGGAAGCATTGTGATTGGATCAGGCCGCCACTTCTGATAACGTCAGAGGTCAGAGAAAGTTCAGAGGCAGCAGCTTTAGACTTGAATACAAGTAAGATTGTACTATCTTTAGGAAGGCCAAGGGGGCTAGGTAGTGGTTTTAACACTATAGGGTCAGGAATACATGTTTGTGTTCCTGACCCTATAGTGCACCTTTAAGTGAAGTTCCACCGCTCAGCTACATGGATATGTGTGTGTGTGTGTATATATGTTTTGATTAGATTGAGCATGCATTAATATCTATACACTGTGCTAGCAGTTTTGCTTACAAATGTATAGATTAGGAGGAAAATATATTTAAAAATAGGCTTTTCTGCCAGCTGGTAGTCTATGCCTCCGCGTACCAAAGCATTGACTGACAAGGGCGAGCAGGAAAGACCTCCCACAGGCGGTCCTTCTTCTCTCCTAAGCATAGCAACCACAGTGAATGTAATTCTGTGTATAGAAATATTTACAAAAGTGACATTAGCCAGCATGGAACTCTTGTTCCAGGCTGGCCAAATACTCCCTAATGACACTGCCGGAAGTGGAGTTAAACCTGCTGACTCCAGCCAACATAACCACTTCGAATCACTGAAGTTGTCATGATACTTCTTGTGACAAACGACCCGTGGTCTGGTCGTTTGCCACGAGCTCCTGGAGAAGCCTGCTTGCCAGCCTCCTGCCTCAGGACTATGGGCCCTGCAATAAACTTTGCCCAATGCACTTTAAAAGGTTCTGTTCATGTGATTTATGTACGTTTGTACTCCAGAAAGAGAGACCAACCGTTAGTCCTGATTCCCTGGAACTGTTTTGGGCATAGGACCATGTGCAAATTAGCTTACCCACGTGTGATTTCGCTCTAACTGTATTGTGATGTGATATATATATATATATATATATATATATATATATATATATATATATATAATTTTTTATTTTTTTTAAATACACGTAGAATCTTCTTTTAATGCTCCGGTGCTGTCTTTTAATGCTCCGGTGCTGTCTCCAACCAAATTGTATACAATACCAGTAGAGAGCACTCAGGAGTCTTTCAAGGTAAATCTCATCTGTTGCTTTATTGAGCAATTACAAATTCACACAACGTTTCAGTCGACGTTTCAGACTGTAAAAAACTTGAAAGACTCCTGAGTGCTCTCTACTGGTATCGTGTGTATGTGTGTGTGTATATGTATATGTGTGTGTGTGTATATATATATATATATATATATATATATATATATATATATATATATATATATATATATATATATATATATATATAATATATTTCTACGTATATATTTATGTAATAATGTTACATAATTAGGTCATTTTATTAATTACAACCTGCAGGACCTGCCTGACAACCCAGGCCAAAAGTCCAGGGAATTTACTTTGCAAGCCCTATATTTAACCCTGTAACTTTCCAAGACACCATAAAACTTGTACATGGGGGGTGGGGTACTGTCTTACTCGGAAGACTTCGCTGAACACATATTAGTGTTTCAAAACCGTAAAATGTATTACAACGATGATATTGTCAGTGAAAGGGACATTTTTTGCATTTTTCACACACAAATGGCACTTACACGGACGATCTTGTTGTGATACGTTTTACTGTTTTGAAACACTAATATTTGTCTCCTGAGTATAACAGTACCCCTCATGTACAGGTTTTATGGTGTTTTCAAAAGTTACAGTGTCAAATATAAGACTTGCATTTCAGTTTTTTCACGTTGAAATTCGCCAGATTGGTTACGTTGCCTTTGAGACCGTATGGTAGCCCAGGAATGAAAATTACCACCATGGTGGCATACCATTTGCAATAGTAAACAACCCAAGGTATTGCAAATGGGGTATGTCCAGTCTTTTTTAGTAGCCACTTGGTCACAAACACTGGCCAAAATTGATGTTCATATTAGTTTTTTTGCATTTTTCACACACAAACAAATATAAACACTAACATTGGCCAGTGTTTGTGACCAATGGGGGTAATTCTCATTCCTGGGCTACCACACGGTCTCAAAGGAAACGTAACCAATCTGGCAAATTTCAATGTGAAAAAATGGAAAAATGTGACATGCTTTATTTGACCGTGTAACTTCCCAAAACACCATAAAACCTGTACATAGGGGGTACTGTTTTACACGCGAGACATCGCTGAATACAAATGTGTATTTTATTGTAGTAAAAGCTAACAGTATTATGACATTCACAGCTAAAATGTCACATAAACAAAAAATTTTTTTTTTAATTCTTATTTTCTCCCATTTTTAAATATTTTATTCAAATTAAATTATGTTTCATACCTTAATATTTGATGTTAAATGAAAGCATTCCAGTTCAGAGATTCCACTGTATAAGGTCCAGAAGATCCACAAAGCGTCACTTTTAATAAAATTTACGGAATGAATGCATCCAGCAAGATGCACATTTACAAATTATCATTCACTTGCTTTCATGTGAATGATAATTTTAAGTACTAAATAATTTTTTAAAAAACGTGCTAGCCAGCCTTCACATTACAAAAGCGAAAAATGTAAAAGTGCTTAAAAATCATATGATGGTAAAAAAAACTATACCTACCGGTATATTACTATAATGGAGGTATATTACCTCCATATGCTCCACCGTGCCATGCAGGCCGATGGAGGGCATGTGTGCTATATGTTTAAACCTAGCCACTGGGCAGCTATCGCTCGAAAAGGTCCAATCCTGTAGGGATGGGAACTGTGAAATAATGGAAAGGAACATAGTCCATCACCTGTAGCAGTTGGATGGTGGCTATTCTAATACTTATGGGGAGGCAAGTGGAGACCCAAATATCAATGTTCATGGAGGGAGGACCGAATGTAAAAAAAAAAAAAAAAAAAAAACCTGGTCAAGCTTAGTTACCATGGGTGCCTGAAAACATCTGCACAACCCCCTCTCCCCCACCTCCCCCCATACAGCAGTTGGAATGATAGGTGATGTTGATTCTCTCCACTGTTGCACAAATGTATGTGTCTGTCTGTCTAAGATAGAGGCACCTACAACCTTACTGTGTATTATGTACTCTAGTCATTATATTCAGGGCCGCACAACTTGTCCTAATATAAATAAGCGATAACAGTGTGTATGTTGGATACCACATAGTTTGACCATGACATGTAGGGCACTTGGGAGCATTAGTTCCACATAGGTGAGCCATCTTGGAGAAAACAGACATAATCTTCAGGTAAACATCAGTTTTAATCTGTACATTTGCTATTGATTTAAAATGACTTTCATTTCACTGGGGATGTGTGGGGACAGTGCATGTGACAAACACAGGGGGATTTTAAGTTTCCTCTCACTCAGATGCTGACCAAATCACACACTTGCAAAGTCTCAAACCCAGATTTACATTTCGTGCTGGCTGATGTAATACTTTTCATGAGTCATTGCAGGACTCCTTGCTGCAAGTTCCAGAACCATGGCAAGTTGTGCAATATTTCACTAAACAAAGCCCCTATTAGAGGTTGTGGTGTCCAGCAATCTACACAAGGCAGCAACAATAAGCCATCACCTGGTGTCACTGGGCAAAATTATTAATGCCATTGGGTGACCAGACCTACATAGAACATCTGTCACCAAAACACATGGGACTTGGGCAATTAGGTGAGATACGATAATTATGTGAAATCATTGTAAACTAGGGCCCTGCAAATTCCAGTTTTTTTTTTTTTTTTCTTCAAATTCTGAATCAAATTAGGGTAAAAAGTCTGGAATAGAATACTGTGTAATTGTATTGGCATGACCTGAAGTCTTGCTGGATTTCCTCTAACACTTCTCTAGAAGAGAAGCAACTCTATTTTATCGGACATGCCTGGGGCACATTTTCTCTATTATTAAAACCCTACAGGGATTTTATAACTCATGATTTGGTAAGAATAAACAGGGACAAATCAGAATACATTTTCCATAGATTAGGTTATATAAATCGAAACATAACTATTATAGCATAAAAACAAATACCAAAAACTTGATTTCATTTTCAGGATTTTGGGAATACCTCATACTAGCATTTCATTCTCATATTTGGTTGTGATAATTTATGGAAAAAAGTGCATCAGATATTAGAATTTAACTGTTCTGTGTCCAGGTGGGGTCTAGCACCCTCAAGGTGACTGCATACGTGAACAACATGATATTCTTCATCACTACACCTGAAACAACGCTCCCTGGCATTGTGAGGGAGGTCTGGCAAAACTGGGCCCTTTCTAACTCTTAAGATCATCTTCTCCAAATCCAGGCTCCTAAGTATCAGCTAGAGGTCAGTTCCAATGCTTCAGTTTCACATTTCAGTAGTCAGATCAGACAATTAAATAATTGGTAGGTGTGGCTAACCCAGGGATCTTTCACAGCTATAATGAGCCAATTTCCTACCAATGCTTAACTCCTTCTGATTGGAATTTCCCTCACATATCTTGGCTGGGCCTTATTGCAGTGACATCTTACCACGTTTTCTCTACCTCTTCCAAACGCTCCCAATACAAATCCCACATGCATACTTTGCATGCCTCCAATACTTATTGATTAGGAACAAATGGGGCTCTAGAAAGCCAAGGCTGAGGTTTCAGGTTCTGACAATGCCCAAGACGGAGGGGGTACTAGCACTGCCGACCTCCAACTAGATTACCAATCCTCTCACTTACGAGTAGTGGATTCTATCAAGTAAGGTGTGCATAAATTATGGAAAAGATGCACCACCACTCCTTAACCTCTGGTACACCAATATAGAGGAATTAAGATAATTAGAGGAAATAAACCTTGCAGCTATGGGCAAATCTTAAACATACACCGAAATGTGGGCACAGTGGCTGATCTCAGCCGACAAGGAAGAATTCCAGCAATTACTAATCTTTAGGTGATGAGCAAGGAGTCACCAGCTAGGGGGGAGGTGAAAGTTCTGCCTGGGTGGGTGGAGGTCCTGGGTCGCCAGGCGATGGTGAGACTGGGTGTGGAAGGGGATGTGATGAAGGATCCTACACACCGGCACTGAGTTGGAGATGCCAAGGAGGGATGGGTTTATCCCAAGCAATATTCACCTGATGCCTGGGAGAAACTGAGACAAATACTGTAACTTAACTTTTGTGATTCTGTTTTGTACTTTCAGAATATTTATGTTTACAAACTGGACTTGAATTATTTGCCATGCAATACAGTTGTTTGGGACTTACTGATGTGATTTCCATTAACTATGCACTATTTAACGGAGACCTCAGAGTTTCATATCACCCAGCTATATAATCTGATTTTTAGGTCCTTACCAAACTTAAAGGATCAATATAGGGTCAGGATCATAAACATGTATTCCTGACCCTATAGTGAAAACCCACCATTTAGGTGGCTTGCCCCCCATCCTACCCCCCAAGCCCCTCTGAATGGATTAAAATCTTATTTACGGGTCTGCCGGTGCTGGCCCCGTCCCCTTGGTGACTTTTTCAAAAGTGCAGATATTTAGCCAATTCAATGCTTTCGCATGGGGAAAGCATTGGATTGGCTAAAATCAGCAAGAGGGCCGGACCAAACACCGGTTTGGCCAATCAGCACCTCTTCATAGAGATGCATTGGATCAATCCATCTCTATGAGGAAAATTCAGCATCTCTGAAAAGGCAGTGTTTTAATAAAAATGCCTGAATGGAGCTATTATACTCACCAGCTGTAGTTGTTCTGGTGACTATAGTGTC
Source organism: Pelobates cultripes (assembly GCA_933207985.1). Lineage (NCBI taxonomy): Eukaryota > Metazoa > Chordata > Amphibia > Anura > Pelobatidae > Pelobates > Pelobates cultripes. Next base: position 146,394,146 of record OW240914.1, on the reverse strand, counting down.
CCTTTAAGTACCTGCGCATCCCATTGTGTTACATTTTTTGGAAACCTTTTGAAAGCCAGGATTAAAAATATTTGCAAAAAAAAACCTGTTCTTGAAATTGGTATGCATTTTTTAAAAAGAAGACCTTCCACCTGAGATTTCTATCTTGCTAATTTTGGGCGTTTGACATTTTTTTTATACTGACATTTGATAAATGTTCTGAAATTTATTTTTCTATTAATCTGTCAAATAGCCTATCTAAGGCTATAATTACTCCCGGATGCCTCAGAATAATGTGCTGCAAACACCACTCTAAAGACTGTGACCATCCTAATTAGGAGCAGGTTCTGTGTTTTCTGTTGCAGAGGGCTCAAACTCCATCACAGTGGGGGGGAGCAGGAGACTTCATGCAAGAAGATTAACTGTCTCTCTCGCCTACAACCCCTACTAGTTGGCACCATAGACTTGCCTTGACAATAGAGTTCTCCTTTGAGAGACATGACTTAAAGGAACACTCACAAATGACTCCAGCCTCCTTAACAACTTTATCGCAATGACATTGTTAGGTTCCCCCTGTCTACTGTCTCCACCACTGGCGGTTGTACAGTCCAGGGAAGTTTGCATTGACGGCCAGTGATGGGTAGAGAGTCCACTGTACACTGATTGCAAGTAATAATATGTACTATTACTTACAGTGAGCAGCCAGGGATCATGTGACATTCTCAGCCAATAACTATCCGCAAAGGTAATGCTTTCCTGCTCATTTCAACAGCAGGATGACTGAGGGAGGCAGTGCTGACTGGCGCCTGGGGACAACTTTGAGGTTAAAACGTTAGGAAACAGTGACAGCTGCTTTAACTTTTTTCAAATTTGCAAAGTAATTTAACACTGCTGGACATTGTTGTAATTTAATCTCAGGTAAAATTTTGAAATGTATAATGCAAGCATTGTGTCTTTTGAAAAGCATTTTTTACCCACCGGTTAATTTTTCTTATCCTCTTGCTTTTATGAACTAATGTTTTGTAGGGTTTTTTTTTTCCCTATTTTATTTTTTTTTTTTTTTTAAATGTTTGCTATTAATGCATAGTATAACCTATATATGCTGATCATCTACATCATTAAAACTATTCACTTCACTGATAGGTGAAGTAAATACCATTGATTTATATCATTACAATAGTACCTGTTAAGTGGTGGGATATATTTAGGCATCAATTGAACAGTCCGTTTTGGAATTTCATATGTTGGAGACAGGAAAAGATCTGAGTGACTTTGACAAAGGCCAAGTAGTGATGGCTAGACACACAAGATCACAGCATCTCCAGAACGCCAAGTCTTGTGGGATGTTTCCAGGATGCAGTGGTTAGTACCTACCAAAAGTGGACAACCGCTGAAGCGGCGTCAGTGTCATGAGCACCTAAGGCTCATTATGTACGTGGGGAGCGAAGGCTGGCCCATCTTGTCCGATTACACAGAGTTACTGTAGCTCAGATTGCTGGAAAACCGAATGCTGGCCATGATAGAAAGGTGTCAGAATTTGTTTTGAATGGTTTGACTTGTTAACTGGAGTCTGCTGGGCCCTGATTTCCACCTCCACTACCATCACCGGAAAGTCGGATATTCCTTAGCAGGAACTTCTGTTGGCTCTCCTGTACTACGCCATGTAATGCTAATCGCTCTCAGCCAACAAGTAAAGCCTTGCGTTGGGCATTTGGAAAGGGGAGCTATACAGCACCACTGACACCCTAACATAGGTTTATACACATTTTTGATTTAGTGTAGATACTTTCTCTAGGTGCCTCACTTCACATGGGGTCCCCCAATATGGCTGATCAGCTTAACTGACAACTGGATCTGGATGTCCACCTATGAGTGCTCAGAGAACAGAATAGGACCCCAAATAAGGTTGAACTCTGCTCTCTATATCAGGAGGGTAGGCTCTCTTTCATACACCGGAAAATACATCAGTCACAGTACTTGGCATGTGTTCAAAATTGTTAAAGTAGTTAGAAACGTGCTGTTAGAAAGAATGTTCGGTTAGATTAACCACAGGGTGTACCACGCCCAGGCGCCAGGGAGCTGCGGTGGGGGATGCCGAGAGTAGCGGGCCAGTGACAGAACTACACAGTAGTGAGTATGACCGGGTTCCACCTGTCACAAGGGACCCAGGAGGTAGCCGACTGGCCACCTAAGAGTCCCCCAGAGGCAGGTCATTTTCAAGACAGAGGCGAGCTAGAGCTGATGTTCTTGCTTTTCCTTGTCTTGCAATAATACTGGGTGTCAGGATATGGAAGATTTTAGGAGCCAATGGCCTCCAGGGATAAGATCCCCACTGGACCCCAGGGAGAAGGTGCCTGTGACAGTAGTCACCATCACTGGGGGCTGAAGACTGACTCTTTATGTAGGTCCCCAGGTTATTCTTATGTCTTTGTCACCCTGTGCCCATTCTAGGTGTAGGGCGTGTATAATGTATTGTTGTTTAAAAAATGTTTGTGTGCTCTCCTGCCCTGCTGACGCATGCAGTCAACTAGGTGGATAACTAGGTGGACTAGGTGCAATCAACTTGCAAGGATCTTGAAGCAACTATAGGCACTATCTGAATAGCAAGGCTTGTTAATTTGCATATTCAGGTAGATTTGCATATTATTAGTTCCTTTTGGAGCTGTGTTTCCATTTTTGATTTGTTCAGCGATCCCATTAACTGAGTCTTCAGACATTTTGGCTGGCTGCATGGTCCCTGTAGCTGGGAAAATTCAAAAACAGCTAGGCCTGCAAATGCCTTTTAAAGGTAGTAGCTAGTCACAGTGCAGGCAGAGGTGTAGATACCTACTTGGGAGGAGAGCTACAGAGGGGACAATACCTGTCTGGAAGGAGAGAGATGCAGCGCAGTCTGGTGGAAGAGCTCCTGAGTGCCCCCCAGTCAGTGGGGCTGAGGTGTTCCAGGATACTTGAAAGTGGCTAGGAAGCAGACTATGCAGAGGTACTTGATCAGAGTACTGGAGCTCCTTTACAATCCCCACTGGACACCCAGGGAGAAGATCCCTACTGGACCCCAAGGGAGAGGACCCACACCATCTCTCCATAAGATAGAGAGTGGATTAAAAAAGAAGTAGGACTACAAAATTAAATTAAATATATGCAAGAATGTGTAAATGTGTCCGTTATTGAGTGTGTTTCAACTGTGTGAGAGTGTGTCTGTCATTGAGTGTGTGTCTGATTACAAAATAGGCTTATAGATGGAGAGGTGGAGTTGTTGCCTTAGCAACATCCATGTCTGGACTGGACATTTTTAAAGGGGAGGGGTTAGTAAGATGACCACGCCCAATGGGGGACACCCAGACATATGTGACTCTAGGATTTGTGGTGCTTGAGATTTAATTGCGTCCAATTAACCCCTTAACGTTGTTCTTGCATTGCATGCCGTCCGCATTATAATGAGCTTTAAAGCCATTGCGACAGCATGAAACACCGTAACTGCTTTCAGCCCCAGGTGCTCCAAGTAACTTACCTGTGCCTCGAGCTTCTCGGGGACTGCCTGACACTCCAGGGAGTCCCCCTATGCTGAATTTGGCTCCCGCAGGCCATGTGTTCACTCTGATAGTCCCCCTAGTGCTGAAAATCGAAAAAAACAAAAACAAGTTGTAAAATGTTTCACGACGATGATACATCATCAGTGAAAGGAAGTATTGTGTAAAAAACAAAAACAAATATGACTGCTGTGGCCAGGGTTTCTGTCAAAGTGGCAACTAAAAAGAAAGGACATACTCCATTTTGAAAACCCTGGGTTGTCTACTTTTTCAAATTGTATGCCATATTGGGGGTAATTCCAATTTCTGGGCTTCCATAGAGTCTCAAAGGCAACATAACTAATCTGTCAAATTCAAATATACAAAAACAGAAATAGGCAAGTCTTTTATTTGACCCTGTAACTTTCCAAAACACCATAAAACCTGGACATGGGAGGAACTGTCGTATTTGTGAGACATTACTGAACACAAATATGAGTGTTTTGTAACACTAAAACGTATAAAGCTGATATCATCATTGGTGAAAGGGCAGTTTATTTGTGAAAATTAACGCTAACTTTGGCCTATGTTAGTGACTAAGTGTCTATTAAGAAAACTGGAAAAACACAATTTTGCATATCCTGGATTGTCTACTTTTCCAAATAGTATGCCATGATGGGGTTAATTTTCATTTCTATCCTGCCATATGGTCTCAAAGGCAACATAACCAATCTGGCAAAATTCAATGTGTAAAAAATGGAAAGGGGATAGCCTTATATTTGACCCTGTAGTATTTCAAAACTCCATAAAACCTGTACATTGGGGGTACCTTTGTACTTGTGAGACACCGCTGAACACAAATTTGTGTATTTTATTGCAGTATAAGCTAACCGTAGTATGATATTCAGACATTCACACGCAGAACTAAGAAAATAAAATTTCTTAAATAGTTTTTCGTTTATATCTCTATAAAATTTTAAATCATATATTTATGACAGATATAAGATGTGAAATGAAAGGCCTATTTCTCCTAAACAAAATGATATATAATAAGTTTTGGTGCACTTATTTTGAAAGAGGTGACTTGTGGATGAACAACCATATACTCCAATTCTGTTTGTTTTGATGTATTCTTGATCAGAACGTGTACTATTGACGCAGTCCTTAAAGGGATACTACAGTGACAGGAATACAGAGCTGTATAATTGGTCAAGCTCATTTGTTTTGTGTAAACCTTTTTATTTTCCTTTCTGAAGTTAGTCCTGCTTTTAACTGAATGAACACTATAGAAACCCAGACCCTGCAATGTAAATCATTGTAGTTTTAGAGAAGCTGCAGCGTTTTCATTGCAGTAGGAAGACTGCTACCAGACAGCCACGGGAGGCGCTTCCTGGATTTTGCAGAGTTTGATTTCCTGAGGGCGCCCAGCATCAGAGAAATCCTTATAGGAAAGCATTGATTCAATGCTTTCCTACGGGGAAGATCTGATGCGTGCGTGGCACTAGCTGTGCATGTGCATTATATCCCCCATCGGATGACATCGGGGCGAGGGGGCTGAGAAATACAGCTTTGTATTCCTAACATTAAAGTGTTCATGTAAATAGCTTAGAAATTCTAATACAAAAAACTGATTTTCTGCTCATTTTACATGAAATGTGTTGTTCCCTCCCCTTTCAAATTTCTTTAACCCCTTAAGGACTGGACTGTTTTTGCGATGTTGTACATTTGCGACCAGGCATATTTTTACACTTTTGTGGTGTTTGTGTTTGGCTGTAATTTTCTGCTTTCTCATTTACTGTTCCTATACAAATTATATATTGTTTTTTTCAGGACAAAAGGGGCTTTCTTTACATACCATTATTTATATAATCTCATGTATTTTAATTTAAAAAAAATAAAAAAATCTGATGAAAAATTGAAAAAAATACATGTTTTTTGACTTTTACTTGAAAAATCTTTTACTCATCTACAAAAGCGAATGAAAAAAGCTGCTAAATAGATTCAAAATTTTGTCCTGAGTTTAAAAATACCTAGTGTTTACGTGCTTTTTGCTTTTTTTTGCATGTTATAGGGCTATAGGTACAAGTAGGATATTGCGGTTTCAAAACATACATTTTAAAATTTATCAATAGTGACATTGTAACACTATTATTCGTCATAAATCTCTGAATAACACCCCACATGTACATATTTTTTTTAAAGTAGACAACCCAGGGTATTCAATATGGGGTATGTCCAGTCTTTTTTAGTAGCCACTTAGTCGAAAACACTGGCCAAAGTAAGCATTCATATTTGTTTGTGTGTGAAAAAAGTAAAAAAACTAAATTGAACGCTAATTTTGCCAGTGTTTGTGACCAAGTGGTTACTAAAAAAGACTGGACATACCCCATTTGCAATACCTTGGGTTGTCTTCTTTTGCAAATGGTATGCCATCATGGGGGTAATTCTCATTCCTGGGCTACCATACGCTCTCAAAGGCAACGTAACCAACCTAGCCATTTTCAATGTAAAAATATTTGACCCATATTTGACCTTGTAACTTTCAAAAATACTATAAAACCTGTACATGGGGGTACTGTTTTACTCAGGAGACTTTGCTGAACACAAATATTAGTGTTTAAAAACTGGAAAACGTATCACAACAATTATATCATCAGTAAAAGTGCTGTTTGTGTGTGAAAATGTAAAAAGTAATATCATCGCTGTGATATGTTTTACTGTTTTGAATCACTAATATTTGTGTTCAGCGAAGTTCCCTGAGTAAAACAGTACCCCCATGTACAGGTTTAGGTGCTGTAGAGAACGCTACAGGGTAAAATACAGTGCTAGCAAATTAAATTCTTCTGGAATTCTCAGCCCGGCTTAAGTAAGGTCCCTTAAAATTGCAATCAATAAAATTACTGAATTATAGAAAATATTACATAGAATACGACGTAGAATTTAAATATATATGCATTATTTATATAGTTTCAGTTCAATGTATATTTACAATATTATGTAATTTTGTATATGGACGTATGTATATTTCTTATTATTTTTATTTATTTTATATATACATAGATATATATATATATACAAATTATTCTAAGTGTATTTTGATATAAATATATATATACAATTTTAAAATACAGTTAGAATAAATTTATATATTATATAATTTTTTTTTTTAAATTTTTATTATTTAAAAAAATTTTTATTTAATTTAAATTACTTATTTATATTTTATAATAATATATATATATATACAATATATATAGTTATTATATATATTATATATATACGTGTGTAATTTAATTATAAGTGTATTTTTATATTAATATAAGTACATATTAATATAAAAATACACTTAGTATGACATTATATATATATATATGATATATAGACATATACATATAATATATGTCTATATATCATATATACACATATATAATTATTATTTTTTTTTTTTATTAACATTAACTTTATTTTTTTTTCAGATTTTACACATGCAGGGAGACTGCCTGTCAGCACAGACAGTCCCCCTGCAGGCAGACACTAGGACACCTATTGTGACCATGTGATCGCTGTGTTAAGCGATCACATGGCCACAGGGGTCCTAATCTGCCGTGGGGAGACTGTCTGGGCTGCAGACAGTCTCCCCACAACCGGAGCCACGCTGATTGCCGCCGGGGGAACGACGGCGATCAGGTAAGTAGCTCTGACCGTTAGGACGGTTCAGGACCGTCATCGGTCGGCAACGCAAAAATGCCGATGACGGTCCTGAACCGTCATCGGTCGGGAAGGGGTTAATCACCTGTGTCTGTAAAAATATGTGGACATTGAAGTAGTGTTATTGGGTGTCAAGGAAACCTCCAGTATTTAATATTAATCTACTTATCTGTGATTTAGTTTAACAAATCTATGAAAGCTATAATTTACAATTTAAACAAAGCGGTTTTCCTGACACTATAGTACCCTGAGGGTGCCCCCACCCTCAGGGTCCCCCTCCCGTGGCGCTGAAGGGGTTAAAACCCCTTCAGCAATTTACCTAAATCCAGCGCCGAGTGACCTCTCCTCCCCTGCCGACGTCAGCGGAGCTGGATGCGCATGTGCATCAAGTGCCGCGCGCGCATTCAAAGTATCCATAGGAAAGCATTTCTCAATGCTTTCCTATGGACGCTCTGCGCAATGGAGGCGAAATGACAGCCACTAGAGGCTGGATTAACCCCAAATGTAAACATAGCAGTTTCTCTGAAACTGCTATGTTTGCATCTGAAGGGTTAAAACCTGAGGGACCTGGCACCCACTCGGGAGCTAGACAGTGGTTTTATTACTATAGGGTCAGGAATACTTGTTTGTGTTCCTGACCCTATGGTGTTCCATTAAGAATGGCTTGTTCCCACTAGCCTCACACCTACCTCTTTACTGAATGTTATCTGTAGATTTTTGTTTTGCGTGTTTACATTTCCACTATTTACATCAGGTACTTTATCATGTTTCACAGTCAGGAATACAGTTTTAAATTGTAAAATATAATCTATCATAGATTTGTTAAACTAAATCACATAAAACATTTCAGCAGATAAGTTGATTAATATTAAATACTGGAGGTTTCCTTGACCCCCAATAACACTACTTCAATGTCTACATATTTTTACGGACACGGGATTAAATACATTTGAATGGGGAGGCAGGATACAGCCCTGGCTAATACATTGAATTTCCTCCATGAGGAAAGTTCAGTGTCTCCATGCAGAGGGTGGATACCCTTAATGGCAGTGCTGCACACTATGCACTACTGGCCCAGGAAGCAGCTCTAATAGCCATCTGAGGAGTTTCCAGTGGAGGTATCCCTAGGCTCTAATGTAAACCCTGCCTTTTTTCAGAAAAAGCCTGATTGGAATGATTATACTCACCAGAACAAATTCAATAAGTTGTAGTTGTTCTGGTGACTATATCACAATTTTGTCTTTCAGTGACACCTGTACTCTGTACTAAATATAAAATGAGATTGTATTTTAAGAAGGATAAATGTAAAGGTGGTTATATCTATGTGATTTATTTTCATGTTAACCCCTTAAGGACCAAACTTCTGGAATAAAAGGGAATCATGACATGTCACACATGTCATGTGTCCCCTTATGGGGTTAATCATGTATTAAATATAATGTGCAGTATCCCAATAAATTTATTCTGTGGTATCAGATTGATAATGACCCAAGACATGTATCCATCACAGCATAGTACTGGTAATTGTATTCTCTTGTGGGCATAAACTAGGGATGTGTCATCCATGTATGCATACTTCTCTTTTATTTAAAGGTGATAAATATGTAGAACTGCGCATTTCAGAGCCTTGTTACTAACATTCATAAAATGTGGAATATGAGTTGTGAAAGAAACTGATGTTACCTGTCCTGTTTCTTATATATATATATATATATATATATATATATATATATATATATATATATATATATATATATATATATATATATATATATATATATAGTGTGTGTATAAGCTGCTAGAGTTGCCTTTACATTAGTCAATGTACAGTGAGGGCTGGTACTCCCAATGTCTTCTCGATATTTGACCTTGTGTATATATTCTAGTATTTAAATTTTTATTCTATTGACACAGTTTCCTTCAGACAAATGTTTCTCACCAAATACTGTTGACTTAAAAAATTACATTATATCTTTAACTTTATATCAGTCCCTTTCATACAAAACTTTTCAAACTAACTGCACACTCCTATATGTCCTCACAGATCTAGATACGCTGAGATAGGTAAATTGATGTGCATAGTGCTTGAGTAGCCACTGTAAATCCAGCTTGCAGTGCTGCAACTCCATACCTCCAAACATTTCAAGTGGACAAAGAGGGAGACTTTGATTTTAGGGTGTGGCCAGGGGCAGAGCTCTTCTGAGAAAATTTAGGTGAAATGCTAATAGTTTATGCAACTAATATGCACTTTAAAACATTTACACAGCTTGATTTCTAAACACATGTACTGTAGTGTAAAGACATATTAGTGAGAGTATTATTGGAGGACAGTGTCATAATACCAAAGATTACAAATTCAGTGAGACCGTTATGACTTTAGGCCCTGATCTTCTGTCCTAAACTGATTATCTAGTATCCCACTAATGAACACACCAGGCACAAATTCTCAGAAAGCACTAAGCTAATTCAGGACACTTCTGCTTATGCAACAGAGATTCAGCACTGCTCTGTGCATGTGCAGCCCTAGGAGAGCTGACTTGCAAAGCTTGTAACTTAGAATAAATAAATGTTCCACCACTCTGCATACTGTGTGTGGGGGAGGGGGCAATAAGTCACATAGAGCATGTACTGCACATTAAGAGCAGGGTCTGTACATAAAGAACAGTGTAATTTAAAGGGACACGCCGCTGCCCAAATAAAATAATGAAAACATAAATGCATTTATTTTTTTAATTTGGGTGTACTAAAACATCTTGTAAAAATATCTGATATCTTTTCTGATGTCTATGCAAGCCCTGCCCTTCTTACCCCACCCAGACCTTCTGTGGCTGTCCAGTCACAGACTTTTTTTGAAAATGAAAACAAAGTATTGCTAATTTTACTATTCGGATTTTACATTTATAGATAGTGTTGTTAAAGAACAGGCTTGATTTTTTTCTTAATGTTTTTTTTTATTAACATATAATGCTGTTTTTTATATTTGATACAAGTATATAATGCATTTCTATTTTTAATTTGCCATCGTGGCACATTGTTGTAGAGCATGACTGGTGTGCAAACTATGTTTTAAGTAGTTCACTCTATGAAACCAGTATTCTGTAGAAACGAGTTTATGTGTTAAAAAAAATAATAATAATAAGTTGTTTTTTTTTGTTTTTTTTTAGAGCTCGCTATAACAATGGTATTGGGCAATCAGTTGACAGTCCGAGCCTAATAACAAGCTGCGACTCAACCCGTGGCAATGAATCCACATCCACGACGTATCCGCCTAAAACCATGGCTGGTAGCAAAGGTGGACAGTGGCCTGTATCCAGGACTACACTGGGAAGATCGAGATAGAAAGCTTTTTCGCATCCCCTGGCGTCATGCAACCCGCCACATACCAATACAAGATGATGAGAACACTATATTCAAGGTAGGCATATCTGTTTAAAGTCTGTTGTCTTTGGAGTGAGGACTGAAAGTTCAGAAGAATTACTGGTCCATAATGCAAACGGTATTTAAAATATGACATGACAAGAGACAACATAGGAAATGTATATTTGATTGTACATATCCCAGAAACCTCTACTGAACATGTGTTCTCTGCGGCACAGGCTCTAAAGCCTAGTCTAATCTAACTATCTATCTCAATTTGTGAGATAATATCTTCTTGATCCAAGGAGAGATCTGATTGCCATTCTGGGGTCAAGAAGGATTTTTTCCTAGCAACATTTAAATAGGATTCAAACTGGGTTTTTGCCTCTTTTTTTTGTATTTTTTTTTTTTGTATCAACAGCAAAAACAAATGTAGGAAAGACTAAACATGATGCACGCATGTTTATTTTCAGGTTTGTAATTATGCCTCTACATATCCTATCAATCGTGTTGAGTTGCAGAGGTTTATTTATACATTTATGGTGTACGTTCTGTGCTCATTTGGAAAGCAGAGTGCAAGGATCGAGATAGACTTAGCAGTCTCAAACTTTGTTGATTTAAATTTCATTATTTTTTTCATTACCATTTCTAATATTTCCCCTCTAGTCTTACCTGATGAATAATACTTTCTCTTTCAACCCTTCTTTTGTACTGAAATGAAAGATTGAACTAGAGAAGTCTCTTCACATCATCGAGATTTGGACAGACATTTTCATAAACTCTACAAAGATGACTACATGCTTGACTTGGAAAGTGCTATAAAACATTATCATTGCCTCAAGCATGTGGCATGTTACTATAAGTAATTTCCCAATATACTTCTCTTTAGAATCTCTGAGGCAAACAGACTTTTCATAGTGAAACAGTGGAAATGTGCACTACTTTCAAACAAGTGGAGAAAAACTCACAAATGTAGAACTGTAGAACATTTCCAGCAACAAAGAAGTATATACTATGTGTGAGCAACATTTGTGCTTAAAACTCTGCACATACAGAGATAACTGCACTTTTTTGCACCCCCAACACATTATGGTGGGTATATGCAAATTAGTTTAGATTTTTGCTTCCCAAGCACTACCAAGCCTCAATAGCAAACCAGTTACCAACCTCATGCTTATGATTTGCATTAACAATGAAACAGCTGTCCATGAGTGGTTCACTGGCTTTGCATCTTTTCCTAAGTTGTGTTTCAAAGCTGTTGTATACAGCAAACACAGACTCAAAGGAATCCATGTTTAAAATGGAATGAGGCGAAAATGTTATTCTTTGTTAAACTAATTTGCATATCCCTACCCAGAATCCTTTGCGGTAGTAACATCACTGCAAATTTGTGATTTCTGTGGGAAAAGCAAGTCTTATGGCTTGACTGGTGTGCAGATTTTTGTTTAACATTGTAATATATATATATATATATAATCTCCAGGTATTTAGTGCATTGCAAATCTTTAATTTTAGATGTTAAAGGACTACTATAGGCACCCAGACCACTTTAGCTTAATGAAGTGGTCTGGGTGCCAGGTCCATCTAGGATTAACCCTTTCTGCTGTAAACCTAGTAGTTTCAGAGAAACTGTTATGTTTACCTATGGGTTAATCCAGCCTCAAGTGGCTGTCTCATTGACAGCCGCTGAGGCGCTTCCGCGCTTCTCACTGTGATTTTCACCGTGAGAAGACGCCAGCGTCCATAGGAAAGCATTGAGAATGCTTTCCTGTGGACTGGCTGAATGCGCGCGTGGCTCTTGCCGCGCATGCGCATTCAGCCGATGACGGGAAAGGAGGCGGAGAGTACCCAGCGCCGAAGGAGCCCGGCGGTGGAGAAAAGGTATGTGTTTAACCCTTACTCACCCTAGAGCCCGGCGGGAGGGGGACCCTAAGGGTGGGGGGGACCTAGAGACCCTATAGTGCCATGAAAACGAGTTTGTTTTCCTGGCACTATAGTGGTCCTTTAATAGTATTTGATGTGAAACATTCCTTATCAAGGGTACCTCTCAAAGGAGACGCTTTAGAGTTTGAATAGTATGATGCATACAAATGCAAGTTAAGAAGATAGAGGTAGTGCCATCTTCCTCTTATATATACACTGATATGAAAACAACTGTAGCAGTGCCAACCTTCATATACAAGTGTTATTAAGCAGGGGTTGAAACAGGAGTTTCTAGATTCTCCCACACCTTCTGGTCTGACTGATGGCAATGAGTCGCTGCAATGTGCAGTTTTACAGGGACTTCCCCATCATATTTATAACCTTGAAAAACATAAAAAAGGAAGTAAGTGAGAATGTATATGTGGATCACACATTCCTAGTTTATGACCACAAGACACTGTTACTAGGCTGAGATGGTTAATGCCTCTGTTGGGTTTTCATCAATCTGGTTTCCTCTGCGGCATACACAGGACATTCTACGGAACAATTAGTTGCGATCTGCAATTCACATTTAATATATAATTTAACATGAAAATAAAATAAAATTCACACACATTTAACCATCTTCAAAATTATCCTTCTTAAAATGCAGGTATAACCTCAGTATTAATCTGTCTTAACATTTAGTACATTTACGGTTTGTAAGTGTTGAAATTCCGTGCAGTTTAACAAGAGGACATTACAAATTTCAATGGCCAAGTTGCCCCCCAAATAGTAAAAAAAAAAACAAAAAAAAAAAACTAAGCATGTTTCTCTTAGCTTGAGATATATATACTCTGAATTTGGGGGTGGCGGCTGTCATTGAGCTAAAGTGGTCTGGGTGACTATAATGTCTCTTTCATGTAGTTGTTCTGGTGTCTATAGCCTGTCCCTGCAGACTTTTCAATGAAAGAAACAACTTTTCAGAGAAAAGGCAGTGTTTACATTGCTGCCTAGTGACACCTCTAGAGGCTGTCACTCAGATGGCCACTAAAGTGTCGCCTAGCTAATGTGCAGCACCTAAATTCAGCGTCTCCACGCTCTGCATGGCGCTGCGCGTTCCTCATAGAGATGCTTTTAATTGATTTAATGCATCTCTATGAGGAAATGCTGACTGACAATTGATGATCTCCGTTAAGGAGGCGGACCAGCTCTAGCGAGACCGACACATGAGTAAAAGCATCATTCCCATGCGATCGGAGGGGGCTGGTGACCTAAACATACAAATTCATTGACAGACACCCAGACTGACACACACACAGACAGAAACACACACTGAGAGATAGTCAGACGCACACACACACACAGACACACACTGACAGAGACAGTCAGGCACACTCACAAAGTACTATTAATACACTCAAATATACACACACAAACATTCATACATACACAGAGAGAAATACACATAGAGACATTCACACGACAGATGCACAGATTTTTTTTTTTAAATACATATTTTTTAGTCACGCTCCTGTTTCCTACCTTTTGTGCTCAGGAGGGTGGCTTCCCTTGTGTCTAGTGGGATTAGGCAGCAGCATGTGACCGGTTAGTGGGGCTGGCTGCGGCTGATGGGAGTAGGCAGCCGCTGTTCCAGACTCCCTCCTTTCTCTTCCTCACTGTCTCAGCAGCTCTCTCTGTGCGCCGGGAGGAAGTGAAGGGAACTGTAATAACTTCTGAGGTCACGCAGAACCAGACTGGTTGCCGGTGTTCCATCGACTTTGCGGCATGGGGGCGGGAGGCGGGCAGGGAGCAGGGTTGAGTATGGGGTCAGGAGGAGGGCGGGGAGCAGAGCCGTGTTTACCTGGTATCCTGCCAGGTTAGCTTGCAATTCCCCTGCACAGGGATTGAGTCAGAAGGAGGAGGGAGCGGGCTGACCAATCCCAGACGACAAAACAAAATATTTAGTCACCATGGCGACCTGGCATTTGTTGAGCCCTGATGTAAACACTGCGTGTTTACTGTTAAAAGCCTGCAGAGACTGATTATACTCACCAAAACAACTACATTAAGCTGCATTTGTTCTAGTGACTATAGTATCTTAGGAGTCGCTGTAATAAACAGAACTGAAAGGTCATCAACTTGGAGGAAAGAAACAAAAATCATGTAAAGTCCTTACTCGGCCTGTACAAGATGAAATCAAATGCACAGTTGGACTATGAGAAGGCCTTGCAGGCAGGGCCGGCCTTAGGGGTGTGTGAGCTGTGCGGCCGCACAAGGCGCCATGGCAGCAAGGGGCGCCATGCGGCCAACACAGCTCACACGTGGCCGGTCGGGTTAAAACTTTTTTTTTTTTAAATTGTAGCTTGCCGTGCGGCCAGGGCGGAGCTAAAAGTGCCGGGTAACTGCTGCAGGGGAAGCAGGAAAGAGTCCCTGCTTCCCCAACAACCAGTCTCCAGGAGCTGAACTGCCTCCACTCCTCCATAATGAACAGAGGTAACAATGTGTGTGTCTGTGAGAGTGTCTGTGTGTGTGACTGTCTGCGCGCGTGGGTGTGTGTGTGTGACATACCTGTGTGTGACTGTGTGTGTGTGGCTGTCTATGTGGTTGTCTGCCTGTGTGTGTGGCTGTCTGCATGTAAGTATGTGTGTGTAAGTCAGACTGTGTGTGTGGGGCTGTCTGTCTGTGTGTGTGTTGCTGTCTTCCTGTATTTGTGTGTGAGTGTGTTTATCTGCCTGTAACTATGTATGTGTGTTACTGCCTGTACCTGTGTGTTTCTGCGACTACCTGCCCTCTGACTATGTGCATGTGGTGTAATTGACAAGTGTATATGTATAGCTGTGCATCTGACTGTGGGACTGTGTGCACATAACTCTGCAAAAATATACACCTGCATTTACACATAGGCTTAAATGCATATTTTTATCTGAATTAAATACGCATCACACACAGCCAATAAACCCAGCACAAATATCACATACAACCAATACACATATATCCCACACAGTTAATACACCCATTACAGATATCACACTAAGCCAACACATAGCATGCATGTCACACACAGTCATCATAC
The DNA here is from genome assembly GCA_933207985.1 of Pelobates cultripes. Classification (NCBI taxonomy): domain Eukaryota; kingdom Metazoa; phylum Chordata; class Amphibia; order Anura; family Pelobatidae; genus Pelobates; species Pelobates cultripes. The sequence continues at coordinate 146,378,618 of OW240914.1, read as the reverse complement.
CGATCACATACACAGACAACACAAACATTACATCATATTATAGTGAGATGTATTACAGTGAAGCTTTGGTAAATAAAATGCACATTACTCTGTGTTTTATAGTTAGGGAGCACGGTGATACACTAATAGACTCATTACTTAGAGTTGTATTGTTGTGTAGGGTATGATCTTGTCACAGAGCTCCACATTACTGGGAGTTTTATTGTTTTGGAGCTCTGTGATAAATGGAGAAGTATCTCATTACTACAAAATTTTATTTCCAAAGAGGTCAAGGTAAATAAGTATAATCCATAGCTCCAAAGCAAAACCACTCACTGTATTATGTGACATAATTAGTCTGCTCCTCTGTAATGTAGGGGAGGCAGTCTGGCATTTCTGGCCTGCACTTTTGTTGGCTGCAGACCATAAGTAGCTGTCTTCCTAGCTCGGGATAATCAGAGCGCTGCCGCAGATTACCACAGGACACTGCAAGTCACTGCGCTTGCGAGACATTTATGCATGGTCTGTACCCAGTGGAGGGGCAGACCCGATTCAGATCAGCATGCCCCTATCCCAACTAGGTAACAACAGAAAAGGAGGAATTAATGTGTTTTTAAATCATTAATAATTTTATAAATCCCCTATACAATCACTTCACTCCTGTACACACACTGTGTGTGTGGGGGTGGGGGGGCACTGTGAAGATTTTTCGCACAAGGCGCATAAAGGCCTTAGGCCGGCCCTGCTTGCAGGAAATTGTCTATCATGATGTGTTGTGGTTAGAAACCTTTCTTATCCAAAGGCCAAAAGCTTTATGAGGTTTCAGTGTGTTAAATACCACAGTAATGGGTTATTACCACTGGCAAAAATTTCTATGGAGGAATGGATGCTGAGAAAGTACTTTAAAGAATGAATGTATGTTTGATAGCAGGAATGGTAATTTGTGGTACTTGCAGTGAAGCATGGCAATTACCTTGAAAATTCCCATGCCATAACGCTGTTAATAGTTTTGAGGATGTGACACTTGCCTGAGTCCTCTAGATCCCTGTAAGGAAACCTAGTATATCCAATACTCATTCGGTAGTTTCCTTCCGAACGGCCAGAGCATCAGTGACTATAACTCTCCGTTCGGCAGATAAAATAAACGATTCCCATACGCATGCAATAGCTTTTCCAGACGATTCCCTTAGTAAATCATACGAATACCCAAACATCAGCCGGAGTCTAGAAGAAGGGTGCAACAGAACTGAGCTTTAATGACGCCACACTGGCTTTTATGCAAGTCCCTGTGCAAGGGGACATCCCACAGGGAGGGACATGGTACAGCCAATCATAACAAGAAAAATTGTTATACACTCCCATTGCAAACATATAATTCCCACGGACTACGGGACTGAGTCCACGCCTGTGGGGTCGGGACGATCCAGGCCATCCAGTGCCTGGGCGTATAGTCATCGTCCGTTACGTGTGCCCACTGCGTGGGTGTGCGTGTGTAGCTTACTAGTCTCCAAGATAATGTGTTGGGTGTATAGCTCGGGGCGTGGTGCTGTCTGTATGTCATCTGTCGTGTCAGACAGGTGTGGGGCCTTATTGTGTAATGCCGCCTCTATCCCTTACGTTGAGGTGTATCAAAGGACTGGGGTGTCCAAGTAGCCTAGAGCGTGTTTTCTGCTGCTGTCTAGGGGGTCAGTGATCTTCTCCACATCTGTGGCCTGGTCATACCGAGGTCTACAGCCTTCTCGGTGTTTCACTTTTACTCTAAGGCTCAGTCCGGCCCGTTAGACAGGCCTGTCTAGTCTGGAGAGGGCCAGGGGGAGAGGATGATAAAAAAAAAAGGGGGGGAGGGGGGTGAGGGTGGAAAGGGGGGGACGGGTTACGCGGCCAGGGTATTGGGTGCGGGGGGAGGGGTGTGAAGGTGCGGGTTGGTGTGTTGGTTTAGGAGGCCTGTCTGCCCTCCGCGATATATAGGAGCCAAGGGGTCCAGGTCTGGTTACATTTTTCGGAACGTCCCTGTAGGTCCGCCGTCATGGCTTCCATGGCTTGTATTTCTACTACCCTGTCTACCCACTGTTGGAATGTGGGGGCCGCCATTTTCTTCAAAGTGTTGGAATCAGGGATTTCGCAGCCGTCAATAGATGTTTCGTCAGAGACTTCTTGTAGGTTTGCAATGCCATGGTTGTGTGGTGTAGTAACATGGGTAGGGGTTGTAGCGGGAGTTCTGGATCCGAAATTTCCCTGATTTTAGTATTCACCATCTCCCAGTATGGGGAGATGACTGCGCACGACCACCAGATGTGGATCATGGTCCCTCTTCCCTGACCACATCGCCAGTACGTCTCCTCAGCGTCTGGGTTCATGCGGTGTATTATATCCGGGGTCCTGTACCAGGTCGTCAATATTTTATAACTCATCTCCTGAAATTTCAAGCTAATGGAGCTCTTGTGTGTGAGTAGAAACATTTTATCCCATCCCTTTCCCATCTGTTAATGAACTTCGGTGTCGGCCCCATCTCTCCCTCTAATAGCATTGCGTATAGCTTCGATATCCCTCTCACCATATGTTGTCTAGATGTGCATATCTTCTCGAAGTCTGTGAGGTCACAGTGAAATTGGTGTTTAGCTGCCACATTGGAGTAGAAGTAGACTCGGTCCAGGCCTGTTGGGGTGGTGTCGGGGAGCAGGTCTGTTAGTGTTTTTAGTGTGCCATTGCCACACCATTGACGTAGGTATATCCAGTCCGTTTGTGCAAAATTTCTTAGGTCTGCTGGTGTCCGTTCCCCTCCTATGTTGGGGTTGTAGACTATGGGTGTGAGTGGGCTGGTGCGGGTGGCGTAGTGCGCACCAGATCTTCACGGTAGCATCTATCAGGGGGTTACCAGTTTTGAGCTTGCTGGGTGTTATTCCGGTCCCCCACAGCGTCGCGGGAATCCATCCCCCGGTCTGTGAGATTCCGGCACGCACCCAGATTTTGTCTGTCTGTCGGGCATGCCAATCAGTAATTCTCAGAAGGTGAGTTGCACGGTGGTAGCCTATGATTGAGGGCAGCCCCGCTCCACCCCTCGGCTTGGGTTGTTCAAGTAGTCGTTTGCTGACCCGTGGGGCTCCCCTCCTCCAGACAAACCTCCGTATGGCTGTGGCGATGGATTGGAAAAAGGCTTTCGGTAGGGTGATCGGGATCGTCTGGAAGAGGTATAGAAGGGTGGGAGGATGTTCATTTTGATTTCGTAAATTCGTCCGAACTATGAAATGTAGAGGTCTGTTCATTTTTGCATATCTTTCTGTAAGGAGGTGAGGATGGGAAGAAAGTTTGCCTGGTAGAGTTGCGGCAGCTCCCTGGTCAGCCAGATGCCGAGATACTTCAATTTGGTTTCACATCTCCTGAACCGTAACTGGGACCGCAGGTGTGCATCCAGTCTTGTGGAAATCGAGATACTGATGAATTCCGACTTGTCCGTGTTGAACTTGAGATTCGACACACTCCCATACTTGCGGAAGAGCTCTAGGAGGTTCAGGATGGTAGTCAGTGGTCTTTCAATGAAGAAAAGCATGTTGTCCGCATAGGCTGCGACTCGATGCTCTGTGCCCCGGAGGGTGTGTCCAGCTATCCCCCCCCCCCGTCCTAACCGCCTCCAGGAACAGCTCCAGTGAGCGGGCGAACAGCAGGGGAGAGAGGGGGCACCCCTGTCTTGTGCCGTTTCGGATAGGAAACGGCTCTGATAGAGCGCCATTGAGTCGTATTTGCGCTGTTGGTATTGTGTAAAGGGCGGAGATCCATGCCTGTACATGCGGTCCGAAGCCCATGTGGTGTAGCGTGGCCTTGAGGTATGTCCAGTCCACTCGGTCGAAGGCCTTCTCTGCGTCTGTGGACAGGAGGGCCAGCCCCCCTCCCTGCCCTCGGGCAGAGTGGATGATGTTAAGGGCCCGTATGGTGTTGTCCCATGCTTCTCTGCCAGGTATAAAGCCCACCTGGTCTGGGTGAACTAGGTCGGGCATTATCCTGGAGATGCGTAGGGCCATGGCCTTTGCGAACAGTTTGAGATCCGAATTGAGGAGAGAGATTGGGCGGTAGCTCGCGCAACATGCCGGGTCCTTTCCCTCTTTTGGGAGGACTGTGACTATGGCTCTGAGTGAGTCTGCCGGGAATTGGCGACCCTCCAATATGGAGTTCAGTCGCTCTAGCAGGCGCGGCAATAGGATATCTTTGAAGGTGCGCAGATAGCTCGCAGGGTAGCAGTCCGGGCCTGGTGCTTTGTGTTGTTTGGTAAGCTTGAGTGCCGCGTACAATTGCTCGACGGTTAGTGGTTGTTCTAAGCCTGCCGTTGTCTCCAGGGTCAGTTTTCGGGCGGCGTTCCTGGTGAGGAAGTCCACGAGTTCGTGTCGGTGCTGGGTATATCCGCCAGGTTGTAAAGGCCGGTGTAGTAGTCCCTAAACGCCTGCATGATCTTGGCCGGGAGTCGAGTTTCTTTCCGTTCCTGGGTGTTGATTTTGTGGATGTGGTTAAGCCTCCGCTGTTGCTGGAGGGTCCTGGCCAATAGCCTCCCGCAATTGTTCGAGTTTTCGTAGAAATATCTGTTAGACCTGCGTATCACATTGAGAAGTTTCGGGGAGAGCAGATCTCTAAGTTGTCTCCAAGCGTCAGTCAGTAATAGGTACACGTCATCTGTTAGTTCATTTTTGTGTTTGTTCTCTAGTTCAGCTATTCATTTGGTCAAGTCCAGGATGCGTTTGGTGTTCTTGCGTTTGCGTTGCGTGCAATAGCTGATATAGTGCCCTCTGATTACGCACTTATGTGCTTCCCAGGTTATCAACGGGGGCACATCGGGTGTGGTGTTAGCTTCGAAGTATTGTGTGAGGACCTGTGTGGTCATTGTTACGCATTCGGTGTTGGTCAGCACCGACTCATTGAGCTTCCACTGGCGTTCCTTTGGCTTGAATAGGGGTGATGTGATCCGGACGGATACTGGTGCATGGTCGGAGTCTCCATGAATCCCTATTTCCACGTCTATAAGCAAGGGCAGGTATTCTTGCTCGATGAAGATATAGTCGATCCTGCTGTACTGGTTGTGTGCAGCTGAGTAGCAGGTGTAATCCTTGTCTTCTGGGTGTGCTGCCCACCAGCAGTCAGCCAGCCCCAGTCTGTTCAGCGCTTGTTTGGCCGTGCGTATGCAATGGTCGGGGATAGTGCTGGATCCTCGTGAGGAGTCTATTCTCGGGTCCAGGGGTAAGTTTAGGTCCCTAGCAAGTATCAGGAGTCCTTCTCTGAATTTTTCAAGGCGAGACAGTGTCCGGGCTAGAAATGTGTGCTGGCCTCTTTTGGGGCAGTACACATTGGCTAGTGTGTATGGGCGATCAGCTATCGTGCCCTTCCCAAAGAGATCCCTTCCAATGCACGTCCACACAGATAGACCCGCTCGGAAGGTGACTGTCTGCGCGAAGAGAATCGCCACCCCCGACCATTTAGATTCTTGGTGGTTCGCGAAGTACCCTTGTGGGTATCGTCTGTTGCGGAGCGTGGGGGCATTCCCCTCGGCAAAGTGAGTCTCCTGTAGGAATGCCACGGAAACCCGAAGGGACCACAGTGTCCGCAGGAGCTGCTTACGTTTTTCTGGGATATTAAGTGTTATATATTTTATCCTCTTTATCTCTGCGCAGTTTATTTGTTTCAGCTATTTTATCCTCTTGTTGTTTCACTCTGTTACAGATCTCTTGTTCTTTTTCTTCATATTATGTTGTTTCCCTATTAATATTAACCTGAGTTTCTGATACTTTACCTTCCCCCTTTTATTAACAGATCTTTTTTCTTTTTCATATTCCACTATTAATCTAGCTTTCTAAAATCTGATCCCATTTTTTCATGAAATTTGTATTATCAATTCCACAAGCTTGAGTTTTTCTACTCTTAACCTTATAGGAATTAACCTTAAATTATAGGAATTAATTTAAGTAGTCCTCCAAATATATCTCCCACCATTTAAAAAAAAAATATTTAGCTTTTTTTATTAAAGGGACACTATAGTCACCTGAACATCTACAGCTTAATGTAGTTGTTCAGGTGAGATCTATAGCTCCCTGCAGGCAATCTAATGTAAACACTGTATTTTAAGAGAAAATACAGTGTTTTCATTGATTGATAGGAATACCTCCAGTGGCCGTCACTCAGACGGCCACCAGAGGGACTTCCTATCATGCAGGGCCCTAAAAATGCCCTGTACACGTCAGACGTATTAAAATACGTCTGACGTGTGCAGGAGAGAGAAGGCACTGGAAGCGTCCGATTGCTCGCGCCCGCCTATTTTGTCATTTTGACGAAATAGGGGGCGCGGCTTCACGAGGCTCCCGGCGCTGGAACCAGGTGAGTAAAAACTGCTGCCTGGAGAGTCCCTTTAATCTTTCCTGGCTAAGGAAATAAGAATTTTATGTTTCTCTTAGGGGCATGGTGTCATGAATGCACCCTACTGCAAGCGTGCACAAGACTTGGTTCTTGTGATGAAAGGTTGAACCCCTTAAGGACACATGATGGAACTATTCCATCATGATTCCTTTTATTTCTGAAGTTGTGTCCTTAAAGGACCACTATAGTGCCAGGAAAACATACTTGTTTTCCTGGCACTATAGTGCCCACCCCTCTCAGGGTCCCGGGCTGGATGGAGAGGAAGGGGTTTAATTTACCTCTTTCTCCAGCGCCGGGCGGGGAGCTCTCCTCCTCCTCTCCTCCCTCTTCTCCTCCTCTTCGGCTGAATGCGCATGCGCGGCACTGGCATCTTCTCACTGTGATAATCACATAACTCTGCCATCGCCAAGCCAATTAAGCAATAATCACATAACGCTGCCTCCACCAATACAATTTATAAATAATCACATAACGCTGCCATCGCCAAGACAATTTATCAATAATCACATAACGCTGCCACCACCAATACAATTTATAAATAATCACATAACGCTGCCATCGCCAAGACAATTTATAAAGAATCACATAATGCTGCCACGCCAAGACAATTTATAAATAATCACATAACGCTGCCACCACCAAGACAATTTATAAATGGGGTGCCTTCATTCCCCAATCAAAGTGGACTAAAATCCCACAAAATAAGCTTTAACAGAGTATGTCAATTCAATCTACTTCTAAATTGGTTTTATCAGCTAACGTCTTTACCTGAACTTAACCCATTAAGGACACCGCTTCAGAAGCTTGTCTTACGCATAAGGACACAAGCCATTTTTGTATTTTTTGCTTTTTGTGTTCAAATGCCATTTGCATCTCTGTCATTTATTGCACCAACACATATTATATATTGTGTTTTTAGTGGGCAAACAGGGCTTTAATTTGATGTCACATATACATAGATACATTCTCATTAATTATAAAAAAAAAAAGCAAATTTTTTTTTTTTTTTAAGAGATTGTTTTCACAGTTTTGGCAATAACAGCGGGTGCATAATATGTCCAGCTTAGAAAAAGTAATTCAAAATAAATTAATTTGTGTCTTGATTTATAGAGTACATAATATGTATAGGATTTCAGCTTGTTTTGAAAGTTACAGGTCACAAAATACAAGGACTAAAATAAAATTTCAGTTTGCAACAATTTTAGAAGTTTGTCTTGTAGGTTTAGTAACCATCACAGAAAACATAAATTGCCACACAGAAGTATATATTTATATAAAGTAGACATCACAGGCTATTTACCTAAGGTTAGTTTGACACTTTTTACGTAGCCATTTCATCGCCAATCTCTGCTAAATATTGGAGTAAAATTGTGTTTTTTCTTTATTTTGGCATATACACATATAACAAGGTTTTTGTAATGTGTATTTCGTAAACCTGGTGTGTGCTATTCCTGCACAGAACCCCATTTTGTGTTCAGCTACATATAAGTATAACAAGTATAACAATACCCCCATTATATGCCTTTGACACTTTTCTGTAAAGCTACAATGCCACATAAGAGACAGGGCTATTTCAGTTTTTTCGTAGATGGATTTGACAGGGCCATGTCTCATTTTAGGGTATTATAGCAGTGTGACTGTTAAAATAACCCCAGAAAGGGCTTTCATTTTGTAAAGCAGACACCCCAGGGTATTATATATATATATATATATATATATATATATATTGTATATTGTGCCTTAACTTGTCACAATTTTTTTCAACAATTTGTCAATGTTTGTGGTGAGGGGGGGGGGGAAATTGCATTTTTACATATATGTTGCATTTTTGCTGAGTATTTCTTACACTTGATATGTACCACTGTCATATCTTGATATGGACTGTGTCCATGTTCCATTTTGGAGTAGTTGAGTTGGTTGGTTATTCAAACATCTCCACAAACACATACTATTTATTAAAGGACCACTCTAGGCACCCAGACCACTTCAGCTTAATGAAGTGGTCTGGGTGCCAGGTCCTTCTAGGGTTAACCCATTTTTTCATAATTATAGCAGTTTCAGAGAAACTGCTATAATTATGAATGGGTTAAGCCTTCCCCCTAATCCTCTAGTGGCTGTCTCATTGACAGCTACTAGAGGCGCTTGCGTGCTTCTCACTGTGAAAATCACAGTGAGAGCACGCCAGCGTCCATAGGAAAGCATTGTAAATGCTTTCCTATGAGACCGGCTGAATGCGCGCGCAGCTCTTGCCGCGCGTGCGCATTCAGCCGGCGGGGCGTAACGGAGGCGGAGAGGAGGAGGAGAGCTCTCCGCCCAGCGCTGGAAAAAGGTAAGTTTTTACCCCTTTCCCCTTTCCAGAGCCGGGCGGGAGGGGGTCCCTGAGGGTGGGGGCACCCTCAGGGCACTATAGTGCCAGGAAAACGAGTATGTTTTCCTGGCACTATAGTGGTCCTTTAAAGAATATACCCTGGGGTAATTCAAAAGCGTGGGATAATTTTTTATCTAGTTTGTTCCAGGTGTAGTGGTAATGAGCATTTTTAAATGTTTTTTTTTTCACTTTTTAAAACTCGTTTTTAAACTTTTTTTTAATAAATTTTTTTTACAGATTTAACATTTTTATAAACTTTTTTTTTTTTACGGTTAACCCCTAACTAGCGGTTAGCAGCACTAACCGTAAATTCCCCAATTTCCCATAACTCCCACCCACCCCAGCTAATAAAATATATCATTTTAAAATATTTAAATTAATTAATTAAATAAATTGAACCCCTGAGGGTTAAAAAAAAATAAAAAAATTGGATCACAGTATAATACTGTGATCTGTATTTTCATCACTGTAGTTAGTGATCAACTGACGGGAAGGGGTTATTTTTTATTAGGACTGGGTAAAGGGGGGTGGGATTTTTTAAAACTTTTTAAAAAAAAAAACTTTTTTTAACGTTAACCCCTAGCTAGCCTAACACCAAATTCCCAATTCCCCACTAACTCCCACCCACCCCAGTTAGCTAAATATAACATTTTAATATATTAAAATTAATTAATAAAACAAAATTAACCCCTGGTGGTTACGAAAAATAAAAGTTGACCCTTAGGGGTTAAAAAAAAAAAACCAGATCACAGTAAAATTTAGTCTCTGCCAATTGATCACTGTAGTCAGTGATCAATTGGCAGGGAAGGGGTTAATTTTTTTAATTTATAATGAGTAAAGAGGGGGTGGGATTTTAAACTATCTTTATTTATTTTTTAACTCGGAGAAGATCAGCACTAATCCATCTCCCTGCACTTCACACAGACTACGGAAGAGCAGGGAGGCGGAACGTGAGTCCCTGCAGCACGTGTGCTCGCTCTGACAGCCTGAGGTTAACTTTAGTGCATTACGGAGCCGGTCCGTCATCCGGCGTTAACTGCTTCCCCGCCGTTATGGACCTGGTCCGTCATCCAGTGGTAAGGGGTTAAAGGAATAATTATTGTGGACAAAACAATAGTCACAGTTCGTATATAAAAACAGATTACAAATTATTTACACCAACAACAGATAAAAATAAAAAGGAAAATTAACAGTATTTCTTCTTACGCTCTTAGATTCTAAACGAAACAGTGTCTTCTGCTGTCTATTTCTAGCACGGAAATATGGTGACTAATGCAAAATTAGATCTTTGCCCCTAGTAAGCACACTTGACATTTGCCCATCATTAGATTTTTACGCCCTGTATTCATCTCAGGTTTGCCGGCCTAGAAGTGGAATAGGTGGAGGGAAGGCGTACCGCTAAGTACAACAAGTTATCTCCCCCTTGTGTTTCAGACCAACGCCTTCCAAACTTTTGATTGTATTTTCTATTTTCTGCTAACCACAGAAATTATTATTGCATCTATGAGTTTGTTGCATTTTTTCAATTCCACACATATGTCACTTGTGACCTAATACAGCAGACTTCACAATTCCTTCCAAACGGTTTAAAGGACCACTATAGTGCCAGGAAAACATACTCGTTTTCCTGGCACTATAGTGCCCTGAGGGTGCCCCCACCCTCAGGGACCCCCTCCCGCCCGGCTCTGGATATTACCTTTTTCCATGGGCGGAGAGCTCTCCTCCTTTTGTTTGCGCACGCGCGGCAAGAGCTGCGCGCGCATTCAGCCGGTCATAGGAAAGCATCTAAATGTGCACAAAATAGGTGGCATTATTAATTATTCATAATTATAGCAGTTTCTCTGAAACTGCTATAATTATGAAAAAATGGGTTAACCCTAGAAGGACCTGGCACCCAGACCACTTCATTAAGCTGAAGTGGTCTGGGTGCCTAGAGTGGTCCTTTAAGCTTGGTAAGCAAAATTTATATTCATTTTCTTTTGTAGGGTTTGCTTTCCCCATTCTAAATGTGCACAAAATAGGTGGCATTATTAATATGTAGGTTATTATTAATGATTTTTTTGGATATGATACTGAAAGAGAATAATCCCCTGACTGCTAATTGGTCACTTAGCAAATCAAAAGAATCCACTATTCATGAGGGGATGCAGGTATATGGTAGATTAGTCAGTTAGTTTACATTGAAACTAGACAAAGAGGCAACTCGTGTAACATTTCATACCTGGCATAGGAGCTCTGGTTGAAGTCACAGCTTCAAATGAGAAATTTATATTGTAAGCCTTCTGGCGTCTATCACATTTCTACACAATGAATTTTAACCCCTCTCCTGTCTCCTGCTGAAATTGAAAATACCTCCTCTACCGTGTAGCCAATTCATATATGCACTACACAACTCACCTTATTTAGCAATATTCTATAGCGCAACAATGAATTCTGCATCCTTGGCGTGACAAATGGTATCTGTGGTTTGGTAAAACATTTTTTCAAACTTTGCATTTCTACCTCTCTGTATATTGGTTAAAAAAATTGCAGTGATATTTGTATGTTGTGAAAGTGATGAGGAACTAACACAATATAGAAATATATATGTGTGTGTGTGTGTGTGTGTGTATATATATATATATATAATGTTAAAAACTCAACTCAAGTGCAAAACAGTGAAAAAATATATACAAAGAAAAAAACTTCCCTTAACAGAGAAGAATGTGCCCTGAAGACTTCCTTTAGTTTTAAAATACAGAATACAAAGAAAAATAGGGGAAGTTCTATTAAGAAAACAGAATAAAAAAACAAGATGGTATATAACTGTGTATAATTATTATTATTTTATTATTTATGAATAATACTTGAAAAATCCCTAGTGCTGTGCAATGAATTATGATAATGTTTTCCAACTGGCCACTCACACTTAGTATGCCAAATAATGCCTTGTAAGCAGTGGCGTACACACAATCCATTGGGCCCCGGTGCAAAACTGATCCGTGGGCCTCCCCCCACTCCCCACCCCCGACAGACACATACAGACACACACACACAAACACACACACACAAGACACACATACAAACAAACAGACAGGCGCACACATACATACAGACAGACAGACACATACAGTCCGACACACACATACAAAGACATATACAAACCAACATAGACAGGCACATACAGACATAGACACATACACACGCACACACACACGACATACAGACAGACAGTCACACAGACAGACACATACAGGCACACAGACAGACACACACACATACACATACAAAGACTTATACACACATACAAACACACACACAAAATGTTTGTCACCCTCCTGTTTCCTACCTTTTAGGTGAAGGAGGGTGACTTTCCCTGGCGTCCACTGGTGGCTCAGGTTGATGGGAGTCAGAGTTCCCACTCTGACTCCCTCCTCTGCTTCCTCCGCGTGGGCTCTGTGTATGCTGGGAGGAGTGACCGGGGGAGTCCCTTCCTCCCAGCAGTGATGTCATCACAGGGGGCCTGGTCGCGCTGTTAAAGCGCCCAGCGCTACCTGGGCCCCCTGACAATTCATCTCCATCAAGTGACCCTAACAGCATGGGCCACCTGTTGAACCCCTTGGGCAGTGGTCCCGGCGGTTTGGCACGCGGGCCGGGGCCGCAAAAGATGGCAGCGGGTATCCAGTCGCAGGGGTCCGCAGGGCGGCTGGGCCCCCTGGAGTGACGGGCCCGGTCGCAGCTGTGACCACTGCGACTGCGGTATGTACACCACTGCATGTAAGTAATGCCCAGTGAATTGGTGTGTCTTCAGATGTCTAGAGTTAATGTTCACTATTAACAATGAAGGCTCATGAGTTCAGAAAGAGAAAAAAATATAATGCAAATTAAATGATGTGAATTTAAAACAATGTATTCACTTCCATCCAAGGTTAAAAACAGCAGATATAATTAAGTCACCACAGGTTGCCCCACTGGTTTTGTCCTTTTAGGGCCTTTGTCAGGGACCATTGATTTTTGAAAAAGCATAAAAAGAAAGTACTTGTGGGCAGTAGCACATGGCGCCGGAGCAGTGCAGAAGATTACATTTTATATTCATTAATTTTTCTTCACCTCAGACTTTGCCTTGGGGGGCTGGTGTGCTAGCTTAGGTGGCCGCATTGAGGCTTCCAGTAGCCTTTACACCGGCCGTTTACAGCACAGAATGGCCAGAAAAAGGTGCATTTTTTGTTGGAGCCAACCAGTGCACTCAAGCTGTGCTCCCCAGCCTCAGCCATCTGACAGAAGAGAAAACCTCATACATGAAGAAACTTCACGCTGCCTTCAGAGTCCCCACTGCCAGTAACTGGTACTTGTAGGCTTGCCCAGCAGCCCATGATGGTGATTGTGTGTGTGCTTACCAGTGAGCTTGTCTGTAGTGAGCTATTGTGTGTGTGTGTGTGTGTGTGTCAGTAAACTTGTGTTGGTCGTAGAGCTTGTATGTGTGTGTCAGTGAGCTTTCTGTAGTGAGCTACTGTGTGTTTTAGGGAGCCTGTCTGTAGTAAGCTTGTGTGTCAGTGAACTTGTCTGTAGTTGATGGGGGGAGGGGGGAAGGAGTGTGGGTGTCTGCAGTAAGTCTCTATTCTGAAAACTATTAGATTAGGCTGTCAGGATTCTTGTGCCTATAGTGTCCCTTTAATTTTAATTGATTGGATGCTAGACAGACAATACATACCGATTGAAAAAGCCCTTGTGAAGGGTGAAACATGTCTCGGATAGCGGAATCCATGTTGGACATCAACATTAGCATATTGCCATTTTTATTTATTTTATTTGTTTAAACGTGTTTAATTTTATCAAATAAATTCATTTTACTTCAAAGTCTGTTTTGGGTCCTCCTAAGTTGCTCCAAGAAGGGTGGTTTCCTCGTTATAGACACCCAGGCTATTTTACCCAGAGCCAGGAACACAGGCTCTGGACAAGGTGAGCAACCACTTGCATTTAAATATATACCATCCAGTATCCTTACCTACTACACCAAAGGTGTTTCTTGCTGTGTTGTTTTTGTCTCTTTCTTTGAGGAGAAGTATCGTGACCTAAAGGGTAAAGTGCCACCAGGCAGCATTAATGCTGATCAGAGTTGAGCCTTTACTGTTTAAGGCTCTTTTACATGGGAGTTGACACTTCAAAGTTTCTTCACATTATACTTCAATACCACAGATTTATGCTATGTGTTCCCCCCCTGTTTTCTCTTTTGTATATGCATTGAGATCAACTGGACTGCATTACTGTCCCAATTCTGTGATAAGACCGGTAAATCCCCATTTAGGGTAGGTGTCTAATCTGAATTATTTAACGCTCCACTCTTGAAGTTAATAGCTTTTGGGCTCTATTCCACTTTCTTTTTTCAAAACTATAGTTTGTTTTTGTTTTGTTTTGTTTTTTACAGATATGGGTCATAGCCAAACTGTGTTTACACCGATACTTATCCGAGATTTTCCTGCATTTACAATAATTTGTGGGTATAGACAGATACTGATCAGGGATTTTCCTGGATTTGGATAATTTTTGTGTGCCTGAATTTAGAAAGTTTTAAGTGAACATTATTATTTGCGATTCTATCATGGCCTTTTAAACAAAGGGTTAAATACATGAGATACCAAGTCAATATGCTTTGAGTGTATAGGTTTCAAAAATTCTTGTGCATAGGTATTGATTGTAGTCCAATTATGACAAATTTTAGCAACAGTTTTGTTTGTCATAGATTGTAAATTATTTCAAATAAAAAATTTCAACGCATCAATGATTTAAATGCAACAAGAGAAAATTGTAGCTCATGAGTGCTGTCCAAACGTGGACAAAATTGATATTGTAAATGTGTAAGTGTATCTTTCACAATAGCAATATTCCATGTACATTTAAAAACCTAAAGCTGCAGAGAATGTTTAAAAAAAATAAAACCACAGCCCATTGCTAATTGTTAGGTGTCTATTGGCTTGTGCATAAATCTATATAGTGAGAGTGCCACTTTAAATAAGAACATAGACAGGCATGGTAGAAAAACAGAGCAACTTATGGCCGGAGGGCAAAATGAATGGCCATTTTTTATGCATGAGACTTCTGTGTGTCTTGTGTGTATGGTCCTGTTAATGAGGAGCACACAATCTATGGATTTGATAAATAAAGGCTTCTGGAGTTCTGGGTTATGATATCATATATTCGAGCCTCCTCTGCCAGTATGACCTTATAGCTCTCTGAATGCCCAGTTGATGCTCGTCCATAGGGGCACTTGAGACTGTGCCCCATCAGTTTTTATGTGGGTGGGGGGATATGCAGTAGTTTAGAAACACGATTCTTTTCAAGGAGGGGGTTAGATAATATGGGGGAGAAAAGTATCTACTACATGGCAATGTTACATTTCAGAGTTAAACCTAAAGAGAGCTAGAGACTTGGAGAGTGCTGCAGAGCTAGAGTTAGAGAGTTGGAACATTATACAGAGACAATCTAGGTTGTGGGTACCATTGTATTGCATCTCTGTGTCATCCATATCAGTATCCCTGGGTATGTGGGATAGTTATAGGTATATGCATATTTTGCCAGCTCTGTGTGTAGTGTCTATGTATTTTACTTTGCCCTGCCTGTTGTATGACTATCTTTCTGTTGAATGGAGGCTACCTTTTGAGGATAAGCATATAGATGCTACAGGTCAGAAGATGGCTATAGAGTTAAAGGGTGGAGTCAAATCCTGAGGGTAGAGTCTACCTGCCCACCATCCTAAAACATCTCCACTGTGTATGCCTAAGAGACAAAGAGACTGTATCCCTGGACTCCATTGTCATTGACAGCCAGAGTGTTTTTATGAATGTGATGTCCCAATTCAGCCAGCAGCCATTTGTAAACACCTCATAATCTGGCAGCCTCTTTATACCCAGATACTGCAGTGCACTGGAGAATTTCCTCTGGACCGGCCCAGGGGCCTTGAGAAAATTGTTTTTGCAGGCCACCAGCTAATGTAAAAATATGTTGACAAAACTCATGACATCCCAGAGACCACCCTTTCCTTGGCGCATTCATTCATATAAAATATCAGATTTATCAGTGTCCGTTTCATCCATCATGGTTGGCTGTGATTAGTAAACTGCCCTCAACACTCTGTTAATCACCATTGTCTTGGTCACGGGTAGGTAACCTTTTAGTAGTACTGTGCCAAATGGAGATTTTAAAGTCCATTGGCGTGCCGGTACTATTTTTGTTAAATTGAGGTGTGTATGTTGCCGTATTCTGCTTGTGTTATTTGTGGGTGCCGCAGTTGCTTTGTAGCATTGTATTTGTGCCTATGTGGGCTGTTACATTGTATAGAATTCGTTCATGAGTAGTTTGTGGTATTGTGTATGGTTGTGTATGATACCTATGAATGTGGGCTGTGTATAGGGGCTGTTTGTTGAATTGTGTGTGGATGACATGTCGCATTGTGTGTTTGTCTGTGTAAGAGGATAGTCCATAGTGTTGTGTTTGTGTGGGGACTATTCGTATAAGTTGGAGCCTCTTTCTGCAGCTTTGTGTTTACCTAACAGTGTGGGTGACTTCCCAGGGGTCCAGTAAGGACCGGGCTAGCAAGGTACAGGTCAAGGGCTAGAGCTGCCATAGCTGCTTCGGGTTGCTCTACTCTAGTGCGGGGTTTTGTTCACCAGTGCTGGGCTATAGTGATCTGAGATCACTTCCTTTAAATGCTGCAATGAATAAATTGAGGATTGCCCTTCACCACGTGCAATCACCACTCGGTTTACACTAAAGACTCCTGATACACCCCCCTGTTTGGCTCTAGTAGTCTTGAGTGCTGTACAAAGGCACCCAGAGTGCCATGCATGGCACACGTGCCGTAGGTTGCTGACACCTGGTCTAGGTTGTACAAACTAACAATGATAATGCAGAAGTGTGTACTGTACTCAGACCAAGTACCTCTGCCAGGACTACTCCCTAGCAGCTTTCAGAGACCCTGAAGTGCGTCAGACCCAAGCCATCCTGGTTTGCTGTAATTGGTAAACTGCCCTCAACACTCTGTTAATCACTAATACTCCTACAGCCATAAATTACAGAGCTTATAACAATTTTACAGTTTTAACAACTTTAAAAAAAATGTTTACAACTCACAAATACATGTTGGTATAAGTACCCATAATATTAAAATCCTGGGAAGCATTTCCTGTTAAAAATATATATATTCGAAAATAAGAAAGGGGATGAGGTAGCATGACATTGTGCTTGTGTGGTATCATATTAGACTATTTGTTTGTTGTTACTTTCTAGGCCAAAAATAGCCTAAACCCAGTGTGATCATACAAGGCACACATTTTCTCATCAATTCATCTTAATAAGCTAAGAATTGGTACCATGAAAAAAATGCTGTAAAACAAATTGCTTTTAATGAAAGAACAAAAGGCTGTTTGTAGCATATTCATACATTTGTAAATATTGTTTAGTTTATAAAGTGTCAAATTATAGGAAAAATGAGTTTCAGATGGCTGATTCACGATAAGATATAACATTCTATGATCCTTGTTCATATTTAAACGTACAACTCAAAGTTTTTGACTGAGTCACTATTCCTAATTCTGGTCTCTGTTCCATCAGGCTTGGGCTAAGGAGACTGGAAAATTTCAGGAGGGAGTGGATGAACCTGACCCAGCCAAATGGAAAGCAAACCTTCGTTGCGCCCTGAACAAGAGCAGAGAGTTTAAACTGCTGTATGATGGCACTAAGGAAACCCCCATGCAGCCCTTCAAGATTTATCAGCTATGCGACCTTCCAGGACAGGTTGAAGGTGAGTTCATGCGTGTATTCACATTCAGTCCTTTATCATTTCTGGAAATATAATTTCCAATGCATCATGGGATGTATACTTTTTGGAGAACTGCTAAAATATACTGCTATTCATATCAAAATAGCTTGCTATACTCATACCAAGTACCTCCGCCAGGTCAGCTATCGGAGACCCAGAAGTTCGTCATACCCAATCACTGAAGCTTGGGTGGGGTCGCTGAGTACCTCCTCCTCCTCCCGGGGCCACGCCACAGTGATTATAGCTTTTATACATCCTTTCCCCCACACATTAGTTGAGTCTGAATGCAAAGGGTAGAATTAATCTTTATTGTAAGGTCACAATGTTGACTCTTTCCTCCTGGGGGTCTTTATCCCTGTAAAGCTCATCACCGAGCGCCCTTGCTGTCCAAATAGCGCCATGATCAGAGAATCCGTACCTTAGATACAGCATGTTAAACTTTTAATGCGGCTATTCTTCAATCCGGCGACTATTTCCAGGAATGCGGCCGCTTTGTGCAGATCTCCAAAAAGGGGTTCCCCTCTGGGCAGGGGAGTGCTTTCAAGCCCAAAGTATCTTTCGATACCTCCCTGACCTTCACTCCAAACAGTGCTCTTTGAAAGTTAGGGGGCTATCTGCTAAACAGCTGCAAGACCGCAGCACAGTTCAGAATTTCATTCTTTGGAATAAAATTCCGAACTGAAAATAGTACAGAATTTCAACCGAACACGAATGAACAAACTACAGATATTCGGTTTGTAAGAAAATTGGTAAATTCACCGGTGCCCTAGTTTAAATGACAGATCATTCAGTCATGGCGAATGGGGGCATCGCGAGAACGTGGAGGAGGTTGAATATTGTGGGAAAAAGTTATTTGACACAGGAAATGGAGCTGACTTAAGTTTATCCTTTGGTCAAAAAAAGTCAAGTGTATGAAAAATACATAGGGCAAAGTAGTCCCTACTTCATCTTATGTTTTAAAGAAAACTAGATCAGGTATGAAGAAAAGGAGTGCTTTCCAGTGGATTCTGAACGAGAAAGAGTTTGGCATGACACTTTGAATACATAATTTAGCTGGACTGTTAATGTGTGTTTTTTTTGTAATTCATTTTTACATAATCTACACTGGAATGTAAGGACTTTGAGGAGGAAGTGGCATTCAATCCTTTTTCTCCCTTTTTTCAATTTATATTCAAGGGAGAATTGGGTGATGATAACATTAACTCTTAAAGTGAATTGTCCAATTTGAGATAGAATACAGATAAAAAAATTTTTTAGTTCAGTAAGCTAAACACAGTTATTCACGAAAGTGAGAATTGTCTGGAATTCAAAGTCAAATTCAAACTTAAAGCCAAAATTCTCAGTCTCCTTCCAGTTCAGCTGTTTTGGCCTTAAATTTTGAAATTCTCTTTAAAATTCGTACTTTCATGAATAACACTTTCTAAATATTTATACATTGTAAACATTTTAATGGCTAGGTCTCCTCTTTCCTCACTAGCTCATTTATTATATTATCTTGAACCTTTTGAACACGAGAAATGTATTTATTTTTTTTAACTAAAAATGTTACTAGTAGGGGAATGACAGAATTTTGTTTTTGGTTTGGGATCTATTTAGTCCATTACTGTTCGCTCTAGAACATACATGCAAGAATGATGCTTTGTTTTCTTCTGCACTGAATGACTAGCAGAGATCCAAATTTGCTAAATCTCATGCCCTTTTATTTTTTCTAACGATGCAATGCTTTCTGTCTCCACAGAGCCACCTGTGGATGAAAATGGTTGTGAGGAAGAGGATGAGGTGAGGCTCATAACACTATTGAAGTGTTCACATTTTCGTCCATTCTTTTAAAGTTTTCCTTTCTTCTACTTTAGATGAAAAGCCCTCTGTTCCTCTGAACTATTTCCTGTCACCCAGTTAGCAATGTATTTCTTTTAATTACAGATTGATCACATATTCCCATTGCTTGACATCAGTGATGAGTCTAAGAATATTCCTGTTTCAGTGCCTGCAATTCATTGGAGACAAAGTAAGACCTTTATCTAGTTTATAGACTGTAAGCTCGTTTGAGCAGGGCCCTCTTTAACCTATTGTTCCTGTAAGTTTTTGATATTGTCTCATTTATTGTTAAATCTCCTCCTTTGATAATATTGTAAAGCGCTACGGAATATGCTGGCGCTATATAAATACCAGTAGTAATAATAATAATATAATTTGGAGGAACTCTGTGTCCTTCAAAATAATAAAATTGTATTTTATACTTGATTTATATGTCCACAATGATGTTTTAAAATGTTTTTGTTTATTAATTATTCTGTCATTTTATTAATTGTATAATTCTAAATTGACTACCAAAGATTATTTTTTATTTTGTAAACTAAACTCAGCGGAGCACTGGTAGGGTTTTGGCAAAAACACCGAAAACGTAACGTTTGAAATGCTGCATCTTCTCGTGAACAAATATCTTGACTTCTCTCGTTTACCTGTTTCGAAGACAGTGTATCAAACTAACAAAGCTGTTTATTTATTAAACCGCAAGTTAATTTGTAAATTGTAAAGATTTATAGGCCAAGTCTGAACAATTCTCCAACTGAGGTATACCCAAAACTTTGCTTGTTTTGTATAAATTTGTAGATTTGAAAAAGGAATTGCACATTTTGAAGCAACGGTTGAAGAGTCATTTTCACGGTTGTTCAATTTTTCGGGTTATTCATTAAAGTGAGAAGTATGAAGAATTCAAAGTGATTTTCAAGATAGCTGACTTGGAAATATTCTCCAAGTCACCCATGCTTCCAGTGCGTGTCTGTGTTCGTGTTGGACACGTTTGACCATCATTACATAGAGAATTTCTGTTTGTGTAACTGACAGTATTATACTTGCAGATCACTTGCATCATCATCCTGTTGTTGATCCATATATCTGGCCCAAATCAGAACCTGGATTCATCAGCTCTTGTGGAAGAAATGTATTTCATGGACGTCAGGAGCTCATACAACACAACCAGACCCCCCCAGCTCCTGCTGTGACGCCATCAGTGCCAGGGACATACGCAGGAGTGGAGCTTTCCCCCCAGCCCCCATTGGCTCCACAGACAGGAGTAATCCCTATGCCAGATTTGGTTCCTCCACCATCAGATGCAGTGCTACCCATACAAGGCGTGATTACTGCACCAATTGATCAAGGGATTCCAGAAATGCTTGTCAGCCCCCAGATGCTTCCATGTGAGTATTCTAGGTGGGATCACTGTTATTTTGCTTTGTTTGTGTCCTAAAATTGCCAAGTATTCTGCAATAGCTGTTACTCCCTAACATAAATTCCAAAGTGTCAAATTAACATATGCAGGGCTATTCACTAAACTCTGTATTTCACAAATTAATTCATAACGGCAAAACTATATAAAATTAGCTGATCAGGAAAAATTCTCTGATTCCGCAATAGTCAGTTTGGATATTTATTTATTTATTTTTGTCAGTTTTTCTTTTATTGAGGCTCAGTGTATCATAACAGAATAAAGAAAATGGGTTATAGCAGGTGATCACATTTCAAGTATACATTTGCAGCTTACAGTATAACCGGAAGCATATCTGCCTCTTTTTTTAATATAAAATATAAAGCAACTCTGGTAACTAATCAAACTTGTCTGGAATGTCATTGCAGTATTAGGCGTGCAAAATAAACCAGTCATGAGAAGTAGTTGGAGTGTGACAATTTCAAACTGTATATTTCTTGTTTGCCGTCTATAGCAAGTGGTGACTGTGTGCAAAGTAATAATGACTAGGATGACACTCTGCAACTGAATCCTAAGTTCGGTATTGGCGCCTAGGTTTAAGTATGGTAAATTAAGAAAGCTGAGTGGGTCAGGGCAGTTCCGTACTGCTAAACCGTTTATGGAAAGACCGACTGATCAAATGTTCCTCTGGTCATGTGAGGTGTACATTAGTTATATATGTGGTGTTACAATCGAGCCTGCCCTGTCACTATAGCAATAGCAAGCACTTCATAAACCTATATCATCCTAACATTCAGTAAGCTTGCACTGTTTGCTATGTTATAGCAGATCATAGTATTAGGCTGGTCAAAGGGACTTGCAAAGCCAAAAGACAAGAGAACTGTGGTTTTTGCAAGCTATTTTTTAGAAATCCTCCCCTAATGAAAAAAAATGCATATATAAATACATGCATTTTTTTATTTGGGGCATATCTGCTGAACAGTGATATTTATTATTTCTGTATTTGGGCAGTGGAGTATCCCTTTACGTTGAATGGTAAGGTAGGAGTACAGGGATTACCTAGCAATACAGCATGTACATGTTTCCAACTCTTTTCCTTGCTATCCTGACTCCCGTAATTGTCGAAGCTTGAGTAGAGAGACGGGGGTAGGGTTCCTGGAGTGGAGCATTAGGACAGGCCTCATCGTGTTTTGCTTTGGACCCAAGGCCCCCATGTGTTTTTAGAAGCTAACAAAACACCTGATGACTTCTATTTGATAATACCAGCATTTTAAAAAACATAAAAAATGCAGATATTACCCCTTTAATTTAAAAGTCCTGTGTTTACATCTAAGGTGAATGTTGTGATGTCAGACATAATTGTTTGTAAAATATGAAAGTATAAGTTCTGAACTTATTATCAGTGGAAATTATCTGAGTTAAATAACCCTTTCTGTATTATCTAAATTGGAATGTATGTATGTATGTGTATATATATGTGTGTATATATAAATAAGATTTTCACAGGATTACACACAACTGCTCCTTAGAATTCACATGATCTTGTTAATGTGTAATACAAGTCATCTCATTAGTATGGCCTACTCATACTGTGTCTAGCAATTACACTGATATAAAATAATGCAACATTTTATGATAATGTATACACAGTTAACCTAATTGAGCCGTGGTATATGTTGAGAAAGTAGTGGTTTAGACAATGTCACAAGGTAGGCGAAGGAGGGATTTTAAATGCCAAGGTGGCCGTGAACAACAAAGAAGATTGGAACACTGTCTGGCAAGGTGGGCTAGGAAAAGGTTGTCTGGGTAGAAGGCAGCTTGCTAGGAAAGCTGGAAATTAACTAGTTGGAAGAAAGGCTGGCTGAGATAAAATGCAGCTAGTATAGAGGGAGGAAAGTTAAGGTGGCTAGTTAGGTGCTATCTGGGTTGGAGAATAACAAATGTAATTAGTTGGAACGTAGGTTGGTGGTTGGTTGGTTGGGATGGATGGAATGTAGCTAGTTAGGAAATGATGAGTTAGTTGGCTAGTTGGGAGGAAGTCCAACATTTTAGGAGGGATGCTAGTAAGAAAGGATATCTTGGAGGGAGGATGGCTGTCTGACTGGGTGGATGTGGCTAGTTAGGAGAGACAATTACTAGCTCAGAGAGAAGAAAATTGGGTGGTTTGGAAGGGATATGTGGTTAGCTAGAAGAGATGGAATGTAGCAAGGAAGGAAATTGGTCAGATGAATAACTAGGAGAGAGAGGTACCAAGCAATCTTAAAGGACAACTATGTATCCTCAAACCATCAGATAGTTTGCCTTGTGTATTCAAACCACATAGAAGGCACATAAATAAACCAACTATGTTCTATGATCCCATTAGATTACCTGTTATTACCTTTTATTCCTTTCTGCAGTGACTGACTTGGAAATAAAGTTTTTATATAGAGGAAAGCAGGCTGGGTCTTTGGTGGTCAGTAACCCTCACGGATGCCGTCTGTTCTACAGTTACATAGAACCTACCCCAGAGCAAGTAGAGCTTTTTGGTCCAACTACTCTTGAACAAGTTCGTTTTCCAGGAACCGAAGGGATTGGTAATGAGAAACAGAAGTTCTACACCAACCATTTGCTTGACGTTATGGATCGTGGGCTTATCTTGTCACTACAAGGGCAGGATATATATGCCATCCGTTTGTGCCAATGCAAGGTCTTCTGGTCTGGACCCTGTGCGAACAACATTCATGGCCCAAACCCAATTGAGAGAGAAAAAAGAGTCAAACTATTCAGTCTGGAGACTTTTCTGAACGGTAAGATTAGAATGCTATAGTAAAGTAGCGCAGAGCATCTAAGAGACATGTGTTCTATAGAACCCTGGAACCCAAATAAATTATATGTTCAATATGTATATTGTTGTTATTCCCCAACAAGCCAGTACTCTAGGTCTCGAAAACAAAACTTTTTATGTCCTGAAGAAAGTTCAGAACCTGAACTGAAACGTTGACAACTATGCACTGATAAAATAAAAAAGAAGACGTTTTGTTTCCAAGACCTAGAGTGCTGGCTGGTTGTGAAATAATGATATTATATATTATAAGAATTATCGGGTTTGCCAGATGTACAGTTGCAAAAAGCCATACAAGAGGTGAGAGAAAAATCCATTTGAAATCAATGCTTTATAACCATTTGCTGCTTAATGCTTTTAATCCATCAGAAAATAGATGAATTACAAATCTGATCAGTGACCAGAAAATCTATAGATACGTCCGTGGTAGACTGCTCTAAGTTGAGAATCTTCCTTAGTCCTGTTCTCTCACCTGAATCTTATGTGTATTTTCAAACTTATATCTATATATTTTTTTAAACTGAAACTATACTGTGTCTGTAATAGTGACACTCATTGTTTAGAATTTCAAATAATTTTCATTTGGGTGGACAGAAAGACAATTAAGAAATGCAAGTACATATTGATCGTTATTTGGTTGTTTAACAGGAAGTATAAACCTTTACTTTTAAATTGAAATATGGCTTATTTTTAGTAGAGCTACACTGATACAAAGAAAGTTTGAAATGTTAAATAATGGTTGTATTTGCTTGCAAACCACATTGGGGTAGAAAAGGGGGGATAGTTTTTATCCATTCTTCCAATAGCTTTTAGGATATTGGCTAATATTCTGTTTTTTCCAGTGAGTCGGCATTGCTAGCCAGTGTTTGTTTTGTTTAGTTTTTTTCTTTAAATCTTCTCCACCGTAGAAGAGTGGTGGGGAGGTGTGAGTCACTCCTCACGATAATTTAGAAAGCTGAAGGCCACTGGGATACAAAAGGATGTCATATCCCGGCAGCCAACATGCTGGTAAATGGAGGCTACACAGTGAGGCATCCAGGCAGCATCTGGCTAGGAACTGCTTAATTAAAATGTAGTGTATGTCAGTATCTTTGTATGAGTCACTGGGTGTGTCAGTGAGTGTGTAGGAGTTGTCATGTGCATCACTGTGCTTGTATGGGACACCCTGTATGTTAGTGTGTTTGTATGTCACTCTGTAAATAAATGTGTATCATTGAGTGTGCCTGGCTCACTGTGTATGTCATTTTGTGACTTGGTCACTATGTGTGTTAGTGAGTGTGTAGGGGGTCAGTGTGTATTGGTCATGGAATGTTTGTGTCGGTTTGTTTGTATGGGTCACGGACTGTGTGTCAGTGTGTGCTTATGGGTCACTGCTTGACTAGCAGTAAGTGTGTGACTGCCAGTGTGTTTTTTGTATGTGTACCTAAGAGTGTGCATGTATTGGTCTGTGAAACTGCATGTCCGTGAGCAGAAATGTGTGTGTGCATTCACTAAACTGAGTTGTAGAAAGTGAAAATCCTAATTGTATAATTTAGGCCAATACAACTGATTTGGAAAAAGTATACAACTCGGCTGTAGTGGCAGGTAGATTAGTTTAGCATAAATTTTGGAATTCAAATTAAAAAAAATTACTTTAGTAAATAACTCTACCTGTCTTCCAGTCTTTCTGGAAACCTAGTATATGCAATGAAGAGTATGCTCATAGAATTTAAGCAAAAATATAAACAAAAAGTAACTTAGTTATTAGAATCAGATGTACAATAGCATACAGTCATGCTTTAATCCCATTACCAAATTTTTCACAAGAATGCATGGTAATGAGGATGAAAGCAGCTCATTAGTTTATTTTGTCCTATCAGAGCGCTCTCATTTTGGAGAGATATTTTCCACATGTATATTTATGCACTATTTTGGCATAAAGCATGATTGTTTATTCCTGGTCTGTTCCTCAGGCGGGTGCAGATCACTATGTGTGCTCCCTCTCAATCCTTAACAGGAAGCATTTTTTTCCAGTGATCTGCACCCACTGAAGTTACAGAACCTTCCACTGGACTGCTAGGGAGCTACATCTACACCAAATGGGCCAATAGAGAGTAGGGCCAGAACACACTCCCACTGGTCCACCAGAGAGCAGGCCATGAACACAGCCACACTGGGCCTCCATGGAGCATGGCCCCACACATACCTTCTCTACTGATCCATACACGTATATATAAACGGAGCCATGCAACACACTGGGTCATAGCCATACACATATACATTGATCAACCACAACATTAAAACCATTGGCAGGTGAAGTGCGTAACTATTATATTGTTACAATGGCACCTGTCATGGAGTGTGAAATATAAGACAGCATATAAACAGTCAGTTTTTGAATTTCATGTTTAAGACTATGGGTGATCTGCACCCACTGAAGTTACAGAACCTTCCACTGGACTGCTAGGGAACTACATCTTAGAACCAAATGGGCCAATAGAGAGTATGGCCAGAACACACTCCCACTGGTCCACCAGAGAGCAGGCCATGAACACAGCCACACTGGGCCTCCATTAACTTACTCAGTTACATTTTATCTTCACCTGTTACACATTGAGTGAGTGGATAAGTTCCCTCTTGGATATAAGGGGGTCCTGGTGGCCCCTGTTAATTATTAACCTTCAAAAATTAAGTTTGATAGTAGGACAGATACCCTGACTTTGCACATTGCTAATATGGTAGGCTTCAGGACAATGTAACTACCAAAGTATTTTTATTATCACTGGTATACATTGTATTTGTTGCTATGTATCTGCATTGTTTTTGTTTTTAATAAATGTCTTGACTTGTATCGTGTTAGCAGTGTTGCTTGTTGTATTGTTAGAAGACTTTCAAGACCGCATTTGCTCATGAGATCTCTTTACATTTCTAAATATTTGCTATTTTGTTCTTGTCAAGTGCCTTAATTCCAGATTTGTAAGTATATGGCTAACCTAGACTGCAGCAATTTTGCCCACAATATCAGCAAATGTAAACAACCAAGAAAAATATTGAACATTTCAGTTACTTTAAACCTATCACTGCCTTAATATGTGGACTCTGACTGAAGCCAGCCAAACGTGTAATAGCAGGGGAATGCCAGTGCTATCACATCAATGCAAATAAATGCAGTGCGTTGTTGTTTGTTTGTTTGTTTTTTTTATAGTAAGCGTTTGGTTTTCGATTAATCAATCAATATTCTTGTTCTCAAAACTCAACCAAGCCTGTATTGGACAGTTACTTTAAACCTATCACTGCCTTAATATGTGGACTCTGACTGAAGCCAGCCAAACGTGTAATAGCAGGGGAATGCCAGTGCTATCACATCAATGCAAATAAATGCAGTGCGTTGTTGTTTGTTTGTTTGTTTTTTTATAGTAAGCGTTTGGTTTTCGATTAATCATTCAGTATTCTTGTTCTCAGAACTCATTGCCTGTCAGAAAGGACAAACCAACTCGCTGCCTCCTTATGAAATATTCTTCTGTTTTGGGGAGGAATGGCCAGACCAAAAACCCAAGGAGAAGAAACTTATTACTGTGCAGGTAAGTACATGTACATATTACAGCAGTGTGTTCCAGGTTACTGGCATGCCATGGTTCAGCCATTATAGTGTGTAGTTTTCTTTGTACTAACTTATTAAGTCTGCATTCCACCTCCAATCTTAAAGGGACACTATAGGCACCCATACCACTTCAGCTCATTGAAGTGGTCTGGGTGCAATGTAAAACTTTGCAGTACTAGAGAAACTGCAATGATTACCTTGCAGGACTAGGACTGTCTCTAGTGGCACTTCTTGCTTGCTAGGCAACTTTTGGTCCCCTAACTGAAGACATCCAGCATCTGTTAAATCCTCACAGGAAAGCATTGCAGCAATGCTTTCCTATGGGGAGGGCCTAATATGCTTGCGCATCGGGTGACATCAGAGGATGCGGAGCACCAACCCAGCACCGAGGGAAATCACTGGAATTAGATGAGTACAGAAAGGATTTTTTAATCCTTTGTAAGCTGGGGGAGTGTGAGGTGGGGGGGCAGGCCAGAGAGAGATGATTTGTATTCCATACACTATAGTATCCCTTTAAGGTTGCAATGTAATTTATTTGTTTTTTTTTGTCACCAAGCGCAAGCCCAGCATTTTCCAATTTAGAAATATTATTTCGTATTACCCCTAATCTTAAAGCATACATTTACTTTGTAAGTATCCCTTAGAGTTATTGTTATGTAAATGCTGCATAAGAACCTCTATTTAAGAATGACGAAATGTGGATTTATATACATTAAAAATGCTTGACAACTGTCAAAGTGCCCCTGTTTTGGCACATCCTGAAATAATTCAATTAGATTTACAGCACATTTTTTTTGTTTTATTCCCACTGTGGATCTTGTCCTCCTTCTGTACATCTCCGACCACACTTTCTACCTTTATATGGCATTAAATCTATTGGTCCTGTTTTAATTATAGGTAATCCCTGTGGCAGCTCGTCTACTCTCTGAAATCTTCACAGGAGAGTCTTCGTGGTCAGCTGATAGTATTAAACTCCAGATTTCCCATCCAGATCTGAAAGATAAAATGGTGGAACAATTTAAGGAGCTCCACCAGTTGTGGCAGAGCCAGCAAGCCCAAGCCATGGCCACAGATGTCGGAACATCCAATTCAGGGGGAGATGTGGGCCCTTGGCCTATGCATACCGGTAATATGCAATAGCAAGACCCATTTCACAGCATACACTCTGTTTAGGTGATGCCTGCGGTCTTCAAAGTATCTTGGGAAAAGTCTTGATTATATCGAAATAACTTCGGAGAAATCTGTTACCAAACATACTTCTTATTTTATGATGTTTCCCATAAACCTTATTCCTTTTCTCAGAACTGCTAAAAGTTTATACTTTGTACTTTCCACAGTCATTTTGGAATCTATAATTGTATAGTTTTATTGACTTTCTGATTTTTTTATTTTTTTTTTTAATTCTTTCCTCCTTTTTTTTATTTTAAAAGAATGATATAGCTATAACAACTACTCACAACTATTTGTTGATGATCGTTAAAAGGGACATCTGACGTTAATTCCTAGACGTTTGCTTTATTATATATGTAGTATTTTCCTTCATTCAGAATGATGCTAATTAACTTTTCTGCTGTTGACTTTGCAGATTTTTCCTTACAGCAGATACAACATAAATTTCCTGTAGCTACACTGTGACTTTCACGTATTATGACTATTTGTCATGCACATAGACAATACAAATCAGTTAGACAAGGCTCTGGTTGTATTAAAGGTTCCTCTTTGGTTGAAATGCATTTGTTATTTTAAAGAAATTAATGCACGCGCTACTTCTGTTTTATGCTTGCCATTGCATGCTTCAAAAGAGAATATTTTGGTTGTATTTTTTTAAATAAGTGGAAATTCCTGCTTCAGGTTCTTTTGTTTATATTTGCACAAAAAGATAGTTTGTTTCTTTGCACAAATGTACATAAATCACTGGTTTCCCTCATAAATCATTTTATATGTTTAAAAATAAAAATAATAGTAATAAAATTCACCCACAGCATGTGCACAAATAAAATAGCTAAGTGAATACAACCATTTTCAGGTCACGGTCTTATAGAATTAGTGCTGCTAACATTTTGGCAGCCAATCAGAATTTGTATCAGAGGATATATTCAATATATCAGAACTAGAAAACCTTTAAGTTAAGAATAAGCAGCTACCTTAAAATAATCTGTGTTCTTGTTCTATTACTAGGCAAGAGCCATAACATGTTGTAGGCTTTATATTTTATCTATAAAATGCTATTGAAATACACAAGGTTGGGTTAGTTACAGTTGTATGTTGTACAATGTTCATCATTTGATAATACTATTGGTATACATGTATCACCAACAGGTTTGTGATAACACAAGACGGTAAACACTGCACATTATGGGTAGTCCATGCATAGTACAGGTGGTGGATATAGTTCAATTATTAATGTGTGACTCCCCCGCCAAATAAATAAAGGGAAACCAGTAAATCATTAGCATCCAATTTTACTATGTAGCCCAAGCCTTGCCATACTTGGCCTTCTTGTCTAGTCCAGTAATCTCCAAACCAGGTCTCATGTACCTTCAACAGTTCAGGACTTAGCATATCCCAATTCTGATCCACAAAAGGTACTAATAAAGCCTAGATGAGGTGTAGGCAACCTTCGGCATTTCAGATGCTCTGGACTGCAGCTTACATTATGCTTATTCCCTGCACTTTGGTGTTTAGCAAGTAAATGCCAACTAGATCAATCCCAAAAAATGTTTTACATAAAGTCTTTAGATACATTTATACGTAAGCTCAGACTGAACTATAAGTACAACTAACAACATATCTGATAGAAAGTAGATTTGCACCAACTGTAGTCCTGTAACAAATAGGTAGCTACATGTACACATTCAGCTTCCCCTAAAGCATAAACTTAGAAAATAGATAAATAGGATAACCATTATTATCATCTTAAGGACAGGAATGCTTCACCTTTTATTACCCACCATGGGAAACAGAATTGTACATATTAAGTTCCTGCATTAAGTATTGATGATAAGGAAAACTAGTTTTTCTGTCTAGGTACACTTACATGGCTTTCCAAGCCGCACGCAGTTGCAGTTTATTTTTGTAGCTTTATTAGCCTTAGTTGTACATTTGTTTTATTTTTAATATGTGCACAGAAAAAAAAATGTAAAAGGGAATGTTCTTATCAGAGTTATGTATTATAAGAGTTATATATAAATGCAAGCGTATGTAATTACATTTTCAGTTTTTATAGATGTCTGTATTTTGAATTGTTTTGTTATTAAAAAATAAAGTTCCCTATGTGGCCTGCTTTGTCATTTTTAGCTCCCTGTTGTTACTCAATAATTGTCTGTTGAGTATCACTTCTCCATTTTAAAGTAAGGTTTTATGATATACACTCACTGAGTATTGTATCTTTCTCATTTAAATATGAAAATATAACCGGAGGCAATTGGTGAAATACTCAAATAAAAAACTGGAAGAACTGCATATTCGAGAGCACTTAATATTTAAAAATTCAACAATTTGATACTCACTTTTCAAAGGTTCTGCAAATGCTGATATGAAGCTTCAGCAGTGATCTTTTCCAATTAGTATTCTTATCGCTGCAGTCTGTTCCTTTGGCTCAGCCATCAGGGGATTTCACACTTACTCCTCTGCCCTGCAAAATATCTTTACTGTGTGTACACGCCACTCAAATCTCTACCTGCCCTGTTATTCTGTGGAAGCAGATCCCTGGCTACAACTTCTCTTTTCACCATGCACAGCTGAAATCAAATTTCTAACAGATAGCTGGGTGTTGCTGTTATTGGTTTATTCTACAGTTTTCAAATGTGATCACCTGAACTGCTGTTGAATGTTAAACTTCGTATCTCCCATGAACACCTCCGACTATATATACCAATGCTTCAAGTCCATGAACAGATTATATATATATTTTTTTTTAATTCTTTCTTTTTGTTGTGCCGTGTATACAAGCAGTCTAGTCATGCCATGATAAGAATAACATATCTTACAAAAGCATATCTTACAGGTGATAAGGCAGTTGGAGAGAACATGCACACATTTTTTAGTTAGAGTGACAGGCTAGTAAAGATGCTAAAAAAACATATCTAGATCGGGCTTGTAATGCAGTTTTGTAACATAGTAAAAACCTCTCGACAGTAAATAGATGCTGTGAGTACCAGGAAAGCTATTTAGGGCATAATATAACAGTAGGCATTAATATGTGCTTAGTGGGTGCATTGCAGGTAAGTATGGGTATCAAACCACAGCAACTTCACCTTATGGGTGCAAGATTTCCTAGGTTGCCACCTGTAATCTGTTTAAGGCTTAAAGGACCCAATTTGGTGATGCAAGTGGGGCAGTGGCATATGTAACGTCCTGCACATAACAGAATTAACCGTGAGCTACGCTACATAGGTAAAGGCTGTGCTGGGGGGATTTATATCTGCAGCGTTCTCAACAAGCCTGGTCCGTGTGAGTGCTGTTCAGCCGATCCCCCGGCTGGGTTCCTGTCCTTCAGGCATGTGCAGTCCAGGGTGAGCCCATGCGTGGGTGATGTGAGAGGAATCTGGTAGGGAACCTCCTTGGCCCCAGGTAGATCGCGGAGCCAGCACCTCTGTGCCGCAAACTCTGTATTTAATTGAGTCCAGCCTCTTCCCATCCTGGGAAATGCGGAAGATCATGTCAGCTTTGTGTAGTGATTTCCGTCTTCTCCGCCGGCGTGGCTGGTGCCTGGGGGTTGGACCCCGGGTGGCTTCAGGCCCAGGTAGGCGTAATGCAGAGTTAACTGCTATCTTGCGCGTCGAGTTGCCTATGGAGTGCTCCGCAGGCCTCACCCCACGCAGCTTCCATACCCGTCAGTGGGATGCGACTAGCTGTCTCCAGCCTCATCCGTTCCTCAAGGGTAGCCCAGAATCGATTGAATATCTCCTCCAGTTTGTCCACGCTACTGTGGGACCAATCAGCTTCATGAAGTACATTGTCTCGTGGTGCTGGGTTACATGTGTCCATTTTGTAAGCCGCCACACACCACTGTCTTTAGTACCTCTGGGTAGGCGTCTGTGGCTCGGTTGGCCCTGGTATTTAGCTCAGCAGGGACCAGGATAACCCCCGCCGGTCCAGAGGGGGGAAAGCAGGAGCCCAACCACTTCTCCTGATAGGCAGGAGATCGGCCGCGTCTCCCGCCCAAAATCGGGAAGTAGGCCGCAGGAAGCTTACAAATGTCGGGTTTTCTCTCCAAAAGTGGTCCCTGTGTTCTCGGTTCAATGGGTGCTGATATGGGCTCTGATTGAGAGGAATATCACCCTATTTGAGGCATATAAGTTTAGCAAGATTGAGGAGCTCTCTCAACCTCCGTCTGGCTCGTTCAGTGGTTAGGCCCCGCCCCTCCAGAGATTATATTTTATGTCCTTTGAAACTGTAGTTTATGTAATTTCTGTATACTGAGCACTGGTATAGGAAATGTATGGATTAAACCTGCAATGGGCATCTGGCCCTTTTTAGTCAAAGTCTCTGTGTTGGTACCATATATAAATGAGGTGTGGGCAGGGCCCTCTTCAATATTGATTGAACCCTGGGAAAGCATTTTGCAGCATTTTGACCCTATCCCCTACCCCACTTCCTAACCCTAACAACTAAAGTAGAGGGCACTGGTGCAAGAACTTTTTTGGGCCCCGCTATCGCTAGGGTGGCAAAAAGATATATCCCCATCTGTTATGCAATTCCAACAATTCTTTGACTGGGGCTCTATCATTTTCACATGATTGCAGGGTTGTAATTAGCATTGAGCAATGTTTGTGTATTTGAATGTAAGTATGTGTTTGTGTGAATGTAGGGGTGTGTTTGTAAGTGGTGTTGGCGATTGAAAGCAAGCAAGCATGCATTTATGTGTAGTGTTGGTTTTTGTATGCATGGGTTTATTTATATATAATTTTTGTGTTTAACACATGTCTTTGTATGTAGTATTGACATTTTAATACAGGAGTGTGTTTTGTATGTAGAGTTGACATTCTGTGCAGGGATGTGATTGTGTATAGTGTTGGCGATTGAAGGCTGAGATGTTTATAAATACACCTACACTGCCACACACATTGTGATACACATTAACACACACACACTGACACACATGCAGATATACACACACTGACATACATGCAGATATACACACACTGACTTCACACACATACACTGACCAACAGATACACAACCTGATACACACACACACTGACATACATGCAGATACATATACACACTAACACACAGATACAAACACTGACACATGCAGATACACACACTGACTACATATATATACACACATACACACACAATGTACAAAATATATTGTTCGCAAGGTTTGAAAATAAAACACAAACCTATGATAACTATGGGAGTGGAGCGCTATATAATAGGGTAAATGGGGGGTGAACACTTACCCCAAACACTTATAAAATTAGAACAATGATTAAACATGTAAAAAAAGAAAAACCATATAGTGTAAATCCGTTATTAAAATCGGAATGTAAGTGGACCGTAATAACTTAAAGGTGAGAGCCTCTAAGCGGACAGGTTCAAATCACATCAGAGTTTGTGTCGTCTGGTGACACTATACCTCTTTGTTATCAAAGAAAATGTCCTCAGAAAATGAGAAAAGATATAAACAGAGACCACTTCTAGTCTAGTATATTTTCATACATGGGTGTTTATATATTTTGGTGCAAATAATTGCTCACCTTTTCCAGAGCCACTGAGACCTGGCTCTTGGTATATTCACTTGGGTGCCTATAGAGAGGGCACCACCCTTCTTTGGAAGCAAGTAGTAGATGGAGCCAAATGTATTTACTTCATAGTATAAAAACAACAAAATAAATCAAACTGACTCATAAATACTTTAAAATGTCCACTAAAGGCTCCTCCGTCTGAGACACGTTCCACCCAGATCCCATGACTTTCTCAATTGATGTATATCAGATATACACAATGACTACATACAGATATAAACACACATATACTGAGACATACTGAAACACATCTACAGATACACTGACCCACACACATTCTAATTTAGAGAGAAGAAGCTTGTAAAATATAAAATACACCCACAATTGTTTTGTTTTTTTAATGTTTTTACAAATATTTATTGCACAGATTTGTAAACTATGTTAAAAAGTATCCCCTCTGGGACCCATTAGAGACTACAATAAAGTCTAGTGGGCCCCCGAGAGGGTTCTCTCCAACAATCTGGCCCCCATTCACAATATAGTAGTATAACATAGATCTCTCACCTTAATTACTGTTGCTGGCTGGCTGCTGTGGCTGGTTGACAGGCAGGGAGGCTTGTGCTTGCAACTGTGGCTGACTGGAATGCTTCTTTCTTCGGCCAGCAGTTGTATGTTTATCCCCCTTCCCCTCTGTGTCTCTCTTTTTCCACTTCCCCTCTGTGTATGTGCGTGTATCTGTGTATTTATGTTTGTATGTATGTGTATATGTCAGTGCGTGCCCCTGTGTGTCAGTGTTTGTATCTGTACGAGTGTCATTCTGTGTATCTGAATGTTTGTCATTCAGTGTCTCTGTATTTGTATGTGTGTCAGTTTGTGTATCTGTGTATCCACATTTGTGTCAGTGTTTACATCTGTAGGAGTGCCATTTTGTGTGTCATTCTGTGTGACTGTTTGTGTGTGACTATTTGCATATGTCAGTGTGTATCTGTACTTGTATGTATCTGCATGTATGTCAGTGTATGTACGTGTGTCTGTATGTGTATCAGTGTGCATCTGTGTACCTGCATGATTCAGTGTATGCACCTTTGTATCTGTCACCACCACACTCACTGTCACCCTACCACCCTATCACCCCTGCACACACACAGTTACCCCTTTACCCATCCTGTCACAGTCACCCCCAGAAGACAGTCATCATACATACAGTCATGAAACATAGCTTCGCCATAAACAATGCACAGAGACCACAGGCATGCAGTTACCCCACACACATACGGCCCAAGACACAAACATACACATGGTCACAGAGACATTTAAACACAAAGATACTCACTGTCAGGCACACATTTACAGGTACCTACTCAGGTAGACATTGCCATAAATACACACAGCCCAATACACATTGTGACTGCATGTCTTTATTTGTCAATGTGGTTGTCTTTATTTGTAATGGGTACACTGTGATATTTATTAATTGGTAAACATACTGTAGTAATTATTAATGGGCACACTGACTGTGATTATTTAATGGGCACCTGGCTTGGCATATGCTTAATAGGCAAACTGACTGTGGAATGTTCTGTGGGGCAAAGTGACACTGGCAACAGACAAGTTTTGTATGTTGTTAAATTACCACTGTGCCGAATGCTCTGGAGTAATGTGGAAATTGACATAAGTTAATGTGACACATATAATTTCTGTGGGGCAGTCTGACCCTTTTGCAAGTGCTGCGAAATTCTGGAAAGAGCCCTTGTGTTTTTTCAACCTTTTCCAGTGCTTCAAATCTTTTCTCACCATGGATAAGAAAAGGGTGAGAGGCAGAGATATAAGTCTACAATCTATGCATATGTGTTACTTTTTTGGGGTGTTAAGGGTGGAGGATTTGATTATATGTTTGGGAGTGTTAGGCCAGGGTCAGGAGGGCCCAAGCAAATGTTTATCCCGAGTCTAATCAGTTAAATAGATGGTACTGAACCTGGCAGTGGGGCATGGTTGGGAGCCAGCCTTTAAAGGCTTTCACTTTGCAAATATATACTCTGAATATCACTCTGAAATATAGCACATTCCTACACAACCTAATTAACTCTTCTCATGCTGAAATCAGCCATACACTGTGTGTGTATGTGCTGAATGCATATGAAATAATGGAGAACTCAGCAACTCATACAGGAGGAAACACGCTTGATCACATCTTCACTAATCTCTGAACCACCACTAATCTCTCCAATGCTCCATTCCCTCTGACAACCATATGCTGACCTTTGACATTAGTATACCCCGTACCATAATTATACCACCCTTGGTACATCAGTCTAGCAGAAACCTCCACTGTCTTGATCTACAGCAATTCTCCACCAAACTCCAAACCTCCCTATAAAACTCCACCTGCTCCTTTCAACTAGGTATCATGGCACCTCCTACATATAAATGTATCAAGAGTTCCTGTGGTGGACCCTGTTCCAGCCTCGTTCCCATATCCCCTTTCGTTCCCTGAATAACTTGCATTCCTTTTGTTTCCCCGAAGGATTTGTGTTACCTTGGCTCTACACATTCCCTCTCCCAAACATCATCTGAAGCGCTCTCCCATTGGTAGCCGTTCGGCAACAATATGCACACAAACACAATTATATAGCACCAACATATTCTGCAGTGTTGTACAATATGTAAAACAAGACAAACAATTCTAACACAACACGTTGACATACAGGAACATAATATCACACAGCATCCCACACATGCACCCTTTGGAGGCTACTTGTATGGTTGCACATCTGGGGAAGTTGTTTGTGATGTCATCAGCAAATACAGGGGAGGCATGTGGTTTTGCTTTATTTTAATGGTGGTGGGGAGAGGAGGGGGCATTCCAGTAAGGGTTACTCCATCCATTAAGACAATGTTTTTGGTTGAATTATCCCCCTAAAGTAAATCTGTCCTTCCTGGTGTAAGTCATGACTGGGCAGCGCTCTCTCATCCCCCTAACAATACGTTCCCCAACCCCACTCCCCATGCTGTTCTCTGCTCACTCGCACCTGCTACAGTCCTCTGCCCCACCACCTGTTCCCTCAATCTTGTTTCCTCATATCTCATTCACAATCTGTCTCCTTCTCTTGCTTGATTCTAAAAAAAAAGCCCAACCTTGGCCCTAACTCCCCATCCAACTCACTCCACCAAGATCCTTGAGAGAGTTGTGTACACGAGATTGATCCTTGACCACTTCAGTCTGGATCCAGCGCTTGTCACTTTGTCAAAACCCTTCTGACCAAAGTATTCTATGATTTAATTCTATCCTAATTCTTTTTTATATTTATGCTGCTTTTCACACTGTTGATTATCAACAACTTCTTATCATCCTCTGTAATATCGGTTTATGAGACAACAAACTAGACAACAATGTGCAATGTCAATCAGCAGTGTCTAAGGCCAGTAAGGTAAATAGGGGCATAATTCCCGAGAGGAAAATATAATTTTGCCTCTTTGACAAGACCACACCTTGAATATGCGGTGCTATTTTGGGCACCTGTTCTATAGAAGGATATTATGACACTAGAAAAACTGCAGAGGTGGGCTACAATAATAATAAAAGAAATAGAGCATTTAAGTTATGAAAGGTTAACAAATTAAAATCTCCCTAGTTTGGAGAAACTTAAATGATAGCATTATACAAATATTTCCGGGGTCAATACAAACCATTGTCTGTAAATATATTCATAAACAGGACATAAAGTCATGCATTTAGACTAGAAGAAAGGAGATTTAGTGTAAAGCAAATGAAAGGGGTTTTTTTGCAATAAGAACAATAAGGATGTGGAATTCTCTGCCTGAAGAGGTGGTTTTATCAAAGTCTATACAGATGTTTAAACAGCAATTGGATAAATACTTGCAAAAACTATTGTGAGGTCAAGAAAGATGTTTTTCCTAGTTTGTTGGAAGTGATTAAGACTGGGCTTTTGCCTTCTTTTGGATCAACAGCAATAACAAATATGAGAAAGGCTGAGCTTGATGGACACATCTCTTTTCAGCTAACAATGTATGTAAAGTGGATTAAATAATATGAATAGGGGAAGACCCCCCCCGGGGAAGACCCCCCCCGGGGAAGACCCCCCCCCTCCCCCCCAACCCCCATTACTACTTAAATTAAAAACAATTCCATGTCTGTGACTACGGTTCCCCAAATCCCTCGTCACCCTGTCAGCCTAATAATAGTGTTGGGAGGAGAGAGGGGAGGAGGAGAGGCAAAAATGAAATGCCTGTTAAAAAAAAAAAAAAAAAAAAGCATAGTTGCCATTAGTTGTCTGGTTTTCTTCTATCTTTTCTTCTTCAGCTCAAAAAGAAGCAAATACAAATCCATAAGTTCATGTGGCAACCATTTCAGTAAAAGGAACTGGAATTTTAATTTTTTTTAATACCAGATGAAAAAACAATCCATCTACACCCTGTGGGGGCTCCAGACAGACTAAAATTGCAGGGTGGGGGCTTTCCCACACTGTGAAATTTGAGTCAAAGTGGTCAAAATAGGTTGGCTTCCAAGCCAACCAATAAGAGTGCTCTGACAGGAAAATCTCGAGATTTACCTCTAAATCTACAGAAGAAATCAACCATACACCATGAGGAGGAAGAAATTTCCATACCTACATTCTTACCTGCAGAGAATTGTCACCGTGAATCCATACCCAAAGATGGCATAACAACAGATATAAGGGAAATGATCCTAGAAAAACTAGCAGTCGTTAACCTGCGGACAAGACTACCGAAGATCACTGGAAAGCAACCACTAGCTGCAGGTAATGAAGCATTGTCCACAATCCCATCCTGCACCATCACGGAAACTAACAGGCAGAGGCGGCTCTAGACTTTATGAGGCCTTAGGCGAAACTCAAACATGAGGCCCCACTAACAAAAAAGTGTCACATATACACATTGAGGCACTGTCTACCTGTGTATGTGCCTGAGAGTGTGTCTGACAGAGAGTATTCTTGTGTGTGTGAATGTATGTCTCTGTGAGCATGTTTGCGTTTTTGTCTGAGACCTTATGTGTATGGGGTAGCTGCTTGAAGTGTGTTGTGTGTATGGGGGGTGATG
>OW240914.1:146115209-146339601 GCA_933207985.1 Pelobates cultripes | reverse complement strand
AAGGGATTCTAAGACCAGACAGACCAATCTGTGTACGGCCTGGATTGACTACAAGAAAGCCTATGAATCAATGCCACACACATGGATACTGGAATGCTTGGCTCTCTACAAGGTCAGCAAGACAATAAGAGCCTTCATCGAGAACTCGATGGGCAAGTGGAAAACAACTCTAGAAGCCAATTCCAGGATAATAACTCAAGTGAACATTAAATGTGGCATATATAACAAGGTGATGCGCTATCCCCAATGCTGTTCTGCATAGGCCTCAACCCCCTTAGCCAGATCATCAAGAAGAGTGGATACGGACACAGGTTCAAGAGTGGAGCTACCACATCGGAATGTCACTCGGACTAGAGAAGTGCGGGTAGGTGGATGATAGCACAAAGAGGTAAGATGATCAGGACAGAAAGAGTTGAAGTTCCAGAAGGCCAAATAGGAGATGTAGAGAACAGGTACAAGTACCTGGGAGTACCACAAACGCATGGCAACCATGAGGAAGAGGCAAGGAGGATAGCAACATCCAAGTACCTCCAAAGAGTCAGACAGGTCCTGTGGTCCCAGCTCAATGGCAAAAACAAGATCCAAGCCATCAACACATGTGCCCTACTGGTAATCAGGTACCCAGCTGGAATAATAACCTGGCCAAGAGAAGAACTGGTCACCATGGATGTCAAGACCAGGAAACTACTCACTATGAATGGAGGATTACACCCAAAATCCAGCACCCAGAGACTATACACCTGCCGGAAGGAAGGAGGTCAGGGCCTGATGAATGTCAGGGCCTGATGAATGTCAAGGCCACAGTCCCGGATGAAACACAGAGCATCCACAAGTACATCACGAAGATGGCTCCCAAAGATGAACTGCTAAGGGAATGCCTGAGACTTCATAGATCAAGGATGCAGAAAAAGAGGAGGTTCCTTGGCAAGACAAACCTCTCCATGGGGTATACCACCGGCAGATAGTGGATTTGGCTCACGTGACAAAATCAAAAGTCAGGACTGAAAGACAGCACTGAGGCACGAATCCTAGCAGCACATGAGCAGGCACTCAGCACCAGATCAATAGAATCTGCCACACCAGGCAAGACCCAAGGTGCAGACTGTGCAAAGAGGCCTCTGAGAAAGTCCAGTAGCCGGATGCAAGATGTTAGCAGGAACAGCATACATGGAGAGACACAACCAAGTTGCTGGGATTGTGTGCCGAAACATCTGCACAGAATATGGATTGGACCTGCCTAAGTCCAGATGGGAGATACCACAAATGGTAGTTGAGAATGGCAGGGCTAAGATCCTGTGGGACTTCAATATCCAGACAGACAAGCAAGTGCTGGACAAC
Organism: Pelobates cultripes; assembly: GCA_933207985.1. Taxonomy (NCBI): domain Eukaryota; kingdom Metazoa; phylum Chordata; class Amphibia; order Anura; family Pelobatidae; genus Pelobates; species Pelobates cultripes. The sequence continues at coordinate 146,338,263 of OW240914.1, read as the reverse complement.
CAACAGACTTCGTGGTGGTAGACAAGGAACGAAAGACTGCATTCGTGGTGAATGTGGCAATACCCAGTGACTATAGGATTAGGAAGAAGGAACATGAGAAGGTGGAGAAATACCAAGGACTGAAAGAAGAACGAGAAAGGATGTGGACAGTGAAGGCAGTAGTAGTCCCAGTTGTGATAGGAGCACTTGGGGCTGTGACTCCCAAGTTGGGGGAGTGGCTTCAACAGATACCAGGGGAGACATCTGAGATCACTGTCCAGAAAAGTGCAGTTCTAGGAACAGCTATGGTACTTTGCAGAACCCGCAAACTCCCAGGCCTCTGGTAGAGAACCAGAGAATAAATAATAAATATACCACCCAGGAGGGGTAAGAAAATAAAAACAATTTTTTTATATATATATCGATCAGAGGCAGCCAAACTTTAGGTCTGTAAGAGCCTCATGTTAAAATTTTGAATTATTCAAGTCACAATTACATTTTCTCATTCCCCCAGCTCCTCCATTCATGTGTCTCATTTCCACCAGCACCTCCATTCATGTGTCTCATTCCCTTAGCTCCCCCTCCCCCCCCCACCCAGCACCTCCATTTAGGTGTTTCATTCCCTTCTTACTATGTGTCTCATTCTATCCCCAGCACCTCCATTCATGTGTCTCATTCCCCCAGTTGCCCCATGTGTTATCTTACCTCCCCTGTGTAGCATGGAGAGCCACAGGCCACAGTAGAGGAGCTCGTTTCCTTCTACCTGGTCTGACATGAAACAGTTGAGTACTCTCAGTGCAAGCACTTCCTGTCAGAATGAGTGCTCTCCTCCTGCCATTCAGCCAGATCCTTGTCCCCAGGGCTAGGGCAGTGGCTGCCTGTTCTGCCTTATGCTAGCGCTTGGCATGAAAAGGTCGGTGAGCTGCATTCTAATGTCTAAAAAGCAGTTTGGCCATGTCTGGTAAATAGCAATATAAATTACATCCATAGTCCACAAATGTTAGTAATATGTGATGAGTCTGGGGGAAGAAAATCAGAGACCCATAGTGTGCGCTGTAATGTTACAGACAAGATGGTCCCATTGAGTTACTGGCTCTCAACTGAGGAACTAAGTCTCCCGCCTTAACTAGTTCCGGTCTACTTCCCAACTTTTCACTGTGGGAGAGAAGCCATAATATGCCTTGTACCCTAAGCATTTTAAGAAGAGTTGCTTCACTTCAGAGGATAATTATCACACCTATTACACACATGTAAATAACAGGATCAATATAGAACAATATAGAATGTATCCAATTAGTGTGAGATTATTTACATCAAAAGGGGCAATAGTATAACATTTTAGTTACAGTATTTATTGCAGATGAATTAATGATAGTGAATTAATATTTATGGGTAGAATATCTGCAGGCATAAATGTTACATATACTGGCACAGGTTCGTGAGTCTATTGCGGTTATTACTTTAATCCTCCACTAGTCCTAATTCCAGATGTGCTGAATATAGTGAAACTATTCCGTTTGTGTAGAGCAGGTTTCCCCAAACTCCAGCCCTTCAGATGTTGCTGAACTACAACTCCCATGATTCTATGAATGAAATAGATAAGCTGAGAATCATGGGAGTTGTAGTTCAGCAACATCTGGAGGGCTGGAGTTTGGGGAAACCTGCTCTACACAAACGGAATAGTTTCACTATATTCAGCAACATCTGGAGGGCTGGAGTTTGGGGAAGCCTGGTGTAGAGTTTCCCCAATATAATGAACGCAACCAGTCATATTGGGTAAAAGCAGCCATCTGAACTTTATTAGGTCACACTCTGCTTCTTATGCAGTGCCCTTAGCATGGTGTTTCTAATACAAAACTACAGGGGTTTCCTTCCCACAAGCTATTGTGATTGAGAGATAATTGAGCTCCAATTAATCTAATCCAATTATCTCTCAAATAGGAAAAATTACATACCATTTTACATATCACAAAAACGCATTACAACAGCATCGGATCCCCACAAAAATTATATTCCCAAATAGCCCCGATCTGAGCGCACAACATATCCAAAAAAGCCCTCAGATAGGTTCAGTAAAACTAAAGTTATGTTTGTGCAAATATGAACTGGCTGCCTGGTAGACGTGGTATTGTCCATTTCAAAAGAGTAATTTGTTTGTATGGGAGGTCAGAGTTTATAACCTAAATTCCTCTTTGAAGCTAGGACCCCAGCAGAGCTACTCTGTAAGGTGTGAGAAGTCACACATAAGTGGCCTGGAAGTCTGGGACATAATTGGGTCAAGACATAACTTAATTTCCTGCTGGACACCAAGACACATAGCACAATAGCTTTTACATAATACAATTAACACAATAGCTTTCATCCAGCTCAACATTTTACATAACTCAACATTAACACAATGTACCCCCATATCCTATATATCATTTTAAAGTCTGTGACCAAGCCCATAGACTGTGGGCAGGAGGCTAGCTGTTATGCCTCTCTAGCTTCCGTGACACATACATTTTTAAATATTGCATTTTTAATTCACCAATCTGCCTCATGGGGTTATGGTGTAAGCACCAATTTTTTTAAAATAAAATAAATTTTAACTTTGGTGATCAGGTTTTGGTTGATGTACTAATATATGAATGACTTCTTCGATATTAATACAAAGATGTAACAAATGTGTTCGTTACTATTGCATATTTATATATAATTTTTTTATCTCTCTGGACTCCAACTAGTGTGAGCCTGTACACCCAATTTAGATTATTTCTACATAAACTGATCAGCCACAACATTAGAACTACCTTCTTAATATCGCGTTGGTCGCCCCTTGTGCTGCCAAAACAGTTCTGATGCGTTGAGGCATGGACTCCACAAGACCTCTTAATAGTTCCTGTAGTATCTGGCATCAATATATTAGCAGCAGACCCTCTAAATCATCCTAATCAAGTTGTGAGGTGGGAACTCCATGATTCTCATGTGTTGCTCCAGCACATCTCATGGATTAAGGTCTAAGGGTTTGTCCGCCAGCACAACACCTTCATGGCAATGGTGTTCCCTAATTGCAGTGATCTTTTTTAGCAAAATAATGCAACCTGGCACATTGCAAACATTGTTCTGGAATGGTTTGAGGACAAAGTGTCATGTTCCTCGGGCCTTTCCAGAACAATGTTTGCAGTGTGCCAGGTTGCATTATTCTGCTAAAAAAGAGATCACTGCAATCAAGGAACACCATTGCCAAGATTGGTGGTCTCCAACAATCTCTAGGTAGGTACAGTGGTGTATTTTGGATTCGTGCTGTCCTAGCCATGACGAAACGGAGGTACCTACCCTAATCTAAATTTGCCCCACCTGTTCCTGTCAAGGCCACATATCTTCCTGTTTAAGACCAGCTTGCACTTTGACTGCAGGCACACACTCTGAGATACACATACGCTGACAAACACACACACACACTCACTCTCATGCTGACAGAATCACTCTCATAAACACTACTTCAAACAATCACAAATTATTAAAGGATCACTATAGGGTCAGGAACACAAACATATTCCTGACCCTATAGTGTTAAACCACCACCTAGCCCCTCTGGCCTCCATAAATATAGCAAAATATTACTGTATTCAAGCCTGAAGTTGTAGATCTGCATGCTGTTTGCCTCAGAAAAACAAGCGGTCTGCTGACATCATCAGAAGTGGTAGCCTGATCGAATCACAATACTTCCCCATAGGATTGGCTGAGACTGACAAGGAGGCAGAGTCAGCATGATTCAAACACAGCCCTGGCCAGTCAGCATCTCCTCATAGAGATGAATTGAATCAATGAATCTCTATGAGGAAAGTACAGTGTCTGCATGCAGAGGGAGGAAATACTGAATGTTTGGATGCATTTTAGGCAGCCATGACCCAGGAAGGAACAGCTATCTGAGGAGTGGCCAGTGAAGTTATCACTAAGCTGTAATGTAAACACTGCATTTTCTCTGAAAATACAGTGTTTACAGCAAAAAGCCTGAAGGTAATGATTCTACTCACCAGAACAAATGCAATAAGCTGTAGTTGTTCTGGTGACTATAGTGTCCCTTTAATTAAAAAAAAAAAAAAAAATTAAATGTCTAATTAAAATCCACCCAGTCTCCCTATCTTTTTGTAAAGCTGGAGTGGATTATTTCCCTGGAGTCCAGTGGGGCTGCTGCTGGGCTGTCTCCTGTGCTGGCTGGCGGCTGCTAAATGGGTGGGCAGCTGGTCAATGCAGGCAGCTGTAATCTTCCTGTTCAGCTCCCTCAGGCACTGCTTAGTGATACTTGGAGCTGGCGTGATGTCATATTCCAGTTCAGCTATCACTGCTGCCGCTCAAGGAAGCAGAGCAGGAAGAGCTCAGAGGATGGCTCTCCCTAACTGCCTGCAATATTAGCAGCTACTCGTCTCTGGGGATCCCAGAGGTTGTCAGCCGGTCAGGTTTTGGGTCCCCCATGAAAGAGGCTAACAATGCATGTGCAGGGGCGCTTGGAGGGGGCAACATTTTGCCCCAGGCAAATGTCTAGTTGGCCTTGTTGTAAATACAACCCTGTGGGTAGCACATGTCAAATTAAAATCCAAATCAATGCAGGTCCCAAAGTTTTTGAGCATAACACTGCCTCCACCAGCCTTCTTTCTTCCCATAGTGCATCAGCTGCCATTTCTTACCTAGGTAAATGACTCAGTCATCTAACTGATTAAAAAAAAAAAAAAAAAAAAAGTGATTCATAAGACCAGACACTCTACTTCCAATGGTCCATGGTCCAGTCGCTGACGTCTCCAGTGAAGGCACTTTCGGTGGTGAAAAGGGTTCATCATGGGCACTATGAGAGATCTGTGGCTATGCAGCAAACTGTGATGCACTGTGTTCCGACACCTTTCTATCAGCTAGCATTAAAGGACCACTATAGTGCCAGGAAAACACTTGTTTTCCTGGCACTATAGTGCCCTGAGGGTGCCCCCACCCTCAGGGTCCCCCTCCCGCCCGGCTCTGGAAAGGGGATAAAACTTACCTTTTTCCAGCGCTGGGCGGGGAGCTCTCCTCCTCCGATCCTCCTCTTCTCCTCCCATGCGGCTGGCTGCGCGTGCACTCAGCTGGTCACATAGGAAAGCATTCATAATGCTTTCCTATGGACGCTGGCGTGCTCTCACTGTGAAAATCACAGTGAGAAGCACGCAAGCGCCTCTAGTGGCTGTCAATGAGACAGCCACTAGAGGAAATAGGGGAAGGCTTAACCCATTCACAAACATAGCAGTTTCTCTGAAACTGCTATGTTTATGAAAAAAATGGGTTAACCCTAGCTGGACCAGGCACCCAGACCACTTCATTAAGATGAAGTGGTCTGGGCGCCTAGAGTGGTCCTTTAACGTTTGCAGCAACGTGAGCTACAGTAGCTTGTGTGATTGGACCAGATCGGCTAGCCTTCATTCCCCATTTGAGCCTTTGCACTACTTTTCGTAGATACTAACCCACTGCATAACAGGAACACACCACAAGACTTGCCTTTTCAGAGATGCTCTGACCCAGTCAACTAACCATCACTATTTGCCCCTTTCAATATCACCAAGATCTTTTCGTTGGCCTATTTTTTATTCTCCCAACGTATAAAATTAAAAAACTGACTGTTTAGTTTCTGCCTTGATCGGTACCATTGTAACAATATAATGTTATGCACTTGACCGGTCATTGGTTTTACCATTGTGGCTGATCATTGTGTATAATAGATAGACATATTGGCATAAGATAAAGTGAAATCCACCAGATACAAGGCATATAAATGGTGGAGCCTTACCACATGAAATATAAGGAGCAACGTGTGTTATGGTGGAGACTTTCCTTTTCAGCGAGAAGTTGGAAACCAACAGTGTGAACAGGCTACTTCAGGAATGCACGCTGGGACTTGTTCCTGCTGGAAACTTGGTGAATTGGTAGAGCGCTGTAAACTTTAGATTATCTGGTCTGTCCAGTCAGAGGATACCTGAACCCTAAATTCATCTCTCAGGAGGTGAGCAGGAGCTTAGTCTCATTACAGAGCAATCGGCCTATCCTGTACGATTTTAATCGTTTGCAGGTCTAATAAAAGGTGTATTTACAGTACACACTGTGCGTCTCTTGGTTTCATTTGCAAACTCAAATCATCATTACATACAAGCATAAACCGTGGATGGACCTTTTTTTTAAATTCCTATTAGATATTTAAGATACAGGTGTATTTTGAGGCTATTTTTTCTCAATGCATTACCATTATTCTTACAGTGATTTATAGTTCTGACTAGTTTGTCTACAACTACTGTGCTACCAATGGTACATGACAACCAACTAAATCTATACAGCCTTTACAAAATATCTTCACACTTACTAATAAGTACAGAACTAGACACAATATAGGGCTTATGAGTCAGGAATAGTGCTGTAATAATTAAAGCAGCACACCAAGCTAAATTCCAATTATTAGAATAACGTCCTATGGTTCGTTTTTTCCCTAAAGGGGTGGTCAAGTTTAGCCTGGAGTGACAAATAATAAAAAAAAAAGAATAAAAACAAAACACAAACTGTGCCCATTCGTTCTGTCCAGAGTAACGACTACATTCAGTATTGTACTGACTTAGCAGCAACTTTTTTCCTTCAAAAGGGACATTTATTAGTATATTACCAATTGTATTCTTGAGGACAATTTACTTCTTGTCGCTAACCATAAAATACCATTCACGAAAGTCATAATGTATGCAAATTAAACCCAAATTGAAAAAAAAAAAAAAGAAGAAAAAAAAAAAAAGTTGTGGCTTAGTTGAAGAATCTATCCAGTTCAGTAATTTGTGTCTTAATTTTCTGATCGGGATTTAGTTTGCAAAAAAATAAAGTTAAATGAAATACTGGGCAGTTGGATGTTACAGTACCAAAGAAGCAGAAAAATAATCTTAAATATTTGCCTTGACAATATTTCTTTCTTTTTTTTTATTGAAAAACAAAAGTCTGCGACTTTTCAATATAGATAGAATATTAACAAAAATAAATGATTATGTTGGTATTTCAATGAACTTCCAGCTCTTTATGTAAAAGATATGCATATCTGGCTGGGTGAGCTTACCCCATTAATCACAGTAAATTATAGGAAATGAATCACTTTGTATATGACTAAGATATAGGGAGGACATCGTGATCTAATGGGATTTATCATGGATCTTGTTTTGCACTCTTGTTCAGGTGCAAGTGTTCAAATGCCTGGAGGAAGATACAAAGATAATGGAACTGAGGAGGAAAAATTAAAGGTATGCCGATCATCTCACTCTTTTTCTCCTTCCAAGTGCCACAACACAGAGGACATGTAACGTAGTGTATCTGAATGTATATTTAATACATATATTGTGCAAGGTAAATTAACAGAGGTATAGATACTATTATTAAGATTGCTTCCTCCTCCAAGATGGCGTACGCATATGAATGGGATGAATGCATTTGAAGCTACCTTGTCTCTCACCCCCAAGGAACAGCAACCAAAATTAGTACGTGCTTTTTAGCGTATACTTTTTTTGGTACTGTTCTGGTACCAATGAAGGCAAACAAACGATAACACTTTTTTTTTCAAATTTTATTTTGCATGTTTTCTTTTTCATTTCACAGAAAGTTTAGCTGCGTCTTATACTCCGTTTGCTGATACGCAAATTCGAACATCGCCGGCCGGGGATTTTATTTGACGGCTTTATTTTTTTTAAAGTTTTTTTTTTTTCATTTTTTTTACATCTTTTTTTTCCTTTAGATTTTCTTCTATTTTTTTTTAATTTTAAAACGAGTCCATCAAGGAAAGCTCTAAACCCTTTGCCCCCACCTCCTTTTCCCGATCCCTCCCATCCCAAAATGCAAATGTGGTGCCCAAGCACTCAACATTGTTTTGAGAACCCCTTCACCACCGAGGTCTGGGACAACACTACACGGCACGGCGGGAGAGTCGGTTGCCAATGCACATCTGGCGCTGCCTGCTTGTGGAGTGCCTTATTGCTGTGGAAGAGGGTGGAGAAGCACTTCAACACCTTTGAGCCATTGCCCTTCATCACAGCTCTTTAGGGATGCTTGCCACTGCTCAGAAGTGAAGGGGTTAATTTTAAGCTTTTACTTTTTTCCCCAGTTTTGCTATAAGAATCAGCACACGGTACACAGGGACGCTTCCTCAAAGCTCGCTTGACATTCTTTGCTCTCACACATGGTCTGCGTCCCCCTTTTGGCATGACACACGCTAGGGGGGTATAGAAGCCAATCCACAATGGTTCTCTGTTCTGGAGGTGCCGTCTGAGTGGGCTGGGTAACCTGTCTTCTCTGGAAGAGTAAACAAACAAATCAGTCACTGGTAAAAAAAAAGAAACTGCTGGAAAGTCACTCAATAAGATTGGGTGATTTTTTTCCACTTAAATTAATCTATGTACTGGTATAGTATGAATAATTAGTGGTCACTTATGCACCTTTAGTTGGTTTTTATTTGCATGAAATATATTGTAAGATTATTGTGCACTGTTTTAATTGATAATACTGCACCAATGTATGGGTTGTTTATAGGGAATTTCTTTAACTGGGATTTTTTGGTTGCTGCTTATATTAATTAGTGATACCGTAGGATGTAGGTAATTGTATAGTTGCACTTGCAAATCGATTTTTTTTGTCATCTTATTCCTTCTTTGGTGTTATACTAGATTTAACTAGTAATTATAGAAGAGGATGCATACAAAATATGTCTATCTTTGAATTTAGAAAACAATCATACTTTAATTTTGATAAGAAAGATAGATGAGGGGGACAATACAGGGAGCAACATTGAGTTTTGGGTGTTTTTTTTTTTACATTTGGAGATGTTGCTTTTTACAGAAGTGGGCAGAAGTAGTCTGGGTGCCTAGAGTGTCCCTTTAAAAAAAAAAACATGTATCAATGGGAAATGGCTACAATAGAGAAATACTTGACAGAGAATATTCTAAAATATGGGATGCTGCTTTAAAGCGCTTCTCATTCAAATGTATGAATAGCCGCATTGCCTGTCGGTCAGATCTATCAAAGATAGATGAGGAAATACATTCCATACATGAACAACCACAGCCATGTATGTGAACTGAGGATCTTAACGAATTATCAGACAGGACAAAAATAGTTTGGAGAAAATTGAAATGGAGGTAAAAGAAACTAAATTTCATAAATATAAAAAAGGGACCAAAAAAAAAAAAAAAAAAGGATTATGATTCTAAAAAAATAAAATGATTTTTAAAGGAGAGTGCCCAGCAAGGAGGGTAGATTTTACAACCCCAACTTTATTGGATGTGTGATAAGAAATTCTGGAATAAAACCCCACAAAGAAGAGTGGATATTCCATGTTGAAAAGAAGAGGGAAATGTGAGGATGGAAAAGAAAAAATATTGGGTCCAAGAGGTAAATAAAGGATGGAATCAGAACCAATTTAAAAAATTACCAAAGTAGATTAAGGAATAATGTGAATAAAAGGAATAATGAAAGCACCTGCTTAAGCACACATTAGAATAGGTTTGAAGTACTCAAACGGGAAAAAAATGGAGTCGGATTTATTTTTTTCTCCAACTAGTGGTGATGAAAACAAGATAATTTCTGAAATACACCACAGATGTCAGTTACATAGGCTGAAAAAAAAAAAAAAAACCACGACGTGTTCATAAAGTTCAGCCTATCACATCTATTTTTTTTGCTGTTGATCCTAAAGGAGGCTAAAATAAAATAAAAAAAATAATACCAGTTTGAAGCGACTCTCCAGTGCTAGGAAAACATATCCAATGCAGTGCCCACCTCTCATACACCCCCGATTTCATGTTGCTAAAGGGCTTAAAGCCCTTTCAGTCACTTACTTGAATCCAGCGCCGATATCCCTCGGCGCTGGGTCAGGCTCCGCCCACACCCCTCCCCCACCGACGGCAGCCGGTGGGGGAGGCCTAACGCGTATGCGTGGCAATGGCCGTGCGCACACTAGACCACCCCATAGGAAAGCATTATTCAATGCTTACCTATGGGGATTCCAGCGACGCTGGAGATCCTCACGCTATCGTCCAGCGTAGTTTAAAACACTTTTCGTGTTCTAAGAACACGGAAGTCCCTCTAGCGGCTGTCTGATAGACAGCCGCAAGAGGAGGACTTAACCCTGCAAGGTAATTATTGCAGGTTATAAAAACTGCAATAATTACACTTGCAGGTTTAAGGGTGGTGGGAGTTGGCACCCAGACCACTCCAATGGGCAGAAGTGGTCTGGGTGCCTGGAGTGTCCCTTTAAGATGTTAAGGAATATTTGTTTGAAAGGAAAGGCATTTGTTGGTGATGTGACTATTATACACCTGCATTCCACATGACAAGGGTTGTGCTGCCATTTGATATTTTTTATAATGTAATCATACATTACATTCCACACAAATATAATTTATTTTATGGATTGTATTAAATGAAGCAATACGAATGTACGCATCTATGTCAAAATGTACAATATGTGGGGAGAATAACACACCCCCTACTTGAAAAGGAATAGAGAACATATTTATAACATCTGAAGAGGGGTAAAGAGCCACAATGTTTCAGACCATTTTAAAAATATGCATAATCAGGATCCAGGAGGCTAGGAATTTTCATGGATAAAAAGAGTTTTTAAGGATTAGAGAGGAGGGGATTTTATTAGGAAGATTGGCCAGGAAGAGAAGAAAAGGTTTTTTTTATTTGGAAACATTAGCCCCATCTGGTCTAAATATAGAATCTGATTTGCAGAATTTTTTATTATAATTTTTTTTGTTTAGACAATCTACCCCTTTGTTTTTTAATTGGTAACATCTTCCTGGTATGATATGGCTAATAACTGTTATTCTTTGGTTTGTAGGTTGAAAGTCGTTGTTTAGACAAACTACCCCTTTTTTTTTTTTTTTTTTTTAAAGCTGGCGGTATTTTTTTGAGATTACATGGTTGTTTGTTAATTTTGCCTATATATTGGTTCAGTGTGTGTGTGTCTAATATATATATATATATATATATATATATATATATATATATATATATATATATATATATATATATATATATATATATATAGTGCCTTTGTTACATATATATTTTTAATAACTCCCTGTTCTTCGCTTTTATTCCATAATTACATTATGGAATAGAAACTTTTTACAGGATATATATATATATATATATATATATATATATATATATAGATATAGATAGATATAGATATATATATCTATATATATATATATATATATAGATATATATATATATATTTTATATTACTTCTCTGACTTGAGATTTATTTATTCATAGAACCAGGTTTTTTTTTATTTTTTTTAGCTTTGGACATACTGTTTTTATATAATCTGATTAAGTGATTTATGTATTTCGTTTCTTTATGGTATGTTCGATTGGTTGAAATATACACCCAATTGACATCAGAATATTTGAGGAAATCATTTTGTGATTGATTTAATGGATTGTAATAAATAAGTGTACTTTGATTGTACAGGGATAAGTCGTATAGTCTGCAGAGCAGTCTACACAGTCACTATATAAACTGGAGAGGAGAGGGAGGACTCCTCACACGTTTAAGAAAGCCCCAGGAGGTGGGGCAAAATGCATCATGTGCCAAACCCAGAAGTGCAGAGAGGGAATGTGTCGCAGTAAGATAGTAAGACCAACAAGAGTAAGGGACTGACAAGGACCTAAAGTGCACCCCAGACTGTGTCTTGTAAGGGCAGGTAGCTGGACTTTGGATCTTGGAATCTGCCTTCAGTGCTCCACAACATTAAAAAAACAAAAAACAAAAAAAACACACTTTTGGGGGGAGTATAAAGATTTTTAAAGAGTTTGCCTGATAGTGAATCTATTGGATTCTAATTTTACAAGGAGCTGAGCCTCCTTGAACCCTCACTTTGGAGTGGTACTACAACCACCATGTTTGTGAGTTTTACATATCAGATTTTTATCTAAGTTGTTGATATATGACAGTGTTGCACTAGTAATATTTTTAGATCCTTGAGATCATCGAATGGATAATGTGTAAGTATAGTTGTTATGTTTGCTAATTGCTGAAAAACCACTCTTAAGATTTTGGTGATTTTTTTTGCACTTAATACATCTACCATTATTGTGTGAAGAATTAGTGGTCACCTATGCACCTTAATTGGTTTAAATTTGCATGATATATATTGTAAGATAATTGTAAACTGTTTAATTGATATTCCACACCAATTTATGGTTTGCTTATTAAGAATCTGTTTTTAGCAGGCTTTTTGTTGCTGCATGTATTAGTGATACAGTAGGTAATTCTATAGTTGCACTTTAAAATCAATTATGCACCATCTTATTCATTCTTTGGTGCTAATGTAAACATAAATGTGTTATTCAGATTGTAATCTACCAAGAGAGTGGACAGCATAACTAGGCCTAAAAAAAACTTGCGGCTGGTGGACACCCATGTAAGAAACGATTTGCACATTCATTGGGGTGGGGGAACAGGACAAAGTTTAGATTAGCTTTTGTCAAAATTTGCCCAATATTTTCCATTTCGGAATAATGTGATCTTTCAGCTGTTTAAAATAAGCAATTTGGTACCTTTGTGTGAGATTGGCCTATTTAAAGGTACTGAATTAGGGAGGGGCTGTGTTTAGTAGATGGCTCCCTATTTTTGTATTGTTATATATGGTAATCCCACAAAAAGGATACCAAATAAGGGAGCCATCTACTAGACCGCTAAAAGCCATATTAAAAATTTTTAAAAAAAGATATTCTTAATGTTGCTCTATCAACTTTTTAGTAGATAATTCTCTAATTATAATTGGTACCTTATGTGTGATTGCCATATTTAAGGCTACCAAATTAGGGAGCTGTTTAGTAGGTATGGTTCCCTTATTTGGTATCCTTAAAATATGGCAGGCTCATAATTACCATAGTTAATGCATCTGTAACCCAGTTGACATAGGTAAGAAGATTTTATAAAAACCTTTCAATGCAGTATGAAAAACCATACACATCAATAGTGTTTACTTCAATGAACCTGATCTGAAATGTCAAAAATAGAAACTTGACAGTTCTTTCAGTGTCTTGGTGGCATTGAAAGCAGAAGTGAGAAGACAGGTGTTGAGGGCAGAACTAGAAAATGAATCATCAAGCAGGATTTGCAAAAAAAAAAAGATAAAACAAGGTACAATGGTAAGTTTTTGAAGGATAAATAATTATCAAAAATGCACCTCCAAGATAAAACCACACTTTTTAAAAACAAAGACTCATGGTATAGGGTGTTTCTATGTGTAACTTCATAAGACAAATCGCTATCAAACATTGTAGGCAGCGACTGCCAATGTTTCTGGTTAATCAGGATGTATCAGGAATATATTTTTCTCTTCTCAACATCATTGAAGATATGTATATGTACATACTCACCACATAAGACAGGTTGGGTGAACGAGCGCAGCTATCGGAATAACCTAGTGAAATCTCTCAGAGCCCAGCAAACCGGTTTACATTCCTCAGCACTGCAAAGCACATGCAATCCATTATATACCAATTTCATGATTACAAAGTAAGGAATGAGCTAAAACATACATGCATGATAGTATTGGGTGAAAATTGCTGCCACTATGCTCATAAACAAACTAAAGTAAAGGAAAGCATGTCCTTTAATTATACCCACTATTTTTGTACCATACTGCAGTTGCACAGAAACTAAACAGAAATGTACATTATTTCATATAATTCAACTTCACATATTACTAATACAATCTCTGTTTCAAAATACACAAAACATGGCTCAATACTTAAATTTATACTATAGTGCTAGTAATACAAAGCTGTATTCCTGGCACTATCGCTCCCACTGCCTCCCCCGTCCCCTGCATCCCCTCCCCACACCCAATGGGTCGGCACTCTGCCCTGAGCAGGGTCTAATGTGCATGTGCAGCAAATGCCACGTGGGCATTAGACATCCCCATGGGAAAACAGTGAATCAATGCCTCCCTGTGGGAGAAAATCGGACGCTGGAGATCCTCATGCAGAGCATGAGGACGTCCAGCGTCAGATACTGGACCAAAGGTCAGTTTCAAACCAGGAAGCCCTCTAGTGGCTATCTGGTAGCCAGCCACTGGAGGCAGACTTAGTGCTGCAAAAGGGTCTGGGTGCATACAGTGTCCCTTTAAAATACTATGCTACCAGCCAGGCCAAAAAATTACTCCCCACTGCAAGACTGGAGTGTTCATGTTACACTCGCCAGGGTTGAATTTTCACTTGCCAATAGCTAGTGAAAAATTGGGTTTTGGAGCCATGCTTTCTTTTTCTATAAAAAAAATAAATAAAAAAATATGGAGTTTCCCTGATATGCATTTTACTGCTGCAATTAACCCTACATTTTGCAGAATGCCTGAGGGAAGAATCAATTTTATTCAAGTTAAAGGTAAACTCCACTTCCAAAAAGAAAAAAAATATATTTTTTAGTAGATCTACCCTAAATGAAAACATGGAAGTGTTTAATTATACATTGGGAGTATATCTAAAAACAGCCTATAAAAGCTGCATATCTAATGTCTGTAGACATTGCAAGCCCCCCACCCTTCTTTTCTGCCCCAGCCCAGACTTTCGGTGGCTGTACAATCACAGCCTTTCCAATACAGCTCAAGGAGAAGTCTTTGCAGGGCAGGAGCTCTGGGCAATTGCTGCCTCTTGAGTTTAGCTTCACTGGGCTAAACAAACCAGGAAGTAACAGGTCTGGTTGTCTGACTGCACATTTTGTGTAAAAAAAAAAAAAATAATTAAAAAAGGAAAATAAAAAGATGACACTTCACACATAAAGCACTACAACAAGCTGAAGTGCTTTATGTGCTTGACACTGTACTTTACAGGAACAATATAAGCACCACAACTACTACAGTGTAATTTAAGTGCACCCAGTCATATTACATGTTGTTTTAAGGTAAGAAATACAACATGAAGTATGTAAAGTGTTATAAAAGTGCAAAAAATTCAATACAAATAATCCCTTTCAGTTTTTCTTTTACACATCAAGTGCAATTTATGGAAAGGACTCAAAATTCACTTATCGGTCCTGATTGTTTAAGGGATAATCTGAGGCAAGCATGTCAAAATTCAAATATAGTGCAAAATTGTAATTTTTTTTTATATACAAATTGAATTTTAATGGCGAGCTTTACAGGTCAAAAGTTATTTTCTCAGTATCATAGAACCGAAGAAGATGCTACAAACCTGTGATGCTACAAACTAAGCAGCTGATGCACTGTGTCACATTCCAAGTCCTACCAGAGGATGGATAGGAACTAATACAGCTAGGTCTACATAACAATAAGACGCTCACACTCAGACACATTATTGAATGTGTTGGTTTACAGGAGCTTATCAGCAAGTAGGGACAAAGATATTTCCACTTCAACATGTGATGAATATACGTCATTCTACTTACAGTTTGTTTTTTAAATTTACCTTGTGACTTGCTTGTGGAAGTCTGTTAACTGCTTGTGTGTCACTGTTACTGCTCCACCTGATGTCTCCTTTGGTAAACATTTCAATGCGGTTTCCAGCCACCGGCAAAATGTCTGACAAGAAATTGAACACTTGTTACAGCTGCAATATAGAACTACGTATAACTTACTTCTCTCTGACTAGTAAAAGGCTTTACAGATGAAAGGAACAAATTTCCACTCGCATTGGCAAGAGAAAATGTAACTGTGGCATTCACCTTTGGTAAACTGGACATGGACTCTCCATGCTTGCAGCGGCGAGTAACTTTTAAAAACTGGTTAGTGGCAGAGGATTTTTTTTTTTTTTATTTAAGAAGGGTTTATTGCAAAGGTAAGATAACATTACAGAAATCATAAAGTTATGTGTTCATTGGCAAAATTATAGCAGTACAGAAACTTTTGACAGTGGCAAAGATATTGTAACTATAAAGCATTGTGAATAGGATATAGTATGGCATGCATAAATACTGTAGCTTAGAACCTGTATAATCTGTTAATTAGCATGCTAAATCGAATAGAGTGCTGTGTAGAACATTCATAGTTTCGCCTTAAATAGTATATAGAGATAAGGAAAATGAAAGATTCAGACAATTCATCACACAATTTACACAACTGCTGCAGAAAAATCAATATGTGAGATTCATTGCACTTGACTGGCTAAAATCCTTTCCAGCATAAAAGTATAAGCCACAGGAGGTAAAGAAAAAGACAGAAATGACACTACAGGTATTTCTTGCTTTATGAACTCCCGCTTTCTGAACTCCGGCCTTCATGAACTTTTCCCTGGATGCGCCGCCATTTTGTGTCAACTGTCCATGGATCAGTACCGAGGAGAGTGCTTTGGAGCACAAACAAGAAGAGAAGAAATAGAATTTGTGTCCAGGAGTAGAAAAGAAGAGAGAATAGGATCAGGAACAGTTCCTGAAGATAAAGGTAAGTCAAAAAAGGGGTTTAAACTGTCCTGTAGGCTTTCTGCACTTTCATAGAGAGAGAGAGAGAGATGTTTTTTTGGCAAGCAGCATCAGTAAGGAGGAGGGCTGAATAGCCTGAAGACAAGGGAGAGGGAAGTGAGTTTGAGAGCAGTAAAAAGAAAAGGAGTAAAAGAAAAGTGTAAAAAAGAAAAGGAAAAGAAAAGTGATAAAGAAGAAATTGAATAAGTAGGAAAGCTGTAGAGAGGTGCCCTCATTCAACAAGTACGGCATGTCTCTTCATTGAGGGTGATGATGATTGATGATAAGTTGATGAAGATTTCAGTATGTTATGTATTCCTTTAACGTTCCTACAACATACATGTATTTGCTATGCTTTCATTTTGTATTTGTATTTAATAATTTAGGTTTTCAATGGTAAAATTTGTTGGTCAGGCACAGAACCCATATTTATTACATTGTGTCTATGGGAAATTAGTTCTCACTTTATAAACTCTCACTTCATGAACTAGGCTTCGGAACCAATTAGTTTGTTAAGTCGGGAACTACCTGTATATGCATGCCCAATATATGTGCAGTGTGTTGGGATAGTAGCAGTCAATGTAAAAATTATGCATTTGTATTGTGATAACTCTGCAGCTCCTGCTGACTGAATAGAAATGTGTACATTTACTTAATGCTGGTATGCAAATTAGTGCAACCAAATAAGTAGTTGAGGGTTTGTTTTTTCTAATAATTATTATTGTTTTTATAATTCTAAGCAGCATGCCAGATTAAGCGGCCCTCCACGCCATTTGTGCACAGAGAACTCCTTGTTCAGAGCCTGTGGGTCATCTTCTAGGTTCTCTCCCTCCACACCTCGCTGTTCTGGAAGCTGATGTCTGGTCGATGAGCAGGGGCGCAGGAACCCTTCAGGATTTGGAAGCACCGGATCAATAGTCGGTAAGTTGAGCTGCATGGCTCTCTCCTCCAGAAGCGTGTGTGCAGATCCTCAGAAGCATGCCAACAGACCTCTTTCCACCGCAGGTGCATCTCTGCTGCCTTGTGTTTAGGAAGAGTAGTTGCCGCCATCTTAGATGAGTTTAGCGGTTAGTCTCTGGTTGTCTTTATCAAGTAGCAGGTCCAGTAGAGAAGTGTGCTGGTGGGGATCGGAATGACCCCCATCGGTCCTGGAGGGGGGAGAGAAGGGGTAACAGGACCAGTCAGTTGTGCCTTTGAAGAGCATGTGTGGGGCAGTGAACTAGAAAGCAAGGGGGCGGCCGTCCACCTCGCTCCTCACTCGACTAGGCCTCAAATTCTGAGGTCCCATATAGATTCAGGCTTTAGAATTTCCGGATTTAGGCCCGGCACCAGCTATCGTCCAAGTAGCAGTTCCCCACCTTTTGGCTCCAGATAGGGTCAAACTCCGCTGATATTCAGCTCTTCAAGCCGAAGCCCCCAGGAGCTGCTCAGGCATGCAACCTGTCGGCATGGCGGTCTGTCCCCATCACCTTAGTAGTTGAATGTTTTGTTGCTTGATATTGTGTTTGAAAAAAAGAGTTACACATATATAACGTATTAATTATATTTGCTTGTTCTCCAATGTCCTATATATTTCCATTTTAAAATGGTTTTCACCACATGTTTAAGGACAAGCAACTAAATGTAAAAGTATTGTGTGCTTGTTCCATTGGGAACTGTGTCTCCTGTCTAGTTTATTTGGGGATTCCAGTAGCAGAGTCTCCAAACATCATGCTTCCTGGCTGCATTACTCCATGGTGCCGGATACAGATTAAAAAAAGAGCTAGGCCTGAAAGCCGCAAGTACCTTTGTAAAAGCAGTAGGTGGAGGCAGGACTGCTGGCAGAGTGGACGATTCCTGCCTTGGAGACGGAGCAGTGGCAGGAAGGTTAATACCTGCCTGGGAGAAGCAGGCTGGCCAGACCTTTCTAAACCTGCCTGGGAGAAGCAGGACTGGCAGACGGTTTGATACCTGCCGGAGAGAAGCAGGATAGGAATACCTGTGTGGCGAAAGCAAGAGCAGGGGGATCAATACTTGCCTGGGAGGACAAGCCATTCCAGAGGCCAAAAAACTGAGGGTTGCTGTAGCCTCTGGCTTGACCTCAGTTATCAGTAATGGTCTTTGCCGGTAGACAGGCATGCACAACCTGCGGCCCCCCAGATGTATTCAACTACAACTCCCATGATTCCCTGGCTATCTGTTAAATTCAAAGAATCATGAGCGTCTGTGGTAGACTAACATCCCAGATAGCTTTCCGTCACAAGTATAGATGTCAAAATATAAAAAAAAAATGGTCAGTATTAGAAAGGAAAGTATCTAGGTAGATATGAGCATGTTGTACATTAAAAGGCAGGATGTCTAAGGTTCTGAGTCTCTTAGCTCTTAGGAGCTAAGAAAGATGGCTTAGGAGTTCAAGCTTTCATAAAAGGACTTCAATAAAAATGTGGATTTCTCTTAAAAGTAAAAAAAATTGCTGATTTTAATTTTTTTATTTTACATTTAAGACACTTTTAAGAGAAAGACCCATAAGATGTTCCAATCAGCACCCTAGCATGCAAAGCATTATTACATTTTCATTCTGAAATGTGTGTAATCGAGAACATCTGGCCCACTAGTGTTGTGAAAAAAATGTATGTATTCATCATTTAGAATATGGACTCTTTCTTACCGGTCTGTCAAATATCATGATCTCCCATACGACTTCAGCAACATCAGGCAGAGTGTAAGGTGGGAGACAGAAACAGCATGCATGAAGCAACTGGCTTACTAGCTGCTGTCCAAACTGGTTCAGCACTTCCTGGATCAACGTCTTGCGTACCTCAAAGTTTTCCTCATGCTGCAGATTTAAAAAACAAAACAAAAAAAAAACCCATATTTATTTGAGGTGAAAAACAATATGAAATACAAATAAAATGTCAAACGAAACACCTCACATTTGACATTAATGCAAAGCCTTAGACCCTGCAACTTGAATGAAATTATGCTCAATTTAAAAAGTAAACAAAGCACCATAATCACTTAAGCTGCTGAGTACCTTTGGCCATTTTTGCCTTAAAGTGACACACGCCTTCTTGTGCTGAAGACCATATGCAGAGGAGATGTGGCTGCAGGGTAAATTGTCAATCAATTTGGCATTCTACAATAGAATTGTGTCAGAGCACTCCTGGCACCATAATCACTACAGGGCCAGTAAAGGTTCTTTGAATATTTATTTTACATTTTAAAGCACTACTGTTGCTGGTGTGAGCACTGCTTTGAGATTGGGGGAGAGGAATAATTATACCATGAATTCTAGTATGTGACTGTGTATGTACGTTTCTGATCAAGTTTAAAAAAAAAAAAAAAATACAAAAAGGAGAACCCAAATGATAAAAATCGATATTTATAATAAACTGACATACATTAGCATTTCCATTTTAACCCCTTAAGGACAGAGCTTCAGAAGCTTGTCTTTCACTTAATGACAACAGCATTTTTTGCTGTTTGTGTTCAACTGGAATTTGCATTTTACTAATTTATTGCACCAACATATTATATACAGTTGTATTTTTTTTTATTCTTTATTTTTTCATTTTCATAGCGCATTAAATGGGATTCACACATTCCCGCATCGCCACAACAGCGATTGCGAGCAGAGTATTGCACATGGTCATATAGTATTATGCTGCGCCGTTATGAGTGTTGTTTAACAGAATAACATTTGTACTGTCCGAAGACGGATCTATATGTGCGATAACTTATAGCCATGTACTGAAATCATTTTAGTAGTGTGGTAGAGAAACAATATTAAGTAAAGTAATGAGAAGAGGAAAAAAAAGGGGTTTATTGGTAGGACAGTTACGTCATATGTCTCCCCCCTCTGGGACGGTTGTTGGGTTACTGGCGTGTTATTTGTAGCTGGTCGGGTGTCCGTTCGGTGTCGGGTATCCTTATGTCGTCCTCCAATGGGGGCCTGGCTATTTAAGTGTCGGTGCTATATGTCCCTGGGTGGGTCTTCGTGTGCGACATAGTGGGTGTGGTCTGTATCCGTCCATGTTCCCCCCCTTACTGTAAGCGTGTTGGTGAAACCCACATGGTCCCAAGGGTCTCTACTTGTCCGTGAAACTCAGTCATGGTGGGGGTCTGAGTAGTAAAACCAGTCTGAGTAAAAAGCATTGATAACGGTAGTCATGGCATTACATGTGAATAAACCAGAGGGAAAAAAAAAACATTAAAATAAAAATAAAGAATAGAATACATCAGCAATTAGGAGCACTCGTTTAGCCTTCAGTTATTTACATCAACACATTGGGGCTTGCGTGAAGGCCCTCTATGGGGTTAGTGCAGGTAAGGATTTGCAGTATGGAAGCCCAAGAGATCAGTCCCGGGTGTGCCATTGTGGGCGGTAGTTGGCCTCCCCTCCCTGCCATCACGGCTGGGTTATCCCTGGGTTGGAGAGTCCTATGGAGGGTCTTTCCGCTCTAGTGATTGTGCGTCCAAGGCTAGTTTCCTTTTCCCTGTGGGGTTCGCGGTCGACTGGGCTGCCACCGCTTGCCGTGCCGCTGGAAGCGGTGCTGGCAGATCAAGGCCTCTCAGGAATTCTGCGTGATCCTCAGAGGCCGTTAGAATGTGTACTGTGTCCCCATGTGGCACCACCAGTGTTCCCGACAGTCCCCATTGGTATCTAATGCCTTTGTCTCGAAGGATCCGGGTGGTCGGTGCGAACCTACGCCATTCAAGTAAGACTGCAAAAAGTAAGTCGTCGTATACTGTGATTTTTGTGTTGGCTATTAGCAGACTTGGTCTTTGTCTGGACCGCGCCATTATAGAGGACTTCACGTTAGTGTCTCTGGTGGTGGCTATGATGTCCCGGGGTGCGTCCGCGGGTGCTGTGAGGGCCTTCTGGACCCTAAAGGCTGTCACTATTGGTGGTTGCTCTGCGTCCGTCTGAACTCAGAGTTCTCTCAGGACCTCGTGGGTAAAGCTTATCAGGGCTTCTTGGCCTATTGACTCTGGGGCCCCACGGATCCTGATGTTTTTCCCGTCGGTGCCGTGTCTCTAGGGAGGTTACTGTGCGGAAGAGGCGCTGCACTTGTTGGGTGAGAGTATTTAGGCGGGAGCTGGTATCGTCCAGCCTCTTTCCCCTCTCCACTTCTCTCATACGGCGGTTCAGACCTCCGATCATCTTCTGTACTCCAGTGAGGTCGGCCTTCAATACCTCCCTCAGGAGGTTTCTGATATCTCCCTTGGTGGAGGGGGATTTGTCTGAGTCAGACCTCTGGTATATCCCGCTGCTGGAATTGGGTGCTTGGGATGTCTCTTTCTCCAGTGATCGCTCTGAGTCGCTGGAGCTGTGTGTTTCCACGGGCGCCATATTTAGTCGGGCCTGCGGCAGTGGTCTGGTGAAGGACAGTCGGATATCTGTGTGACTGTTGCTCTCAGCTTTGGCCAATCTTCGGTGTTTGTGCCCCATCTCTCTCTTGGGGGAGGAGGGGGTCCCTCAGGTGTCGGCAAAGTTAAAGTTTGCTCTCTTTTGTGGCAAAATAGGCAGTTTTACACTTCTGGAGCGGGAGCTCAGTAAAACCTGGACCGCTCTGTAGCTCGGCTAGCCACACCCCCTCTATATACCGTTTTTTTAAAGGACAGAAAGGGCTTTAATTTGAAAAAAAAAAAATATATATATATATATATATATATATATATATATATATACTTATAAAAAAATATTTTTGCAATAACAATGTGTGCATAATTAGTGGAGATTAAGGATAAATTCATTTAGTTGTTCTGATTTACAGAATATATAAGGTGTCTGGGATTTTAAGTTTTTTTTGGTAGTTACAGGTCACAAAGCACATGGAGTAAAATATACTTTTAATGTGGAGCGATTTTAGAATTTGGTATGTTTGTCTTGTAAGCTTAATAGCCATTAGAGAAAACATAATTGCCACACAAAAGTATATATTTATAGAAAGTAGACATCACAGGCTATTTACCTAAGGTTGTTTTGACACTTTCTACGTAGCCATTTCACCGCCAACCTCTGCTAAATATTGGAGTAAAATTGTGGCTTTTTTTTGGTTTTTGGCACACAAACTTATAACAAAGAAATTCTCATGTGTATTTTGTAACGTTGGTGTGTGCTATTCCTGTACAAAGTTTTATTTTGTGTTCAGTTACATCTGCTGAGTAAAATGACACCCCCATTGTATGTCTTTGGCACTATTTCGTGAAGCTACAGTGTCATATAGGAGACCTGTCCTTTTCAGTATTCACAGTAGAATTTTGAGAGACGGATTTAATAAGCCTATGCTTCCATTTGGGGTATTATAACAGTTTGACTGTTCAAAAAAAATAAAAAAATAAAAAAGACCCACAAAGGCCTACCATTTGTAAAAGTAGACACTCCAGGGTATCTCATAAGGTGCATATTGTGCCTTAACATGCCCTAATTTTTTCACCAATATATGCCAAATTATGTGATAAAAAATAATTTTGTGCGTTTTTTACATATGGATTGCATTTTTGCTGGGCATTTTGTATATTTCACATGTGTCACTAAGTTCATACCCCCCAAATTATGCTCAGCTAAGTCTTCTGAGTAAAAAGACACCCCCAATGAATGTCTTTGGCACTATTTTGTGAAGCTACAGTGCCATATAGGAGACCAAGCCATATCAGTTTTTACCGAACTCTGAATTTTGACGCTGGGTCTATGTGCAATTTCCAAGCATCTTAGCAGGGTTTAAATTCAAACTTCCCCACAAAGGCCTACCATTTTTTAAAGTAGACACCCCAGGGTGTTTCAAAAGGTATAGTTGGAACCTTAGCGTGGGATCATTTTTGACACACAAAGTGAGTTTGCACAGTATGTTTTGCAAACCTTATGTGTGCTACCAATGTATAATACTTAATATGTTGCTCATCTATGTCGGCTGAGTACAGCAATACGTATGTACCTTTGCCAGGTATATGTGGACTTCGGAGGGGCACATTTGGGACACAGCCATTCCAGTTTTTTCAAACTTTACATTTTTACACTGTGTCCATGTTCCATTTTAGAGTATTTTACCAGGCTATATAATACAAATACCACATAAAGCCATACCATTTCTTAACCCCTTAAGGACCAAACTTCTGGATTAAAAGGGAATCATGACATGTCGCACATGTCATGTGTCCTTAAGGGGTTAAAGAAGACATCCCAGGGTATTTCAAAACGCATATTTTGAACCTTAGCGTGGGATAATTTTTCTGCTAGCTTGTACCAAGTGTAGTGGTAATGAGCATTTTTAAATGTATTGTTTTACTTAAACTTTTTTTACTTTTAAAAACGAGTTTTTAGGGAAGGCCATGACGGAAGAGGAGTGGCGACGCGCCATGAAACGGCACGACCTGAGGTAGCTGATCCAGAGGACTGCTCTCCCCGTTTATTAGTTTTGCGGTTGATCAATTTCACTAAATCCCTTCACTCAATTCGGGAGATCCAGCTTATATCTTTGGCTTGTTCCAGTTAACTTATATGTGCCATTTTATGCATATTACAAACAAGGCATCTATAATCACGGCCGGCGATTCTGTAATAGACATGCGGCAGTCAGAACATCAGCAGCATTCCTGAGTGGTATTATATACCAGCTACTGTGACGAACTAACTTGCTGCTTAGTCCTGAACTCAACTGCAAAATAGTTTGAATTGGTTATACAATTAATTTTTTCAATAATGTTCTCCTCAGATGTAAACTAAACCAGAAGAATTAGAGGATATTAAAACGACAACTTATTGTATCCCACTGCTTCCTGTGACAGGGAGATATTCTGCATACTGTTTTCAAACCCCATCAGATGCTACACAAGATAAGTGAATATTATTTGCTATTTTTCTGAACTCTTACTCCTATTGTGACTCACCAGTTATTGAATTATTTTTTTAATTTTAAAATTGGGGATTTGCAGCCTTAATTAATACCGGTCAATTGTTTCATATCAATTGGCTCCCGCCCAGGTGGCTTTACACCATGGCGGCTAAAAAGTCACATGACTCAAAATCTTCTATCCCTCACTGTATAAATCATTATCAACTTATTTCTCTCCACAACACAAAAGTCTTAAACAGAAGATGAATGATACGGACCTCAGCTTAGAAAGTCTGGAATTAGAGGGTAAAACAACCTCTGATAAAGAACTGTTAATCACTTTTCTATGTTCCAGTTTAAAGGCTAATTTGCAAGAGATAAAAACTGAGTTGGCCGTAACAGCCGCAGAAATTAAATTAGAAATTAAACAGGAAATAAATGTGCTCGCTGTAAAAATTGAGAAATATGAGGATCAATTTAAAGAATTGGACTTTACTGTAAAAAATCTAACAGATGATTGCCAAAAGGCACACTGTAAGATCTCAGATCTGGAGCTTAAATTGAACGATTTTGAAGACCACTTCAGACGCAAAAATCTGGGTTTTAGAAATTTAGCAGAAAATGGAAATATGGAAGATTTAAGGCAAATTTTGACGGATTACTTCTCTGCTTTAACTTTTTTTTACACAGGGGGCAGGATCATCATTGTTCCGGCTCCCTGCACTTCACACAGAACCAGGAAGTGCAGGGAGGCGGAAGGTAAGTATACTGAGCACATGTGCTCGCTCTGACAGGCTGTCAGGGCGAGCGCATGTGCTGGGGCAGCACTATCGGGTGCTCCCGGTCTGCCTCTAATACAGAGGCAGACCGGAGCACCATTAACCCCGCGATCGCGGCGATCTGGTGTTGATTTTAACGCGTGAAGGACGAGGTCCGTCACTCGTCATTATGGCAATCCCCTGAGTGACGGACCTCGTCCGCACTTAAGGGGTTAAACTACATCTTAACTGATCATTAAAAATAAATAATTATAGATTTATATTTTTTTCTCCACACACTTTTAGTCATATATAAACTAGTGCCCATGTTACTACAAAATAGATAAACTTATACATCCTTATTTTGGGAATAAGTCATACCTGGGATTTTTTTCCTCCTTTTTTGTGGTTTAAAGCAAAGTATAAAATATAGTAAATAGAATAGTATAATATAATGATCAATAAGTTTTTTGCTTTTTCTTTTAAAGAGGTTAATTGCAGACACTGGCAGTGATGGTGCAGTGTTCATACATGTCCCCAAGCCTCTCACTCATGATAAATATAGAATAGTAAGAATTAGAGTGCTCCTATTTCACTGTACAATACAGTTAAAGATCAAGGAGTATTTTCTTCTTTCCAAAATGAAAGATGAATCAAGAGAAGAGAGAATTTCTCAGAGAGATTTGATAATGTATATATCAGATAAAGAGGAAGAGAACACAGTGAAGTTGTTCCTGTGCTGTGATTAACAGAATACTCACATCATTGGCCACCCCGGTGTGTATAAGATCACGCAGGAACTTCATGACACTGCAATTGGCATCCCGGTGGTCTAGAGCAGTGGCTGCAATAGCCCATTGTAATACGTGACCTAGCACCTGACTCCGGAGCAGGACAATGGGACAACGCTGAATGAACCTAAAGAGAAGGGAAGGGTTTCATGCTACAATCAAATATTTTTTTGCCACTGTGAGAATACATTCACATTATTCGAACTGATAAACGTCCAAATAGATATAAATAAATAAAATTTTAAAAAGCTACGTTTTACCCTGGGGAATAAAATTGGTGTAAATAAGACTGCTTTGGAAATAAAAAAAAAAAAAAAATATATATATATATATATATATATATATATATATATATATATATTCACTAAAGTTAGAATTCAAAGTGATTTTCAAATTGAAGACCAAAGTAGCTGAACTGAAAGCAATTTAAAAGATGGCAGCTTTGTTTACATTACGCTTTCAAGTACATAATGCCAATATTATGGACGCCTTTTTATCAGTGAATTGAATTCATTTAGTGTTTACCATTTCCATTAGAATTGTTAAAGGGACACTGTAGGCACCCAGACCACTTCAGCTCATTGAAGTGGTCTAGGTGCAAACTCCCATCACTCCATAACCCTAGTGTGGCAATTATTGCAGTTCTTATAAACTGTAATAATTACCTCTCAGGGTTAACTACTTCCGGGTGGAAAGGCGACTTGGTCGCCTAACCGACACTGGACATCACGCCCTGCATAAGGACTTCCAGCGTCACTGCAATCCCAATAGGAAAGTTTGTTTTCCTGGCAATATAGTTACCCTTTAATATTATCAACTATGAATTGATAAGTCATATTGAAAAGATGCAGTTTAATTGATGCAAACTATGGACAAGGGTACAATTGGTAGTTTCCCTCAAAGTGAATATTACCTAGTGAACAGCCGAAACAGATCATCCACAGTATCTGGGTGATTTTGAGGACCATTCTGCTGCTCCAGAAGTTGGAAAGTGGGGACACACAGGGCCTGTAAAAACAAAATGGAAATTTAATGCAAATATTGACAGTTCTTCTGGATTTATTACATAATTATTTTGTGCGGTCACAGTACACTCACTTATCACATAAATAATAACGGACTGCTATCAATGCAAGTCATGAATGTACCTTGAAAATTAAAATTTTAATTACATTTAGTTGAACAAAATGTAAAAAAAAAAAAAAAAAAACAAACACTAAGAAAATCCCCAAGATGAAAATATACTTATTTCGGTCTTTTGGTAACCAAATACCTATCATGTGCTCAGTAAAGGTTGTTCAATGATGAACACAGCTTAAAATATAAGCAGGCATGTCCAGTGCATGCTAATGCAACAGGTCTGTTCATTTCAGGAAGCTTATGATAAAAAACTTCAGAAGTTCAGTTGTAGCAAAATATTGCGTTTAGTTTATAATTTTGCTTTATGCTATAAATTACTGGGATTTTGCACACAATATTGTCATTTTGAGCATTTATTTGCAGAAAATGACAACTGGTGAAAATAAAACATACTAAATTAAAAAAAAAAAAATTTCAGACCTCGAAAAAAATGCAGAGAAAACTGTATTATCTTAGTATATGAATACTAATGTTTTCACTTAGGAAGAATTCAGAAATCAATATTTTTTTGTAACAACCTAGATTTTAATTACAGGTTTCATGTTTCTTGGCGTGCTCTCCACCAGTCTTTCACATTGCTATTGGTTGAGTTTACTCCTGGCGCCAAAATTCATACAGCTCGCCTTTGATGACTTGTGATCTTCTATCGCCCTCATGATCACATAACAGATTTTCAGTGGGCTTTAATTAGGATATTGGGCTGGCCGTGATAGGGACGTAATCTAGTGTTCTCCATCCACAAGTTAGCTGACCTGGCAGTGGGTAATGGAGAATTGTTTTGCAGGAAAAATATTCCTCGGAAATGGGGAACATTGTCAGAGCAAGTTTTTTGCTAAGATAACCTTAATTTATGCATCCATTCCAAAGATGAATCTATTGGATTTGACTAAAGCACCCTCACTTCATCACTGATTCAATTTCACAGAGGGTGAGAGATACGGTGGTTTGTGAGCCTCTAAAGAAGACAATTTTGCAAACTTCACCTGACTCTGAAACCACTTTCCTGTTGTTCACTTCACCCAGCTGTCATTTCTCATTCTTTTTGTAGGTCATTTGATGTCAGCCTATGGTTGTTGAGTGACATTCAAATGAGTTGGCAGTCATCCAGGTCAGTTGAGATTCATTTTTGCCTTTGCTGGTCTTCAGGTTTGTTGTCCCCAATGTCTGCTGCTTGAGCTTGTTGTTCTTATTTATATAGCACCAGCAAAATCCATAGTGCTGTACAATGGACGACTGTCTTTGAAACTTTTAGGATAAAAGCAATCTGGCACTCTCAAAAAATCCAGAATGGAGCACTTTTCCTCATTCAAACTCTTTCTTTTTTAACTTTTTTGGCATGGTCAATAATTATCTTTTTATTCCAAATTACTTTTGAAGTACTATTAGCCCTGTTTTTGTTATTCAGCTGACCCTATTGCAAGACGATCATGATGATCACTGCAGTGATTAACCTTACCTCATTAAATAAGATGTGGTTCAGGTAATAATCTAATCAGTACCTCATTAAGTAGAATGAGATGTGTCTGTGTTGGAATTCAACAGACAGTGAATTGAAATGGCTGCCATACATGTAGAGATAATTATTTTTAAAAAAATCTGAGTGGTCTCTTCCAGAACCCAAATCGGGTATATCATGCAAATCCCTGACAATGGATTTATTTGTTTGGGCGTAGATTAATAGGAATTCAAATTATTTGTCATTGGCGAAAAGGATTTGTGCACAAGCTCAACATATTGTTTGCATAAATGATCATAAATATATTGTTCTATAACCTGTTAAATAGTGATTATTTTAAAAATTCTAAAAGGCACCATGGATTGAAAGTAGGGATCGACAGATAGAATTTTTCTAGAGCTGATTCCGATACCTGGTCACTATATTCTGTACATTTAAAGTTTTGAAAAAGTAACAATTTCTACACAAATCTGGCATTAACTGAACATGCTGAAAACAATCACACCTATTACTTTCAGGCACACAGTACGTGCTAGAATCCGTGAGATCCCAGCATGTACAGTGCTGTTGTGGATAGGGGTTTGACTGTGGACAGCAGTAGGTATCGACCAATTATTGGTCTAGCTGATATTCTGCATTTTTAGCAATATCGGTATCGCCCTATAAAGATACAGATATTGCCAATAATGCAGACAGTGGGGCAAGGGAAGATCAGTGATCTCCCTCCCCAGCCCACAGGCACCCGGCAGGGGAGAGAGGACCCAGGGGAGCTCCTACCTGCAGCTCCGTCTGGTTCTCCTCTCGCGAGCGTTGCTGTGCTTACCACGGCAATGCTCCGCTCTCGCGAGAGTGAACTCTCACCAAAGGGACCACCAGGGCTTCCACACCGGACTCCCGGGGATGGAAAGCAATGTCTCCCCCTCCCAGGCAACATTTAAGAAGGGAGGGGGGATTAACAATATATTTGGTTTTTAAAAAAAGTTATATTTGCTTTGATCTGCTTCCCTCCCTACCACACACACACACACAATAACACCCTACACATTCACACACACATAAAACTGCCCCGCTCACACAAACACTAACCCCTCATATACACACACACTGCACCCCTTCACACACACACTGCAGCCCTTACTCCCCCACCAGGGAGTGTAATGCACTTTGTACCTGTGGCCAGTGAGAGAGGAATAAAAATTATTTTTATTAATTTTCTTTTAAATGTAATTATATATAATTATTTTTATTTATAAAATAAATAAAATCCACAGATTCCAACCCCACATATTTTTACACACACACACACACACACACACACACACCGCATTCACTAATCAAATACTCTCACTGCATCCACTACACATATATTCTTGAAAACAAAAAATTCCGACTGGCATGTATATTTTGTGCATTTACCTTAATAAAAATAAATAAATAAATAAATAAAATAATAAACATGTTCAGTTAACAGTAGATTTGTGTAGAAATGGTTTCTTTTTTCAAAACGGTAAATGTACAGAATATCGGTAAGTTATTGGCTATCGGCCTGAAAGTTCACAGATTATCGGTATCGGCTCTAAAAATATAAAAAAAAAAAAAAAAAATCAATATCCGTTGATGCCTAGACAGCAGTAGCTTATTCGTGGTCTTATCTCCCTGCCTTCAGCTGAGCTACGCATCCAGGGACTCTCAGAAAGGGTTGACATGAGGTCACAACGTGGCACTTCATTGGTTAGCAGGTAGAGTTTCCAAATGCAGAAGACCGCATGTGGTGACTGGGAGAGGTGAGTAAGTTATCACTAATATCAGTAAATTACAAGGCCGATATGAATTATCGGTAAAATGCAAAACATCGTCTCTACCAATCTCCATTAATGAATAAACAAAGAAAGAGCTATAGACTACAAGTTGAAGCACAAAATGATACAAAGGCTAGGCAGAAATAGAACATTTACCTGGAGCATATCCAGCAGTCCCTGCTGACACCCTTCCTCCATCCCATATTCGTCCACCAGGATGCTGCCCAAGTACAGGAAGCACGAGTGTTGGTGAATTTGGTATACACTTACCATCTGAATGAGACAGGAAATGAGAAACAAATATAAAGCTTCAGGTCTGTACAAGGACATTTTACGGCAAATTCACGTTGTAAACAGAAACGGTGACTTCCAGAGAAGTAACATTTTCTCAATTCAATAAATATCATTTAAAGGAGCACTTTAGTGCCAGGAAAACAAACTTGTTTTCCTGGCACTATAGGGTTATTAAGTTCCCCCTCCTGCAGGGCTGAAGGGGTTAAAACCCCCATCATCCACTTACCTTAAATCCAGCACCGGTGACCTCTCCTCCCCAATCGACGTCAGCTCCGAAAGCGCATGCGCGGCCAGAGCCGCACACGCTTTCAAACCGTCCATAGGAAAGCATTACTCAATGCTTTCCTATGGACGTCCAGCATGTCCTCAATGCGATTTTTGCAGTGAGGATTGCGGAAGCACCTCTAGCGGCTGTCAGGGAGACAGCCACTAGAGGCTGGATTAACCCTCAATGTGAACATAGCAGTTTCTCTGCAGAGTTAAAACTAGGGGGACTTGGCACCCAGACCACTTCATTGAGCTAAAGTGGTCTGGGTACCTATAGTGATCCTTTAAGCATTTACTGGGATGAACAGCACAGCAAAGTGTGTAATATCTCTCACTCTCTCTCATATACATACACCCACACACCAACAAACTACGGTATTGAGGTCACCTCACAACCCCATGATGCCTACGGCAGGTGCGTATATGTAAGAAACTTCCACTCGCCACTAGTAAGTGAAAATGTAGCCCTGGCAAGTAGAAGATCCCCTACTGTGCAAAATTCTATGGCTAGCAGTGGCGAGTCACTAATAAGGCCTGGCTAGTAAACCTCAAATTGTAAGACCTGGTAGAAATGCTGTACATAAACATGGCATTTTCTAAAACGGTGAGATGCATGCATGCAGCAAATAGCGCATGTTTAGTTACCTATCCAGTTGTGCTTAAATTCTTTAAAAAAAATAAAAAATTTTATCACAATTAATCTGGCATGCTCACCATTCTAGACATGAAGAGCAAAACTTAAAGAAAACAGGCCTGATACAGATAAGCCATAGCTTCCATGAAATATACATCACAAGCATTTTAGCTGTCTATGTTAAGGTTGCAGGACAAACTGACCTTAACTCCTCTAGTTATTTTATAGTGTAACACTAGAAGACTGCACAAACAACCAAACTATTTCAGTACCACACAACACAAGAACAATTAAATCTTACTATCCATGCTACATATGCCTTCTGCATAGTAATATTAACTGTCTTCAACATAAAGAACAATGCATTCTAAAGATAACATTTTAACATTATAGAAAACTCACAATAGACTATCAATACAATTCACGGATATCTGCACAATACCTGGGTGACAAGAGGCTGCAGGAGGGCAGCAGATCCTTTCCCAACACAGCGAACTGCAAATCGTAGACAGCGACAGCAGCGCTCAACTATCCGATTGTCAGCGCGGTGCTTGTTTAAAGTCTCCGACATCACAGGCCAGATCTTAAAAAATAAAAACAAAAACAGCTGTATTGAATTATAGAATATTAGACAAATGTGGTTTGGCCATCCAGTTGATAAAACAAATGGATACTCATTTACATGAATTTTAACAGATGTTAGACTGATCTGTGTCCCACCTTCTACATACAAATGGCCAAAACACAGAAATAATAGAATTTCCTGCAGTTACTTACTTCTTGGATGACTTTTTGGCACGGGTGGGTTTGTCCATTCTCTACTATAGGATTTGTATGCCTAGGACACAAAATGGAGTAAAGAAAAAATACATTATAAAAGTGATTTTAGGGCATAGAACTGTACTTACACACAATTACACATGTTTAGATGCACTAGAAAAGAGAAGAGAGAATGAAAAGCGCACATTTGTTGGTTGCTGTACACTTTAGAGGAAATGCAATCTCCCAGTACCAAACATTTTATGTATAGATGACAAGCAGATGATTCTGGATACATATAACATACAAACACTATGCAATATAGAGTAAAAGTGTAACAACCGCTGTTTACACAATTCTGTCACAAATTAAAATGGAAATTGTAGTCCATCAATTAGTTAAAGTTCATAGTGGAAGAACCATGCACTCTAGCACCAACATGCAAAGAACCTGTTATTTATATTAGTTCTCGGGGCATTAATATGCATTTGTAAACTCCTAAAGAACTAGAACTACTACCGCCAGCTTTTGACAAAATGAGTACTTCACACAAGTTCTCGCTCTTAAGCCATACACTTAAATAGGCAGTCACTGAAAAATGTGCGATATGGCATAACCAGGGCAATGCATTTCCCTACACCTCTATATTAATATTTAAATCATCAACTTTTCTGGTACTGGCCAAATGACATGTAAATGACTCATTCACGGACTCACAACAAGTGTTAAGAATACAGATAAATAAGGTGACTTACCTAAAAATGACAGCCAGTCTGTCCAAAAACAACGTAGGATCAGAAGATATGCCATTACTAGAATCTTGGGAAAGTAGCTGTGTATAGACAGATAGAACATGTTTTCAACTTACTGCATTAGAATACTAATAGGGTTATTTACAAAAGTAGAAAATATTAACAAAACATATAGAGATGGCGCTTAAGGATAAATACAATGTGAGGTGCTGCTATACCAAAGTATATTGCCACCACATATACTTAAAAAGATACAATATAAGTAGAAAAAGGTAAAAGCGAACACAAAAGGGCAGAGGTTAGTTACCTGTGATATAATAATTTAACTGAAATCTGCTATCAGTTACCAGTAAAATTATTATATCACAGGTAACTAACCTCTACCAATTTGTGTGCGCTTTTACCTTTTTCTACTTACATTATTTACAAAAGTGAAAATTCAAATTTAAGTTCAAAATGCCTTAACTGGAAAAATTCTCTAAGTCAGCTATGCTTTCCATGCAGCTACTGTGGCTTTAAATTTGAAATTCATTGGAATTCATAATTCGTAATAACCTTGTTTGTATTTTTTTTTTTTTTTTTTATAATGAAGCACCAATAAAGATCTCACATAACAGTGGCTTACTATACATGTATAATGCTTTTAATAAGAAAATATACATGTAGCACAATTGTTTATGATATATATGTGATTGAAAAAAAGAGCACTGAGTGGATTTGGTCCAAAAAGTTAATTGTGTTGTATTCAAAACATCATCAACGTTTCGACCCATAGGACGACCAATGGGTCAAAACGTTGCTGATGTTTTGAATACAACACGACTTGCTTTTTGGACCAAATCCACTTAGTACTCTAATTTTTTCTATCTTCTATATTTACGCTGTGCAGCACCATGGTTTATTTGTTTTATACTACTTTAAGGAAAAGTGCCAGATTCCCAACTTTTTTTCTCTTTTTTTTACACAATCCATCACACTAACATACACTAAACAATGATTTCAAATCTCACAGATTGTAATAGTTTTATTTAAAAACACCTCACCTAGGCAAAAAATAATGGGGGTTTAGCCTGCAACAACGTCAATGTAGGTCCTACTCTAGCAGCATAATGCTTGCTCTTATGAGATTAATCCACTGACTTGGGAAATACTTCCTGCTGGGACTCTCTGCAGGCCAAGGCTAAATAGGGTCCTGGAATGAGGAACCTGTGACAGGGAGGGGTGCAAAACCAAGGAGCTGGCCTAGACTCCCACATTGTGGCAGGCTTATGCAAGCACTATTATTTTTTGCCTAGGTGAGGTTTTTAAACCTTTAATGACACATGACATGTGTGACATGTCATGATTCCCTTTTATTCCAGAAGTTTGGTCCTTTAGGGGTTAAATAAAACTATTACAATCTGTGAGATTTGAAATCATTGTTTAGTGAATAAGCGAGTGCGCTGGATATATATACTCCACTGTTCCATATTGTTCAGTATGGCAATTGATCTTATTTGGGTGAGAACCATACATACAAAATGTTTACAAGGCAATACACTGTTCTAAATAACAATTATTTTGTACCTAAAATAATATATTAAAGGGACACTATAGTCACCAGAACAACTACAGCTTATTCTATTTGTTCTGGTTAGTAGAATCATTACTTTCAGGCTTTTTGCTGTAAACACTATCTTTTCAGAGAAAATGCAGTGTTTACATTACAGCCTAGTGATAACTTCACTGGCCACTCCTCAGATAGCTGTTCGAGATCCTTCCTGGGTGATAGCTGCCTAAAATGCATCCAAACATACAGTGTCTCCACCCTCTGCATGCAGACACTGAACTTTCCTCATAGAGATTCATTGATTCAACTCATCTCTATGAGGAGATGCTGATTGGCCAGGGCTGTGTTTGAATCATGCTGGCTCTGCCCCTGATCTGCCTCTTTGTCACTCTCAGCCAATTCTATGGGGGAAGTATTGTGATTGGACCAGGCTACCACTTGGGCAGTGGGCAGGTCTAAAGAAAACAGAGCCAGAGCTAGTAGCTTCAGGCTTGAATACAAGTAAGTTTTCTATTTTTAGGGAGGCATGAGGGGACCAGGGGGGTAGATGGTGGTTTTAACCCCATAGGGTCAGGAATACATGTTTGTGTTCCTGACCCTATAGTGCTCCTTTAACCCCTTAAGGACACAAGACATGTGTGACGTGTCATGATTCCCTTTTATTCCAGAAGTTTGGTCCTTAAGCGGTTACAGGAATACCTCTGTGCCCTATAACCACTTGAGCGCACTTCTCCGTTTGGAGGGTTCCCTTTATTAATTAATTATCACTATTGAACTTTTAATCAGTGCCATCACAGTCTTGCTGCTGCAGACAGAGGCATTCTGATTGGAACATTGCAATTTCTCTGAAAGTATAAACATGGTCTTTGAACTAAAACTGCTGTGTAAAAAGACATTTTGGTGCTTAGAGTATCCCTTTAAGTTTTAATATCAAAGCCTTTAAAGTATTACAATTTTCTACATCAGACTAATCCAATACTTTAACTGAGTTTATGTAGAGAGGCAAGAATCTCCACTTCCCAAATTACTTCAAGTTCTTGTCTTGTTTAGGGCTTTGCCACCGTCATAAGTTTAAGTTTTAACTACTACTGAGCGAAGTTTTTTTTGTGTTTGTTTTTTTAATTACATGGCACTTCATTAATGTTTTGTCCAAGTTGAACAAAATATTGCAAATCAGCAGAGTGAAAAGTATGTCATATTTCTATTAGAAATAGTGGAAAACAACACACACAGTCCAAGTCAAGGGTGACCCTTGAGAAATCAAACACCAGGTCAGGCATGTTTTGTGGGCACAGTATACCATAATCTCAAGCAAAGGAATACTTTTGGGCTAGAATGCAGAGGATATATCAACCAATGTGTGCTCCAGAAACATTACATTCAAAAAACTGAAATATAATATAAATTTTGGTGTCCTGCAGGAGGACCTAAACCTGTACCTTAAAAGTGACATTTTATTACAGTACAGTATATAACATTGTCAAAAAATATATATATATATATATATACACACACACACAGACACACTCACTCTACAATGGTAATGTACTAGTGTATTGTATCACGTTAAATGTGGACCAAATGAGCACGTGTATCACAAAATTACAACAGTAAGTGTGCCATATTTCTTTTGTGCTCCTTTTAGAATTTCTTTTCTGCTGTAAAAATTGTGATTTAGTACTAGATTAACTAATAATTTCAGACCTTATCATAGAACCTTTTTTATTTTAACCTCATAGTGTCAATGTGTTTTGCTAGTTTGGTGTAGTTATTAGAATAAGCATTGCTGGTAGCCTAACAGATTCAATAATGAAGCTATATGGCAAAAGCTTTCCACATGTGGGATTTCCAATTCAATGTGGTCTCACAGGCTTATCGAGCTGTGCTTACATGCACTTTGAGCAACAAACCTGATAGTAATTTGACAGGACAGACACTCAGAGTTTATGTAAGCAGAGCACTCTAAAACAAAAATAATGCAAATTGCAGGGATAAATTACAGAATTACTCAGAAAGCACTGCACCAGAAAAAGAAGTGACACTGATTGTAGTGTAAGTAGCATCACATTAAACCAAATTAAATCCTTTTAATGTCTCTCAAGGAGGATAATAAAGAACTGATTAGATATCTAACTTTCAAAGTAATTATATATACACACATACACTTTAACCACCCTTCCCTCCACCCCCCCAGAGATGAGATGCAAAATTCTGCCCTACATTTAAAACAGATAATATAGGAATCAAAACAACTTTAATTTAATGAACCAGTTTCGTGAATGGATCATTTTCCTGCAGCCTCACTGTTCAATTCTCTGCCATTCAGGAGTTAAATTAATTAGTTTCTGACCATACATCCCTACCCATACCTCCCCAGAAAAATTTAGCTCAATGTAAACATTGTCTTTTCAGACACACCTTTTAGTGGCAGTCACTAGAGGTGATTCCAGTGTTATGGCTACACAGTGTACAGCACTGGCATTCAGAGTATCCACGCTCTACATGGAGACGATGAATGTTCCTCATAGAGATGCACTGATTTAATTCATCTCTAAAAGGATAGGCCAATGGTGCAGCATGCTGTTTTGCAGTGCATGCACAATAGCTCCCCGATGCTTTCCTATAAGAAAGCATTGGATTGACTGAGATAATCAAGTTTAATGGTCTCAGCCATGGAGGCGGAGCGAGGCAGAGCCAACCGCTGCAATATGAGTAAACATTTTATTGCATGGAGTGGTAGTAGGGGATCCAAATATTTATTTTTAACACAATATTGTCAGGAATACATGTTTGTGTCCCTCACACTATAGTGTTCCTTTAAAGAGTTACTCCAACCCTTTTTATTAAAGAATGCATTACTGGGCATGAGCATTACTGTTTAGAGACTCTCTCAAGAAATATATATTTTCCTGGAGTAGCTTTCCACGACCCCCATGATGTCACAACAACCATGCAAAGTCCAATCAAAGGCTTCTCATAGAGGGGAAACTCTGTGAAGGACAACCTCAATAAGTCTGTTGCCAGCAAGCTGTGAGAGTGGACGACGACATTTTATGCACAGAATTGACATTTGGCAGTCTGGAACAGAGCTCTGGATTGCCAAAGTCACATGCAAGGAGTGCAATACCTTGGCACATTAGTGCCAATATCTCAGTATGTGCAGTGTTTCAAGCTGAAACACTGCACATGCTAACTCCTACCACCATGACCACCCCCCCTTAATGAGCCTCACTTTGACCATAGAGTGGGGAATCTTGATCCCTGGTGGGAGATGTTGCTGCTCCAGCCAGCTGGCGAATGGAAATGTATCAGAGCGCTGCCACAGTAAACAGCAGCAATGCTCTGGATGCAATAGAACAGAGCTGGTGAAGAAAATCAAGCAGGGCTGACAAGACCACCTCCCAGTCTGTTTAACTGGCCCCACTACAGGGGAATAGGCCGGTGAGGGAGATCTATAAAATTTTTTCAAGCAGCTGTGCCACTCCGAGGCCTTATGCAACTCCAGCCCTGTGCGCAGCAAAGGAAGTACAAACATTACATCTCTCTTTACAGAAGTGTTTAGGAAGGCTGAGCAAATCACATGCAGGGATGTGTGACCAGAGCTGCATAAACAAAGTGATTTGACTCTTACATTGCCGAGAATTGAGCATTGAGACTACAGGTGCTGGGCTATACACCTAAACTGATTCGTTAAAATAAATTGTTTCAGTGCCTATAGTATCAGTGCCTATAGTATCCCCTTAAGGCAGTAATACATCCGTGCATAATCAAAAATAATCATAACATCATAATAACACTGCATTGTGTAAAACCACAAATAATGAAACTCTGGGAAAATACTTAGCCACTCACTGTATTTCCCCTCACCTTCTTCAGTGATGAGACCTGAACAGTACACAGCTCGCTCATGCACTCAGAGATCTTCTCCAATGGCAGGCGTGCCAAGACGAGTGCAGTGCCTGAGCGGAAACATAGCACAATAAGTATAAATACATCAAACTCAGAAATCTATGTATTAATGTAATTATCACATAATTTATAACAAATAAATGCGATGTTCATGGAGTTGGTCATTATACGACTGATTGCACTTATTACCATGCATGCATTTCATGTACAAGATCTGGTGGACAATCCTACATTTGGAAGCTGGGACACAAACCTTGTCGACACCAGATGAAAATGTAAAAATGTCAAAAAAAAATTTTTTTCAAAAGTAAAGTAAGTAGTCATTAAGCAGCACTCTGTGCAGTTCTGGTTGTCTAGCATCTTGAGTGTACATTCTCATCCCATGCCAGTACTGATATGCATGAATTTCAACTGATTTGTCTCTACTGTTCCCATCCTTCCTTACCACTGTCACATTACAGGAATGTCTTTTTAAAAAGTATCCTGCATCCTTACAGCTTGTTGGCTGCAGTTTGAATTTCCCTGTCTAATTTTATGAAAAGTGATTTAGAAATATATAAATCTGAGCCTCAAACATGACTTGGGATGCTTTTACAAGTCCAGGAATGTAGTACCTTTTAAGAGTCCAACAGCAGCCTCTGGTGGCAGTGTAAAGGAGTCCAGGGACCGTGCAATATTCAGAAGTCCATTGAAATGCTGGGCCATGTGGTCCCGACATACAGAACAAATGTTCTGGATGGCTTTGGCGGAAGGAGATGCCAGTGATGGCTGACAAAGGCCTTTCATTAGGTAGGATAGCACAGGCTCTGGAAAGCAAATGTAATCATAATTATATACATTATTGTTGTGCAACAACTGCATAGCTAAAGTAGGAAAGACACCCTTGTGCAAAGAAACTCAATAAATCATGTTTCCACAGCTATCCTAGAGTTTCTCATTTTGCACTGCAAGTGCACAAACACAATATATATTAATCATTTTTCTTTGTATGGAGTTTAAAATGTACACTTCCTTTTATACCATGAGCAGAGTTCAAACTCTGTATTGCAGCTGTATTATAATTTCAGATACACATGTAAATATACTCACCAAGGAATTGTGGGTTTCTGTCTACCACTTCGCTCATCTCTCCTACCAGCTCAATGCTAGTGTAACGTACGGCGACATGTACAGACTCAGGCAGTCGCACAATTCCTTCAAGGACTTCTACCAAGGTTGGATTGTTCTCTCTGGTTAGATGTCAGAAGAAAAGAAAATGAATATCTAATTAGAAAACCCACACAGAAAAGAAAACATTATGAATCAAAACAGACAACATAGCATGTGGATAACGTTGTGTTTAACTTAAGGATAAGAAAATGTAATTTATATTATGCCGGTGTTCTATCCCTCGTCACTTCCGGGAAGGGGAATCAGCTGGATCCTGTGCTGCACATGCGCTAGCACTCCTGCTACTCCTCCACAGCAAGGCCCTGGAAGGTAAGTAAAACTAGTTTTACACTTTCATTATAGTTAGTGCATTCACTAAGCTTAGGCACACGGGACATTTAGGGTTAAGTGAGGGTACAAATTAGGGTTAGGTAAGTGCTTCTAACCTCTCTCACACTCTATTCTTACCCTAACCTTTGGGGTAAGGGTTAAAATAAAGTGTGAGAAAGCACTATTTAGTGATATTCCCCTAATGTGAAATATCACTAAATATGAACAAGTCCCTAATCCTAACCCTAATTTGAACCCTAACATTAACCCTAAATGTCCCATGTCCTAAGCTTAGTGAATGCACTAATTATAATGAAAGTGTAAAACTAGTTTTACTTACCTTCCAGGACCTTGCTGTGGAGGAGTAGCAGGAGTGCTAGCACGCATGTGCAGCACAGGATCCAACTGATTCCCCTCCCCGGAAGTGACAGGGGTATAGCAATCTGACGGGGTATAGAAGACTGAAAGAACACCGGCATATATGCAGAATGCAAGACATTCCTCTAATTCAACGGTAATAAAGCCAGCATGTGGGCGTGATAAAGGAATTTTTACCCTTTTCTAAAAACAAGGTCAATCTGGTAGAAGGGAATTGGGAGAGACTGACAAAACCAGCATACTGCCAGCTGGGGAGGTGGTAGGTGTAAAGTTATCAGTTACGAAAAGAAAATACTGTATCTGTATTATAAGATATGTATTTGTTGCTTCAAGGATTACTCCAAAGCAATGTTTCAATGAGGACTTACACCGCTGCTGAAATGCTGCACACACTCCAAGAACCATGACCAATTAGAACCACTGAAGTAACTATGGTGCTGGGAGTAACCCTTTAAGAGGTTGTTCTATAAATTAAACCCTGAAGTTCAATTTAAACATCTAACTAAACAAATGCATCCGGTTTTGTCCTTGCCTGGGTGTAAAATCACTTATGCCAAAATATGAATAAAAAGGAAGATGCACTTACAGGACTTTGTAGATAAATCTTGAAGTTTTATTGTGCAATTATACACCAGAAAATGTGTCTACATTTCAGTCATCTGAGACTTTTTTCTAAACTCAACACAACCACAAGCTCATATGTTATCTAATTTCCATATCATGGACAACGTTACTTACGGATCAACACTCTTTGCAATAGAGGCCATAATAAAAAGCACAGCTTCTGTCACTTCCCAGGGTGGGTTACCCTGTTTCAATGTAGAATACAGCTGCAGAAAGGCAAAGCATAATTAGATCCTTTACATATATAGTGATTATATTGACATGTTGCTGTGGTAAACGTGGGACAAACAGACAACATGTAAAGTGAGTGTGCTGGATTTTCACATGGCAATTCAATAAATAATAGTTCTAAAACTTATATCACATGAAGACACCAACATCTATACATTTGACTAAATAAATGGTCACTATAAGACAGGCCTTGGCAAATTTCTTAAAATTTAGTCCAAAGGTGCAGGGTACAGTTGAAATAAGGTTTGACTGAGAAATAGTTTTAATTATGAAGTCCTGAACTCAGGATCAGCAGTTATTCATGATACAACGGTGTTATTTTAAAGGACACTAAGTACCAAACCTTTATCTTAAAGAAGTGGTTTTAGTGTATAGAACATGCTCTTTCAGACTCACTGCTCAATTATCTGCCATTTAGGAGTTAAATCACTTTTGTTTCTGTTTATGCAGACCTAAAGCGCAGAATGTCAGGTGAACAGATAGAAGTTTACATATTTCTATTACTGACTGTTTTGTTTGGAAAAACACTGTTTAGAAATAAATGTGTATACATTATATATGACATGTAAAACACAATAAAACATTCTGTACCTCACCCTGAAGAGTGAGTGTATCCTCATTTGTGATATACTTACTACTACATATTGTAATATTTGCTCTTATAATTGATTATGCAAGAATTGAATACCTATCCTGTTGTAATTTTTCAACTGATTTAATTACCACTAGGCCACATATATCAATTTAAGGTTTCGTTACAAGTGCCTGTAAAGCAATACACATTTAACAAATAGCGTGACTACTACCTACCTGAGAGAAACACTCCATTGAGCCCACCAGAAAGATTAGATCCTTCACCAAGTCAGACACTCTCATACGGAATTCTCCAAAATCATCTGTTTCCTCAGGGACACCCTCCTATAGATATATGGAAAAGTGAGGGTGTTAAAACCTTTATGAGTCTCACATTCAAGTAAGTGATCAATTATTTGTGTGTGCCTGACAATGTGTATAACCAAACATTCTGACCTTGGAGGCACAATTGGGACCATTTACAAAATAATTCAGAAACAAGTAAAACAGCCGCTAGTGGCGCTTGCGTGCTTCTCACTGTGAAAATCACAGTGAGAGCACGCAAGCGTCCATAGGAAAGCATTATGAATGCTTTCCTATGCGACCGGCTGAATGCGCGCGCAGCTCTTGCCGCGCGTGCGCATTCAGCCGACATCGGAGGAGGAGAGGAGGAGGAGAGGAGGCAGAGAGCTCCCCGCCCAGCGCTGGAAAAAGGTACGTTTTTACCCCTTTCCCCCTTCCAGAGCCGTGCGGGAGTGGGTCCCTGAGGGCAGGGGCACCCTCAGGGCACTATAGTGCGAGGAAAACAAGTATGTTTTCCTGGCACTATAGTGGTCCTTTAATGAAACTCAATTTGTTATAAAAAAAAAAAAAAACTGTTAAAAAAACATTTTTGTATCCAAAAGGTAAATTTCACAATTTACATTTAAGCACAAGGAATCATAAACATGCTTTAAGCCATGTCAGCAATGACTTATAGAGAGAGAGAGAGAGAGAGAAGAAAAAGAGAGAGAGAGAGAGAGAGAGAGAGAGAGAGAGAGAGAGAGAGAGAGAGAGAGAGAGAGAGAGAGAGAGAGAGAGAGAGAGAGAGAATGAGAGAGGGATAGAGTGAAAGAGAGAGAGAATTAAAGAGTGAGAGAGAATGAAAGATAGAGAGAGTGAAGAGAGAGAGAGAGAGAGAGGAAGGTATTGAGAGAGAGAGAGAGAGAGAGAGAGAGAGAGAGAGAGAAAGAGAGAGAGAGAGAAAGAGAGAGAGAGAGAAAGAGAGAGAGAGAGAAAGAGAGAGAGAGAGAAAGAGAGAGAAAGAGAGAGAGAGAAAGAGAGAGAGAGAATTTATACTAGTCTTTGAAGTATGTGTATACTCTTGTCCCAGGCCAGTAACTTAGAACATGATAGGGAAGACAGAGTTGCTATTTTTTCACTTTTAAGAGATTATTGTTGTGAATAAAAATAATCTTATATGTATATGGCCATGAGTATTAAGAGATATCTTTACTTGGTATGGTGCACTTGCATTGTCATAGCTATGACACTTTAAAATGCAAGAATGTATCTTTTCCTAGGATTGCCTTCCTGGGGGCTGTAATATCTGTGCACAACATGAACTTTCTTTTTCCAATGCCTGCATTCTTTTTTATCATGCATGGCAAGTCTTTCATACAAAAGAGATTCTCCAGTGCCAGGAAAACAAACCCGTTTTCCTGGCACTAGAGAATCCTGGAGTGCCCCCCATCCCATGTCGCAAAAGGGGTTTAAACCCCTTCAACTACTTGCCTGAATCCAGCACCGATTTCCCTCGGCGCTGGTCCAGGCTCCGCCCACGATCCTCCCCCGCCATCAGGGGAGACCTAATGCGCAGGCGCGGCAATGGATTAGACCTCCCCATAGGAAAGCACTGATGCTGGAGGTCCGTGAGGATGTCCAGCGTCAGATAACGGACCAAAAGTCTGTTTAGATTCCGGAAACTCGCCCAGTAGCTGTCGGATAGACAACCCCTGCAACGGCAATTTTTTACATTGCAGCACTAAGTGCCAAAGGGTCACAGCCACTTTCCTGTCGGATTCTTGTCTTTCCTCCCACAGCCACAAGAGGGCAGAGTAGCTGTCTGCAGAGCAGGCCAGCCACTCCTCCTTCCCTCCTGTTCGCAGTGCCAGAGGAGCGTCTTGTATGCTTGAGTAGAGAAGAGCAGGGTTGGAACTGGAGGGACAGGCAGCTCATCTTAAGGTAGGGGAAAAGGGGCTGGCGAGACCTTCCCGTGTAGTGTGTTAAATTGGGGAGAGGGGGCAGTGCATTAATTTGAGGGAAGAGCCCACTGTATTAAATTGAGGAGGGAATGGGCAGTGCATTAATTTGAAGGAGTGAGGGGGGCAGTGTATTAAATTGGGGGAGGAAAGGACAGTGTTTAAGAGTGGTGTGTGGGGAGGGTCAATTTATTAAATTAAAGTGGTGGGAGTGTGGGCAGTGTATTCAATTAGAGTGGAGGGATGAAGGGAAGTGTATTAGATTAGGATTGGGTGGAGGGGGCAGTGTATTGGATTTGTAAGCAGGGTATTAGAATGGGGGGAGGGGCAGTGTCTTTGATTTGTGGGCAATGTACTTGATTTGTGGGAAATGTATTAGAGTGGAGGGAGGGTGGCCATGTATTGGATTTAGGGGCAATGTTTTAGAATGGGGGAGGGGACAGTGTATTTGATTGGGTCTGCATGGAAGCGTTGAACGCTCCCCATTTAGATGCTTATTGTCTGTGCAGCGTTTTGCCACACATACACAATAGCCTCCCAATGCTTTCCTATGGGAAAACATTGGATTGGCTGAGATCATCAAGTTTGATGATCTCAGATAAAGTGCAGAACACACTCATAGGACTTCAAAAAAATCAACAAGATTACCAAATTACCAAACTTTTCTTAATATGTCAAGGTAGTTGGACTAAAACATTGGTTATATGCAAATGCACGTCTCCTTAAAATAAATTAGCTTTTTAGTTACTTTGAAGCCCTATGAGCGTGAGGACATCCAGTGTCCGTGAGGCGACTTTTTATACTGTACATTCCTAAATAAACCTACGTTTCTATGAAAACTGCATTTTCTGGGTTTTTTGCAGCCCACAAACTTAAACCTTGTTTATTTGCCACATGTTAACCTTTGAGTTTGACATGCTTGCGGTAAATAAAAAACACAAACAAAAAAAAAAAAAAACTGGTAGAATTATATACCATTTTGTTTTCTTCCTGACATTTTGAC
The DNA here is from genome assembly GCA_933207985.1 of Pelobates cultripes. Lineage (NCBI taxonomy): Eukaryota > Metazoa > Chordata > Amphibia > Anura > Pelobatidae > Pelobates > Pelobates cultripes. The sequence continues at coordinate 146,293,378 of OW240914.1, read as the reverse complement.
AACGAACTATCAGCATGTGCTATGGAGGACTTTTGCAAGAAGGGCAAGGTCATATTCATATGCAATCTATACATTATACAGGTTAAATCACCAGCAAATTTATAGATTCAAATATATAATAATTATAGCTCCTGCTGAACAGGGGCCTGGTCGGGCGCAGTGACCAGGCCCCTGTAACATCAGCAGGCTTAGAAGAAGTGACAGCCTGTTACTTCCTCCCAGCTTCATGCACGCAGACAGTGCAGGAGGCAGCCACAGCATGAGACCAGAGGAGTACGAAGAGCTGCTCCAGACCCCTTTCTCCCACCAGCAGCAGCTGGACCAGGACTCCAAGCCACCTTCCTGGACACACAATGTAAGCTAACAGAAGGGTAGCTGCAGATATAAAAAAAATATCACTTGTATGTGTGCGAGTGTAATTAATATATATATGTCGGTGTGCTTCTGTGTTAGTGTGTGTGTGTGCGCACACACATCTGTGTGTCAGCATGTGCATCTGTGTATGTGAATCTGTGTGTCAGGGTTTGTATCAGTGTGTGTGCTTTTATGTCAGTGCGTATCTATGTCATGGTGTGTACGTGTGTGTATATCAGTGTGTATCTGTGTCACTGTGTGTATGTATACACATCTGTGTGTCAGGGTATCTGTGTTCATACACATCTGTGTGTATCTCAGTGTGTACATGTGTCATGGTGCGTGTATCAGTATTCACTGTATATTATCAGTATGTGAGTCATGCTTTGTTTTTTTTTCTGATTTGCATTGTGAGATATTGAGCTTTTTTGTACCCATCCAATAATAAAAAATGTTTACATTATTGGTTGTACGCTTTGATTGGATATTCATTGCGTGTATCGGTTTGTCAGAGTGTGCATATGTCAGTGGATGTATTTATACATGTGTGTAAATGTGCATGTATATCTGTGTAAGTATGTATGTAGTAGTATATGTGCATACAACCAAACAGTCAAACACCAGCACAACATACAAACACACTCCTGCACTCAAACTCCAATATGATATACAAACACACACACACCTTCACTCAAACACAAATACTTCACACAAATGTACATCTGCATTTAAAAGTGAACATTACATTCAAACATGTCTGCAATCAAACATTACATACAAAACACACCCCTGTATTAAAAAACTAATACTATATACAAGCACTCCTTCAAACATCAACTATACATTACTCTACAGCGCCAGAATATGCCGCAGCGCTGTACAAATATACAACCTAGAACTTTTGACTTGGAGCACCTTGGAAATATATTGAAATATTAAGGGTGCCTTGAACCTAAAAAGTTTAGGAACCACTGGATTAAAATATATACTCATCTATGCTCACGGATGCCACCCTCCCCGCTGTGGATGTGATATGCATCCCCAACTCCCAGCATACAGGATGTATTTTGATTCACATGAGGGCAGCCATACAGATGCATTCCTTACTGCTGGGCCAATGGCATAGACTCAGAGGGAACGCTCAGGAAGTTAAAAACATTAAAATCTTATCTATACTTGTGATAATACAAAGTACATATTACATTTTATGGTCTTACAAGTAACACCAAGTCATCTTAGATTTGATAGCTTCACTTAAACCGCTTTGTTATAGTAATCCTCCAGTAGGTCATCTTACAATGCAAACAAATGGCGTACTACAACATTAGCTCCTGGTACAGGAGAGTCCCTTTAACTGTCCCTGGGCGACAGTTCTCACAGATCCATCCACAGCACACTAAAAACTACAATGAGCAGTATTGGCTGTTGTTAACATATGGACATCTTAAGGCAAAAGACAAGGAGCAAGAAAAAAAAAGTTGACTTACGTGGTCTGGATCAAGTTGGCAGTGTCTTGCTAATGCATGAAGGAGCCTCTGGATGTATGGCTTAAAAATACCATGCAGTGCCAAATCATTTGTTTTGTAAAGATGCTCTCCAAGTCTATACCAGAAATTAAAGGATATTTCAGCAACCTGCAAAAAAAAAAAAAAAAATTAAAAAAATAAATAAATCAAAGTTTAAATCTAAAAATAAACTGGATTAGTTCAGAGGATGCACATTGGACAAGTTCAACAAAGAAATTAAATTGCCAAAGGATCTAAGACCCGTGTCAACATATGCATGGCAGGGGTTAAAGTTAGGGTCAGGTTATCTCTGAGGGCTGTAAAGCATACTAGGAGTCTCTAGACCAAGCATGTCAAACTCGCAGCCCACAATGGACAGCTTTGCGGCCCGGCAAGCATATGCCGGATTGCCTAGTATTCCAAGCAGAGTAGGCACCTGCTTTCCCCACATTGCAGGTGCCTACTCTGCTATAATTTACCCGGCCAGGGAATAGTCGACGGTGGATGCAGCGAGGGAGCTCAGTGTTCCTGCTCCCTCATGCGCGCCGCCTGTAGTGATGCCGGGCGCTGGAATATGACGTCATATTCCGGCGCCCAGCATCACTAAACTGCACGTGAGGGAGGAGGAAGGAGATCTCCAGACAGAAGATCCCCACTGGACCCCAGGGATAAGTACAATAATGTGTGTGCGTGTGCGTGCATCAGCGAGTGAGTGCCCGTGTGTGTCAGCGAGTGAGTATTTGGGCAGATTTGGAATTCCTGTGTTGTGACAAGGGACATAGGGCAAACTGGAAATTGGCTGGTATCATGGCTTGCAGAAGATTGGCGGGTAAAGGAATAATATAAAATCGGGTTTACTTCTGCCACGTGGAAGACAATTTGAGGAAGACAGGAAAACTGTGTACTGCAGTGTCTAAATCACCACACCCCCTTTCATCATTTTAATTTTAGGAGTTATTTTATTGTTTGCTTGTTTTGATGTTTTTCCGGTTAAGTACGGGGGAGGGTGGGTGGGCATTAAGAAGAGATCCTATGCAATTTGCATAACAGACTACTCCCACCCATAGGGTTATAGATATAGGTTCTCTTTGTAATTGCACAAGTGAGCAAAAAACTTTGAATCCTTAGCAAGGATTAATCAAAGGGCAAGCTACTGCCTCGCTCTAACTTTTGCCCATTCTCAGAGTTCTCATTCTCTGTTATTATACATGATGTATATTTCTGGGATAATAATAGTTGTATTATAAATGACTATGTAAGTATTCTAGAAAATGTCAAGTTAATATTGATTATATGTTACAGACATTAAGACTTTTTTTATATTTTGGTATGCCCCTCCTATGATAAACAATGGCCTTTGCCAAATTAAAAGAATATGAAAGTGTCTGTCTTTATTGTGTGGACTATTTATTCATGGTTAATTTAACACTGTAGGCACTATAACTGCTTCATCTCATTTAAGTAGTGTTAAAGGACCACAATAGTGCCACCCTTAGGGTCCCCCTCCCGCATTCGGTGGATGACGTCGGAAAAGGGAGCAGAGTCCCCAGCGCCGGGCTCCCCGCGTTAAACTACTCAAAAATGGCTTAACACAAAGTTGAGAGCCAGAGGACTGAGATGAACTGGTTATAGGGCCCACCGTTTCCCTTTAAAATAATTGCCTACCATGCATATTATTGCTTCATAAAAAAAAGATACTGCAGGAGAAAGCTGTAACATATTTATGGAAGCATCTTAAATATATATCAGTTGATTGCACACTGCTAGACTTGCAAATCCATTATACCTCATACTGAGGATGTCCAGCACAGATCAGGAGGAGTTCCAGTGTCCGCAGGTCTCCCAGATCCCGACATGGGGTAGACACTATTTTTTCCAGAAAGGTTTCACAAAGCTCGGTGAATATTCGACAGTAATTCAGCACCCTGAGAACAAAAATGAAAGTATAAGCAGGAGAAATTCAATGACATTAAATAAATTGTTATTACTACTAAAACTAAAGTAGCCATCAATAAGATCTTATTAAAATGAAGTAGCTGCAGTCAGGAGACAGTACAAAGGAACACAAAACTTGTGATATATACATACACACTTATATGTGAATATCGTAATCTTCATACTGATTTTTAAGGGGTACTTGGCACTATAGTCCATTGTAGTATATATGGTGCTATGAATGTCTTTGGGAGTATACCTCTGTTTACTGTTGGTAAACATGAAGTACCCAAAAGCAGAACATCCTTAAGGCCACCACTATAAATGATTGCAAAAATATTTGACCATAGGCATTTAATAACAAGAGAAAACAAAAGGTTTTACATGTCTGGAATAGTAGGCAATCTGCTTATTTGTAGCTTGCAATTCTCAATTAAAAAAAAATACAATTTAAAAAAAATAATTGACTGATGTAAGACTTACTAAAGATCTAAAAATAATTTGTGACTGTAAAACCAGCAGAGCAACATGCAGAGCGCCTCCCACAAAAAAAGAAATACATTTTAACCTGTCACGCTACTTCATCCAATAAAGCAACATCCATTACAACATTCCTGGGTCCAGCATTACCTTGATTTTCATATGCTGCAAGTGACTTGACTTTAATAGATCTGAATTTTAAATCTTGTATATATATTTTATATCAATTTCCAACTAGATCAAAAAGAGGCCCTAGCTTGTTTGCATCCTAAGTGAACATTCTACCATGACATGCTTTAGGCCTGTACATTTGTCTGGTGTGATTTGAATCCAGACCAATTGAAGGGCTTAAGGAACACCTGACTCAGCTGGCAGACGCAGTGGATACACACAGACAGGAGGCTAGTGTTACATTGACAGCATGTGCTACTGTGTCTAGTGTTACATTGACAACTTGCATGCACTAACTTTCAAACTTCTAAATTTTACTTATTTTGTAGACAAAATTTTTTACACCATTCCTGTGACCAGACTCTTCCTATGGCAATCAACTTTGTAGTCTTTTAAAACACATGTGAATACATGCTTTAATATTGAAAGAACACACACAGAGCAGCAACTGCCATGTCTCTTACTTATCTATATCCTCACGGGCTACTGCCATGTGGTAAGCAGTCTCAAGAGTGAGTACTCCCTGAAAGAGCTGTGTTCCCAGATGCAAATTGTTGTCTATGTTCTCGATGGCATACAGAGCTGAACAAACGCAATCAGATGCTGCTTCATGCAAATTGGAAGGTGTCTGGTCCTGTTGCTGCATATTAAAAAAAAAAAAAAAAAGATACTCAAATTAGAACACAACACTATTGCTGCAACGATATATATTTATATTACCTAAGTCAGTGGTTCCCACCCAAGTCCTTAATTACCCCCTACCAGTCCAGGATCTAGGGATTGTCCAGTTGTTGGAGGTTTTTTTAAACACACTTTAGACGTAACAGGGTAATTCCTAAATCCTGGACTGGTAGGGGGTACTTGAGGATGGGAACACCTGACCTAAGTGAAACTTGAATTAGGATAACAAAAATTAATCCCTGCGATGGTGAGTTTCTCTCTACCCTTCAACACCCCCCTTCCCTTTTAATTTTTTACTCTTTTTCTTGAAAATTTGAGTACTGGGGGCAACCGCTGGTTCTGCTTCTACATAACTGCATCACAAATGTATACAATTGTGTTTTTCTTTTTCTGTACGAGTTCCACTGTGATGATGTGGATGTTTTGTAAACAATTTAATAAAATATTAAGAATAGTAACCAAAAATGTGATACTAACCAATGAAGAATGGCCTATCTTATAGTTAAAGGGATTATTATTTTTTTAAACCACATATTGCTGGCACTATTACTTCCGCTCAGTGATGAAAGTGGGAACAGGGTGCTCTAAAAATGATGTTTAGAGCACCCTGTTCCCACTCTCATCACTGAGCACAAGTAATTTTGAAGTAATGCAAGTGGAGTATGAAACTCAGACTAACTCTTTAGTTAAAACTCCACAGGAGAGGTCGGGGGACCCTGCTATAGCGGAAGATCAAGCTCACCCAATGTCGCTCATACACATGCTACCAAAGGGCAATGGGCATAACAACAAATTAAGAGAAGCTGTTTGTACTAGATTACCCTGAAAAACGGTTTTTCAGTTGTTCGCTGGGGGGTGCATGGGCATTTAACAGCTTTCAAACAATCCAGCATCACATTATGTCTGTTAAAGGGTTTTTGTTTTTTTTATTTACCATCCTATAGTTTAGTATGATGGGACATATAAAAAAAAACAAAAAAAAAAAACTTTGCCTTTATATAAAGTGAAATCCAAGGAGATTGCTGTATAAATAACATTTTAGGCTCTTCCTTCCTTGAATGCACTACTGTTACAGAGCAACAGCAATTCTGACTGTTTCAAACCGATAGTAAGGTAAAGATATACAGATTTAAAAATTTCAAATGAATCAAATATAATTTTAGCTTTAAAAAAATAAACACTAAGAATAGTTAACTTAGTATAGAGAGAAGGAAAACAAAAGGTCAATGTTGCACAATACATGACCATACAGGTATTAAGTAAAGAAATGAAACAGCAGTTATATTTGTGTGTAATTACACTAATGAGCCATCAATACTTACCAGGACCTGGAAAAGCAACAACAAGAGGCGGTTGTTGGCCATGAAGTTGCTATCCAGGACTCCCAAATTAAACCAGCTGCCCAGACAACGGAAAGTCTTTATTAACATCTTCTCATTGCTGCCAGCTTTCTCAACACAGGTCATCTGGAGCCAAGATATAATAAGGTAAGAAACCAGAACCATAAAGCAGGAAAATATACATATCTACAAATACACATCAAAGGAAGTCATTTAGCATTGGTTGTCTTATTCTGATTTGCAACAAATTTCCCCACAGCATGTCTTTTTAAAATGAACTTTAAGTCTAGAGTGTGGGTTCCTACAAACAGGGGGACTGTCCATGGTCTTGAAAATACAGTAAAGTCAGTGTCCTCTTAATCAAAAAGACAACACCGATGACTTTCACCAGGGCCCAAAACGGTAACAGGTGATCACTGGGTCGCTCTTTTGTGTGCTTTAGTGAAAAATACAGAAACTATTTACCATGACCAGACACAGCTTAAACCAAAAATATATACTAGCATTTAATATTACATTATAGATTGTGACACTGAAATTATAAACTTGTAATAGAGAATAAATCAATGTGAAGGAGGGCCCATTTCACAATATAGGAGAAACTATTTGAAAACTGATGGACAGTTTTTACACTGTATGTGGAACGATAAGAGTAAGCAGTTGTCATGTAAACAAATGACTGATCTCAATAGGAATCTGACATCTGTACTGTCAAGTCAGCAATATACATCAGACAAGATAAGTTTTGTTCACATCAGCAAAAAAATGCGTGGGCCAGGAAGATCAGGAGGGCTACCCAGAGTGAACATATCAGTGAGCTAAGGATACTAAGGAAAATTCTATCAGGCTGATCCTACTACTTAATACCAAATACTTTTTTGGTGTGTTATACTGCACTGCATGTCATGCATAAATAGTGCATTACTTGAGCAAAACACTACTGATGCTTGTTTAACATATCTGGAAAAGCATCACATGAAAACTCAAAAGGCAAAGTCAGCAAAGGCATTAGCGATGACGTTTAAGATAAGAAGAGGATTGCTCCTGCAAAAAAAAAAAAACTGACAAATTAAAAAGCAGCATAGCACATGCCTACTCGTACACAGATAAGCTGGAATTTTAAAAAAATAAATAAAAACACATTTTCCTGTATTTTACTCTCAAAGAAGGTATGTGATATTCTGCTTTTTGATTTTACTTTTTTTTTTTACATATAAATGGACACTTGAATAAAGGCTGAGTTTTACATCACATGAAGAGGAGCACAATTATTATTTTTTTTTTTTTACTTGATTCTACTACACAAGGTTAAAATCCGACTGTGTTTGCTTTTCATTGATATAGGGAATGCCCTGTCCCTGGATTCCTGTCTCCACCATCTCTGGCTAGCAAGTTTGTTTATTTTTACTATTCTTGAAATGGTAACATCTAAATAACCGATTACAGTTCAAAGAAGTAGCTTGATTACTCTCAATGGTTGAATGCTAGTTTTGTTATAAAGATCTCCAACAACAACAACAACAAAGCCCTTAGGGAAATAGTTTCAGTTTGCTTGTTTTGTACCAAACGGGATGTTATATAAAAATTCTCTACCCTCGTCACTTCAGGTGACGTGGTTGCATCGGAAGTGAGGCCGAATCAGCTGGATCTCTGTGCTGCACCAGGAGGTGAGTATGAGATCTTTACGGGGCGCTGTGATGGTGGGCTGTGTCTGAACATAAAGTCACTGATGTGCAGTATCGGAGTATGGTTTTCTGACACTAGTAGTGCATATGCACCAATATCAGCTGTGCAGGATGCCTGCGCATTACAGGGTATTCTGGTCCAGCGTATGCACAGTAGCATTATCAGATTAACCTACCCTGTAGTGGGCATGCATCCTGCACAGCTGATGTTGGTGCATGCCCACTACTAGTGTCAAAAAAAGCCTACCAACTACCTCGCATGCGCAGTATACACATCACATGGCGGCATCCCATAAGGATCTTATATCCCCCTCCTGGTAGAGTGCAGGCCCACCATACGGTTAAGCAGACATCCAGCTGATTCAGCCTCATAACCGGTGAGGTTGCATCACCGTAAATGACGAGAGTATGGAATTTTGATAACAAGGGACACTTTGGGTCCCTAAAGCACTTTATATTGATATCCAATGTAGTTAAATTGGCACTTTTATCAATTAATCTTGGTACACATTCCTAGCTGTCAGATAGCCAGTCATGTTACTTCCTGGTTGATTAGCTCAGTGGAGCTAAACTTCTAGAGACAGGTAATTGCTCAGAGCACCTGCCTCGCAAAGACTTCTCATTGAGTTGCATGGGGAAGTCTATGACTAGACAGCCAAAGAAGTATGGGATGAGTTACAAGTGCATGCAAATTCTTGAGATAATATTTCTGTAGATTTGCAAGCTGTTTTAGATATTCTCCCAATACAAAAATGCATAACTAAAACTTATGCACATTTTCATTGAGGGGTTTATCAACAAAATAGGTGATGAATACCAAAGCCTTTGCTGCGTGGAAGACACACAGAGAAAATAACCTTTCTCCCTTCAAAATTCCAGAATACATGCACCTAGCACCAAGCATCACATAGGCAGGTAAATTTGTCATGATACACATAACTTATGGTCATTTTAAAAAGCATACAAGTTTATCTATACATCGTGCAACGGTTTACATTATTACAAATTTCCAATTTAAAATCTCTAGCCTCATCTGTCAATCACTTTATAGCTTATAAGCCAACTATTTTCTGAATGAATTACGGTTTTTGATTCATGGTATTGATGCTCTCTTTGCAACTATCTGCTTACCAAAAATAAATATTGCTATAATTTTTTTCCAGTGCATGCTTTTAAAGCAGTTGCATTAAACCTACAAGTTAACACACAATCTACTCACCAAAAGAGAAACCACAGTACTGGAATAATAAGCCAAGTCTTCAATGATTTCTGCGCGTCGATTCGCACCAATGCGCAAGGATCGACTGTGAACCTCTTCAGGTAATACAGTTAAAATCTCCAAGAGGAAGGGCAATGAAGACACATCATTACGATATCTACAAAGAGAGGCAACACCTTTTAGTGCAAATCAGAAACTGGAAAAAAGCTGTAATTCTGTGAGATAGGAAAAGGCAGTTTCATTCAGGATTGGTAATATATACTTACGATTCTACTAGCGTCTGAACACAGCCTTTCCAGGAAGCCATCTGCAGGGCCAGATCTGCTATTGCTAAAGCCAGCTGCAAAATAAACCAGTGTTAACGGTGTGCTTTTGGCCAATGTATAGTAAAAGAGATTTGATATACATGTGTTCTGTTTTTAAAGGAGCCTATAGGGTCAGGAACACAAACATGTATTCCTGACCCTATAGTGTTAAAATCACTATCTAGCCCCCTTTGCTTCCCTAAAGATAGTAAAATCTTACTTGTATTCAAGTCTGAAGCTGCTGTCTCTGCCTGTGAACTTCCTCTGACAGACGTGGAGGCCTGATCCAATCACAATGCTTCCCCATAGGATTGGCTGAGACTGACAAGGAGGCAGATCAGAGGCAGAGCCAGCGCAATTTAAACACAGCCCTGGCCTCTCCTCATAGAGATGAACTGAATCAATGAATCTATGAGGAAAGTTCAGTATCTCCATGCAGAGGGAGGAGATACTGAATGTTTGGATGCATTTTAGGCAGCCATGACCCAGGAAGGATCTCTAACAGCCATCTGAGGAGTGGCCAGTGAACTTATCACTACGCTGTAATGTAAACACTGCATTTTCTCTGAAAAGATAGTGTTTACAGCAAAAAGCCTGAAGGTAATGATTCTACTCACCAAAACAAATTCACTCAGCTGTAGTTCTGGTGACTATAGTGTCCCTTTAATAAGCGTATGCACCTGCAATGTACATCACTACCTAATAGGCTGTTGTAACCTGCATCATTTGATATAACCTACCAAGTTAGAAAAGGCAATCAAAATACACTCTAGGCATTATAATCACTTCATCTCATTGAAGCAATGTGCCTTTATTCTACATTAAAAACTATTTTCAACAGTTTAACACTGAATAAGAATTCCCAGCAGCCCGCATCCTAGCAAAGGCGGAGATTACCATCTGCAGTACAGAGGGACCAGGCTAGACACGAATGCAGCATTAAAATTTTTGAAAACCGTTTAACGTTAAATGTTGGAAACGCACAAGAAGGAAAGAGGCACTATAATCACTTCAATGTGATAAAGTGGTTATAGTACCTAGAGTGACCCCTTTAATTCCAGGTTAAGAAAAAAAAGCAGTGTTCAGTTTTGTGCTAAAAAAATAAGGCAGTATTCCTACCTGAGTTACAATTATAGGAGATAAGTCTTTCAAGTTCTGGATATGTGACAACAGGGAATCCCTCAGTGAGGCATGGGAGTCTGCAGGGAGTTCATAGAAAGAGGTCTGAATCTTCATCTTCATCGTCTGTGCAGCAAAATAGCAGGACTCCACATCTTGACGGATCTGAAGCAGCTGGTCTGAGATTTCCCAAGCATAGACCTTGAAAAACCACAAGACAAGTAAATAAGTAAATTAACAACGTGAATGACAGCATTTCACCTCATACAACACATTACCTACTCCCATATGGTTAAATTAATCTGGTCAATTGTCACATAGTTTTAGTACTACAAATGCAATTTAAAAAAAAAATAAAAAAAAAATACACACACACACACACACACACACACACACACACACACTAACTAACTTCTATACATTACAGAATTATGCAGGAAAGAAAAAGATAATCCAAAACAGACATGACATTTCCAAGGTTCCTTAGGAATTTAACACACACAAATCAATACCACGATAGCATGAAGTGCCATGAAGATGTTTAGTAGTTAAAAAGTTTAGTGTAAAAATCCCTGGTCCAATATACAATTGCTAACATGACAGATGAAACCCTATTTTGAAGATATCACATTTCCCTTCACGTTATTTAGTGTTTTCTTAAATGACCTCTGTTATGGTCAGTTATGTCAGACAAGTTTCAAAACATAGTGGATCTTTCCACTGACTAAATAGGCTGGGCGTGGTAAACAGAAAACAAAACTTGCCACTAGTGTAAAAGTAGTCACACCAAAGAAAGATCAGCTGTCTGTAACTAAACTCCTTTACAGTGCCAAGGACAGTATAAGATCCTAATGTGGACAACTCTGAAGGTATAAGTCCGTGCTCGAATACATGACGGCAAGTTTCAGTTCACTAATAAGGTGACTTTTTTTATTTGGTGGTTACTCAAACAGCATGTTTATGGTTATGTGTAGAATTTGAAAATATTTCACAGGTTAAAAACCTTTGCTGCAAGAAAGACAGAGTGCCAAAAAAAAAAAAATGTAATGAAATATGTGGAATATAAAAGTTTTCTTAGAATTCTCATCTGAGTAATTGACACACCTAGCATATAATAATAGTGCTAGGCTACAATGCCACCCAGATACTCTTTAATCACAAACCACAATACACTAGTCAGGTTCTAGGGCTGGCATAATTTATAGTTGTATATCTGGTTTGGGCACATATGACTATTTTAAAGAGTTGCAAAGCAATCATGGGAGCACATTAATAAGATCACAATTCAGTATTCGAATCTCAGCCAACTTATTCTACCCACAGTAAATCAATAGAAAGAATGTAGGTTGGCAAATGCAAGTCAATTTCAACCACTGCCCCAATAATATTTGTGCATAATTATATTAAACAGAAAGCACACCATTTCCAAGTTTCAATGCAATTCCTTTCTTTGACAAACATGGTATGAGCTACTGCAGTTCTATTACTAAAAGTCTGAATCAGGTCATGTCCCATGCTAAAATCAGTTGAAGTTACATAGACCAGTCAAAGTATTTAGTGAGTCTTGGACTCATGTCATTTTATCTCTTAGAATATGAAGATGATATCAGCCAATGAGGCAGAGATATATGTAGCTTAGATCAAATGGATATTCAGTGATTCCCCTGTGAAATTGCACAGTGAAAGCGTTTATTAGCTGGTATGGCTTTTTTTTTTTTTACCTATGATGAATGGGATGAATATAAATTGAGGATCTATTTAATAAAATAAACTATGCAAGTACTTTAGATCATTATGGTGCTTGTGGTATTTTCACAGAGTATCTTAGCAATCACTGAAATTTACATTACTTTTACTTTCTACATCATAAACAACTATTTACTTGACAACTAGAACCTATAACAGACACATTATCAAAGTCTCCCAAGGTAGGAGAAATAGTGTTTTTATATGCCAGTTACTAACATTACAGTTTGGGTAAAAATATTGTAATTAATTGGCTGCACCACCAGGGAAATTGTAGTACTAGGTGTAGTTGTTTAATAACTTGCTGTTGTGAGAAGATAGTGGAAATAAAGAAAAAAATATATACACAAAATGTATTATATTCAAGAGGTTGTAATGTTCATGATCCCTGAACATAAATATGAACAAGCTAAACATTACACAAAATGTCTGAAATAATAAAACCGTTTCGCAAACCAACCCCTAATTCAGGAGTGTGGAAGCAGCTCTCTGCATCATGAACATTGCTATAAAGCAAAACTGTTATGGTACTTCAGAGTCTTTTTATAGTGATCACTTTCCTGGAAATTACACAATTGAATAAAAACAAGGAAAATCACCAATAACGTGTGCTAATGGTTTGTTTTCTGTTGGGGATGTCATGTAATGCTCCACATGATTCTAAATTGTATATTAACGATTTATCAAGTGACATAACTATCGAGTTCAGGCTAGGTACAGCAAGGAAACAAAGTGCAGATAAAAAGGAAAACAAACGTTTTGGCTTCTCCTCTAAAAATATATGGTTTTGGGGCACAACTCTTAATTATTGATCTTCCGGTGTTTCGATCAGACACACTGCCAGATGTGTATAAAATCAAGCACCTGGCCATGCAGTTTGCATTTATAAACATTTGTGTAAAAAAAAAAAAAAAAAAAAAAAAAAAAAGGTTCTTTCTAAATCGTTCAGAGAATCCAAGTGTATTACTGTGGTAGATTGCCACCTGCGCAACAAGTCAGTTCATGAAATTTCATCCCTGCTAGGTATTCCACGTCCAACTGTTAGCAATATTATTGGAAAATGGAAGCATTTAGGAACAGCAGCAACTCAGTCACGAAGCATAAGGGCACATAAGGTCACAGATCATGGTCTCAGAGTGATGAGGTGCATGATGCGTAAGTCACCAACGCTCTACTGATACCATTGCTGAAGAGTTCCAAACATCAACGGAAATTAATATCAGCACAAAAACGGTATAAGGATTTTAATTGAACTGGTTTAATGGTCGAGCAGCTGCATGCAAGCCTCTCATCCCGAAGTACAATGTAAAGCATTGGATCGAGTGGTGTAAAGCATGCCACCAAATGATGCTTCTGATTGGCAGTCTTCTGGGTGAGTCTTGATTGGCAGATACCAGAAAAACATTGCATGACAGCCTTGCACCAACTGTAAAGTTTTGTTGTGGAGGGATAATGGTATGGGGCTGTTTTTCAGGAGTTGGGCTAGGTCGATTAATCCAGTGAATGGAAATCTTAATGCTTCAGCATACCAAGACATTTTGGACAATGCTATGCTTCCAACTTTTGTGGAAAGCAATTTTCTATCACAGCATGATTGTACCCCACTGCAAAAAGCAATGTCAATAAAACCATGGTTGGACAAGTTTGGTGTGAAAGAACTTGACTTGCCCACACAGAGCCCTAACCTCAACCGCATCAAACACCTTTGGGATGACCTGGAACAGAGATTACGAGCCAGGCCTTCTCGTCCATCATCAGTGCCTGACCTCATAGATGTTGTACTGGATGAATGGGCAAACATTCCCACAGAAACACTCCAAGATCTTGTGGAAGGCCTTCCTAGAAGAGTGGAAGCGGTTATAACTGCAAAGGGGGAGGGGTCAACTACATATTAAAGGATCACTATAATGTCAAGAAAACAAATTCGGTTTTCCTGACACTATAGTACCCTGAGGGTGCCCCCACCCTCAGGTTCCCCCTTCCGTGATGCTGAAGGGGTTAAAACTCCTTTCAGTTACTCACCTTCTTCCACTGCTGGGCTCCCTTCCCTCTCCTCCCCAGCCGACGTCAGCGCAGCGGAATGCGCGGCAGTGCCGCGCGCGCATTCAAAGTGTCCATAGGAAAGCATTTTTCAATGCTTTCCTATGGACGCTCTGCATGATGAAAGCATAATATGCCTCTAATGGCTGTCCAGAAGACAGGTTTCTCTGAAACTGCTATGTTTGCATCTGAAGGGTTAATACTAGAGGGACCTGGCACCCAGACCACTTAATTGAGCTGAAGTGGTCTGGGTGACTATAGTGTCCCTTTAATGTCTATGTATTGTAAAATCCAATGTCATGAAAGTCCCTGTTCGTGTAATGGTCTGGTGTCCAATACATTTGTCCATGTAGTGTATGTTCAATGTCAAAATATAATACCATATCTATGATTGACAAGGAGCAAGGATACCGGTGTCCAGTTCCAGAATACAAGTAAAATACAGCAATGTGGAGTTTTACATTTAATAGTATTTACAGACCTCACAAAACACACATTTGCTAAACATAAGGGATAAATATACATAATATTAAATATGTTGAAAAGTCATAGTTCATCCCCCCCTTTAAAGCCAACTGAGGTTCACTAAACCAGGAATAGTGGAGTATAAGCAATTTACTGCAAATTTCAGAGCTGGAAATTAATTACATTTAGCTAAAATTCTGTAATTCCTTAGACAACATCTTCAATTCTCAGTTTAGTGAATAAACCCCGCTGACTCTTTACTCAAATAGCATTACATTAATTTAATTATTATTTTGACGATCGTTTTAAATATATCTTACATAGATGATCCAAATGCAAGTCCAATATAATCACACGTTCACAAGTGAATGTGCAATATCAACTCCATCTCAAAAATAACTCAAAAATTTCACATTCAAAACCAACAATCACATTAATCCACCATATTAACACCAGGCCCATCGTTGCAAAACCCAAATCATTCAGCAGTTTGCTAGCCCAGTCTGCACATCCATGTAACCAGTGATTACTGTCGGTACATGACTAATATGTTACATACATGTAACTTCCTGTATGTCTCTACCGTGCCCTAGTGAGAGCTCCACCCAAACCCCAATCCATGTACCCGGCTTTCAGCGCTCACCGAGCCTAACTCGTGTTCCCCAGTCCCCAACACGCCCATCCCAGCCATGCCGCCCAGCCAGCCAGCCCTCACATATCCCGCCAGCCATGCCGCCCAGCCAGCCAGCCCTCACATATCCCGCCAGCCATGGCCCATGCCGCCCTCCCCCCCCGGTAGTAACACGCTAGCTCTTGCCCGGCCGCTGACACCAGACACCTGGTAGGCCGCTCCCCCGGCTGGCACGGGCTCCCCTCTCCCAGGCATGGCATAGGCCGCTCACCGATCTCTGCAGCTCCCCCAGCCATAGTGAGGCCCTCTCCTTGCCGCTGGGATCCGGGTCGTGGTACAGGGCCTGCACGGCCTGATACACGGTCTGCAGGCCGGGCTTCCCCTCCATGTCTCGGTCACGATTTCTCAACCTCCGGTACTTTTACATCGGAGTAACCCCAGGCTTCATCCTCCTTCTCGGCCGAAAAACCGCGGCTGTGCACCCGACAAACAGGCCCGGTGGGGAATAAGGGTCGCGCGGCTGTGCGTTCCGCCTCCACTCCCCCAGGTAGGTCAGGGAAGGGGGTGGCTGAACACCTGTACGGACTCGTTCCCTGTGCACAGGCAGACTCTCCACCTCTCCGGCACCTCAGGAAGGCGGCTGCTTCCCGGGCAGGATGTGCGTCACCGGATACTACCTCCGAGTCCGTTTGGGATGTGTGTCCCCCTGTTGTACGGAATGGTCATACCGGAAGCGTGTTACTCGAGGCTGTGCGTGAGGCCGCAATAACAATCAGCATGAATAAAATTAAAAATAATAAATAAAAACTGCCCGGGCCCTCTTTGACTTGTGGTTTATTGTTGAGATTGCTGTGTTTGTAGAGGGACTGACTGTGGGACTTGTACTACACAACCAAACACAGACATTCTATCCAGCCAATACGTACGTGGATATCCACATGGCCAAAGTTCGCTTGGCACTCCATTAGCAATGTGATGTTAACAAACATTTTCTTCTTGTATGATTACATTTGTACTTAATCGCAGATGTGTTTTATTTATGCCGCACAGTGTATTGACACTTGATAAATAGCAATTAAAAATATATATGATGAGCAGATTTATTAAAGTGTCCCAGAAATGGAGCAAACACCATGGAAACCAGTAGAATAACATTATATTGGTAAATATGCTACTTTTACAACTTTGCACCATGTTTCAGATTTGTTTGTTTGTTTGTTTATTTTTAAGAAAGTTGTGTAATACTTATAGTGGTTTTTTTTTGTTATCCAGCAGTATATGAAAGCTTTTCTTTGCACATGCCTGTAGCTTTTAACATATTTGCACATTTTGGTAGGTATTATTCTACCATACTATAAACATGTTTTTTTGTTTTAAATGGGAGGTGCTAGAATTAGTCCTGATTTCAGTTTCACAAGGGTATGCAACCATCAGCACTCCACGTGTTGCAGACTAAATCTCCCTTGATACTTTGCCAGCAATATGTCTGTAAGAGCATTACGAGAGAAGTTCAACCTCTGAAGTGCAAAAGGTTGCCTAACACAGTCCTCCACATTCCTGATTTTGTTCCCTGGTGTCCTGCGGCAGGGACATAAGGGAATCGAAACCAGTCATCACAGAGAGAACATACAGGTGATACTTGAAAAATTAGAATATCGTGCAAAAGTTCATTTATTTCAGTAATGCAACGTAAAAGGAATACTAATATATGAGATAGACGCATTACATGCAGAGCAAGATAGTTCAAGCCGTGATTTGTTATAACTGCGATGATTATGGCTTACAGCTCATGAAAACCCCAAATCCACAATCTCAGTAAATTAGAATATTGTGAAAAGGTGCAATATGAAGACTGCTGACCTGACAATTGTGCAGAAAACCATCATTGACCCCCTCCAAGGAGGGAAAGCCTCAAAAGGGTAATTGCGAAGGAAGTTGAATGTTCTTAAAGTGCTGTATCAAAGCACATTAATAGAAAGTTATGTGGAAGGGAAAAGTGTGGAAGAAAAAGGTGCACAGGGATGACCGCAGCCTGGACAGGATTGTCAGGAAAAGGCCATTCAAATGTGTTGAGGACTTTCACGAGGAGTGGACCGAGGCTGGAGTCAGTGCATCAAGAGCCACCACACACAGACAGATCCTGGACAGGGGCTTCAGATGTTGTATTCCTCTTGTCAAGCCGCTCCTGAACAACAAACAACGTCAGAAGCGTCTTACCTGGGCTAAAGAAAAACAGACCTGGTCTGTTGCTCAGTGGTCCAAAGTCATCTTTTCTGATGAGAGCAACATTTGCATCTCATTTGGAAACCAATGACCCAGAGTCTGGAGGAAGAATGGAGAGGCACACACTGCAAGATGCTTGAAGTCCAGTGTGAAGTTTCCACAGTCTGTGTTGATTCGGGGAGCCATGTCATCTGCTGGTTTTGGTACACTGTGCTTCATTAAGTCCAGGGTCAACGCAGCCGTCTACCAGGAGATTTTGGAGCACTTCATGTTTCCTTCCGTAGACAAGCTTTATGGGGATGTTGACTTCATTTTCCAGCATGACTTGGCACCTGCCCACACTGCCAAAAAGCACCAAAGCCTGGTTCAATGACCGTGGGATTACTATGCTTGATTGGCCAGCAAACTCGCCTGTCCTGAACCCCATAGAGAATCTATGGGGCATTGCAAAGAGAAAGATGAGAGACATGAGACCGAACAATGCAGAAGAGCTGAAGGCCGCTATTGAAGCATCCTGGTCTTCCATAACACCTCATCAGTGCCACAGGCTGATAGCTTCCATGCCATGCCGCATTGAGGCAGTAATTGCTGCAAAAGCGGCCCAAACCAAGTACTAAGTTCATATGCATGCTCATACTTTTCAGAGGTCCGATATTGTTCTATGTGCACTCCTTGTTTCACTGATTGCATGTAATATTCTAATTTACTGAGATTGTGGATTTGGGGTTTTCATGAGCTATAAGCCATCATCATCACACTTATGACAAATCATGGCTTGAGCTATCTTGCTTTGCATGCAATGCGTCTATCTCATATTTAATTTCCCCTTTTACGTTGCATTCCTGAAATAAATTAACTTTTGCACGATATTCAAATTTTTCGAGTATCACCTGTATATTCCTACATTTCAAAAGGTCAAAGAGACACTTTAATTTTAGGGGTGTAAGTGGTGGTGGGCTGTTTTCAGAACATTTAGATGACTTACAAATAACAATATATACAACAAGAGTGTAGTGTATTGCAACAAAGACAGAACTCTCGGCAGGGGCAAAAGTTTAGAGAAGCTCAGTAGCTTTCCCTTCGGTTAGTCCCCGCTAAGATAAAGTGTAATGTAGAACAAGGGACCTAATTTACACATGTATCTTATTTTTCTTATCATTTACTAAGCACTCCCTGCTTCCCCACATTTAGCTTCGTACTTTATTAAAGGGACACTATAGTCACCCAGACTACTTCATCTCAATGAAGTGGTCTGGGCGCCAGGTCCCTCAGGTTTTAACCCTTCAGATGTAAACATAACAGTTTCAGAGAAACTGCTATGTTTACATTGCAGGGTTAATCCAACCTCTAGTGGCTGTTTTCCTGACAGCCTCTAGAGGCGCATCTGCGATGCTGGATGCGAAATTTGAATCCAGCCTGCAGAACATCCATAAGAAAGCATTGAGAAATGCTTTCCTATGGACTGTTTGAATGCGCGCACCCCGCCTGCGCATTCCGCTCCATTTGGGAGCTGACGTATGTGGGGTAGGAGAGGCCACCAGCGCCGAGGGAGCACGGCGCTGGAATAAGGTAAGCTGCTAAACGGGTTTTAACCACTTCAGCGCCACAGGAGAGGGACCCTGAGGGCACTATAGTGTCAGGAAAACCGCTTTGTGATCCTTTTACGCTCCTTCCCCTGTCCACCCCACACTCCCTACCAGAGCATGCACTCTGAGCGAGCAAAACGGTTAGACCACGGAGGCCTCTATTGATGTCAGACAGAGGAGGGAGGTCAGCATTAGTAGCTTCACCTGGCGCTGGATGTCATGTACGTTTCAAAACCTATTATTGCAGGATTAGACCTAACAGTAATGCCGAATAGGGCATTTTAACTTAATAGAAATATTTGTTGCATAAGGGTTACAGTAAACCTTTAAAGGTACATTTCTTTGGATATATAATGCTCTGTATTTTAAAGGGACACTGTGATCACCTAAACAGCTTTAGCTTAATGAAGCCGTTTTGGTATGCAGATCGTGCCCTTGCAGTCTCACTACTCAATTCTTTTCCATTTAGGAGTTAAATCATTTGTTTATAGAGCCATAGTCACACCTCCCTGCATGAGACTCACACAACCTTCCTAAACCCTTCCTATAAAGGTCATCTAATGTTTACACTTCCTTTATTGCAAATTCTGTTTAATTTAGAATTTCTTATCTTCTGCTTTATTAAAAGCCCTGCTCTGCAGGATCCTCCTGTATGTAATTAAAGTTCAATTTACGGAGCAGGAGATAAAATATATATATTTTTTAAATGAAACCATATTGTTTTCATGTAGGTTGTGTCAGTCACAGTCAGGGGAGGTGTGACTAGGGCTGCATAAATAGTAGTGAAACATGATCTATACAGAAAACCGCTTCATTAAGCTAAAGTTGTTTTGGTGACTATAGTGTCCCTTTAATGTACACTAAAGATGTAGCATTGACATCACGATGCAGTTCAATCAGGGCTCAGCCAGGGGACACATTGCATTGGAGGAGGAATTCTGTTTATCCTTCTTTTCCTATGCCGTCTATGGTGATTGCCAGAGCAAAGTTTATAAAAATGATTAACTGGGAGCCAAGATGTATTTGCAATGTCCTCCTGGAGGAGGAGAGCTCCCCGCCCAGTGCTGGAAAAAGGTAAGTTTTAACCCCTTTTCCCTTTCCAGAGGCGGGCGGGAGGGGGACCCTGAGGGTGGGGGCACCCTCAGGGCACTATAGTGCCAGGAAAACGAGTATGTTTTCCTGGCACTATAGTGGTCCTTTAAGTGGTTAAGGTGTATCAGCAAAAAGCATTCCAATTCTATAGGAGTAGATAGGAGACAAGCTGCAAGATAATGACCCCAAAAGGCTGTCATAATTTTCATGATACTGGATATAGAGTCCTACCATATATGCTTTAGTGTTAATTTCAGTGAGATGGGTTCTCTGGCTGTTGGCAAAGGAAATAACAGTTTGCTATAGCCAGGAATATAGTATGGATTATATAGTGCTGTCACTCAAGCCTGATGGCAGAAAATGTAGTTAAATAATTTGTTAAAGAAAAATATTTTTTGCACCCAAGGAAGTCCTCCCACCCCCCAAGCTGGGGTCTTCTATTAGTAACGAATAACACTAAATTATTTTTCTTCGAACAGTAGAGATTGTCCCCCTCACAAGGTCTGTGAGATTTGCCTCAGGCAATTTAGCAGGACTCAGCTACATGTGCTTTCCATAGGGACAGGAGGTAGCAGAGTGCTATAATTAAACTGTGGCATGCAAACTTTCTCCATGACAGCATGTCTCTCTCTGAGATGAGTAGTGATCTCACTTGCAAAAGTTCATCTAAATTGCTGAGTAGTTCTTTAGCTGTCTTCGCAATGTAGAATCTCTGTTAGGAAGGGGCTCCACAAGCACATCATTATTCCAGGACACCGCAGCAGCTGTGAAACAAGATTTTACTGCATAGATTATAGATTCCTCGAGAGCAGTTGTCCTGATTAGAAAGAAGTGACGACTGCATAGGCAGCATTCCTTGGTATGTCAAGTACCCTCTTTAAGGCAGCAAGAAACTAGCGACAATTATAACTAATAGGTATTAAAAGGAAAAAGCGAAAGAGATGGACTTAAAGGACCACTATAGGCACCCAGACCACTTCAGCTCAATGAAGTGGCCTGGGTGCCAGGTCCCTCTAGTTTTAACCTTGCAGCTGAAAACATAGCAGTTTCAGAGAAACTGCTATGTTTACATTGAGGGTTAATCCAGCATCTAGTGGCTGTCTCACTGACAGCCACTAGAGGCCGCTTCCACGATTCTCACTGTGAAAATCACAGTGAGAAGACGCTGACGTCCATAGGAAAGCATTGAATAATGCTCTCCCATGGGCGGTTTGAATGCGCATGTGGCTCTTGCTGCGCATGCGCATTCGGCGCTGGTGTTGGTAGGAGGAGGAGAGTTCCCCAGTGCAGAGGGAGCCTGGAGCTGGAGAAAGGTAAGTGATTAACCCCTTCAGCCCCCTAGAGCCCGGTGGGAGGGGGGCCATGAGGGTGGGGGGGACCTAAGGACTACATAGGAAAATGAGTTTGTTTTCCTGGCACTATAGTGGTCCTTTAAATTCAAATTAGCTGCCAAACTATATAAGCAACCCACGGTTCACAGTGTACAAGTAACAACAAAAGCAGAAGTTGCTTTGTCTTGCGAAACCGTATGAGAATGACCAGTGTGTCTAAGTAATATTGTGTGACTTAAAAGAACTTGATACATTTAATGGCCCAGTGCTAGACAGGGCTGGATTAACATACTGGCTGATGGAGCTGCAGCTCCAGGCCCAGGCCCATTGATATATCTTTTTTTTTTCTTACATTTTTTTTTTTTTTTTCACACACTACTCTTAGGGATTCCACCTGGCTTTTATTTTATTTGCACAGCCAGTATTTGAGGCTGCCTGGCTGGTGCCAATATTGCAGTGATACTGGCAATACAAATGCTGGTATTTTTCTCAGTATAAACAAGAGATTACTCTGCAATACCAGCACTGGCCAGTAGGGGTCACTGTGTATGGAGAGAGGCAGGGATAGGAAGTTCCAGCATATCCCTCCCTGCCTATCTATACTCACTGATCTGCATGGGTGCAGCTACAGAGCGTCTAGACAGCAACTCCCACCCTGCAGAGATAACACACAGCTCAGGGAAGTAAGGGATGGGGAAAGGCTGCAAGGAGACATACACTGATACACTAAGGGGCACTGGGAGACATTATGGCAGACACTAACACTAAGGGACATTGGGAGACATTATGGCAGACACTGAGACACTAAGGGATACTGGGAGACATTATGGCAGACACTGAGACACTAAGGGACACTGGGAGACATTATGGCAGACACTGGGAGACATTATGGCAGACACTGGGACACTAAGGGACACTGGGAGACATTATGGCAGACAATGAGACACTAAGGGACATTGGGAGACATTATGGCAGACACTGAGACACTAAGGGACACTGGGAGACATTATGGTATCCCCATGTCTCTCTGCCAGTGTCCCTGGTGTCTCAGTGCCCCCTAGTCTCCCAGTGCCCCCTGTCTGCCAGTGTCTCACTGTCCCCATGTCTCCTAGTGCCTCCATGTCTCCCAGTGCCTCAGGTGTCTCAATGTCCCCATGTCTCCAAGCTAGTGTCCCTAGTGTCTGTGGCCCTGGTGTCTCCTTGTCCCCATGTCTCCCAGTGCCCCCATGTCTCAATGTCCCCATGTCCCCCAGTCAGTGTCTCTAGTGTCTGTGTGCCTGGTGTCTATGTCCCCATGTCTTCAAGTGTCCCCTATTTTCCCAGTGTCCCCATGCGTACCAGCCAGAGTCCCCTAGTCTCCCAGTGTCACTGGTGTCTCCGTGTCCCTAGGTCTCCCTGTGTCCCCAGGTCTTCCCGTCTTCCTAGTGACATGGGGACCCTGGGATACATGGGGACACAGGGAGACACTGATACATAGGAACACTGAGACCTGGAGTAATCAACACATGGGGGCACTGGGAGACATGGAGCCACTGGGAGGAATCCATCTATACAGCAGAATCAAACTAAGTAGTTTTTTGGTGATTTTACAACATTTTCTCTTATGTCACTCGTTGTGATTTACATCATGTGATGTCACCCATACATATTTAATTTTGCAAATTAGCAAGGCCGGTATGTTTTTCCAAGAAAGGTGGCAACCCTAACTACTTTTCACATACTCTTACTTAAGTATGGAAACTTAAGAGGGATGTATGGGAACAAAACTTGTGTGGACTGGCTGACAATGAAAATAGCTAAAGGGACACTAGAGTCACCAGAAGAACTACAGCTTATTGAATTTGTTCTGGTGAGTAGAATCATTACCGTCAGGCTTTTTGCTGTAAACACTGTCTTTTCAGAGAAAATGCAGTCTTTACATTACAGCCTAGTGATAACTTCACTGGCCACTCCTTAGATGGCTGTTAGAGATCCTTCCTGGGTCATGGCTGCCTAAAATGCATCCAAACATTCAGTTTCTCCTCCCTCTGCATGCAGACACTGAACTTTCCTCATAGAGATTCATTGATTTAATTCATCTCTATGAGGAGATGCTGATTGGCCAGGGCTGTGTTTGAATCATGCTGGCTCTGCCCCTGATCTGCCTCTTTGTCAGTCTCAGCCAATCCTATGGGGAAGCACTGTGATTGGATTAGGCCATCACTTCTAATGATGTCAGCAGACTGCTTGTTTTTCTGAGTCTAACAGCATGAGTCAGGCTTGAATACAGTAAGATTTTGCAATATTTATGGAGGCATGAGGGGCCCAGGGGGGCTAGATGGTGGTGTTAACACTATAGGGTCATGAATTCATGTTTGTGTTCCTGACCCTATAGGAGCGAGCGCATCATTAGATGCATTTATGCAAAGCTCAGGATGCTGTCTGCATAGTATGCCCTTAGTTGGCCAGCTGCATGATTGGCAGGCAGTCTGACATGCATTTATACCAGGCTGGCCTTCTAATTCTTTGGGCAGACATATCCTCTTTTTGGGCATGTTCGCCCCTTTTGGCAAGTTACGTGATTTGTGTCAGTGGCACACCCTTTTACCCCGCCCATTAACTTCCTGCTTGACTGGACACTGCTGTTAGGGGTTATGGATTTACTTAAAAGATGAAAACATAAATTAGAGAGAGATTAGCCTAGGGTATGTGTTTTATTATAGCGGCTGTTTTCTTTCTCTCCAGCACCATTTCCATCAGATACATGACGCTTGGGAGTGTTTTACTGTTTTTGGTCGATATGATTATATAATTAGGCTCGTCATAATTGTCAGCACCAGGCCCGCTGGGCTCTTAATCTGGCCCTGGTGCTAGAGGATGATGCATTCCAATCAGCTCACATGACACACATTTTCTTCAGCAGTAAAACAAAAGACAATAATATTGATATGAGAATTTTGTGTAAAAAAAAAGTGTAAGTATAAGGGGAGAAAAATCCTCAATGGATTGCTCAGCAGAGTGGGCAGCTTTGTGCATATGTTCTGCTGCAGTCTGAAATGTTCTAAGCAGGATCATAAACAAAAGATCACCTTTACATCCTTATCATCTATAAATCATAGAAAGCAGGGTACAAATAGTGTACAGTGAGGGGAAAAAGTATTTGATCCCCTGCTGATTTTGAACATTTGTCCACTGTCAAAGAAATCAGTCTATAATTTTAATGGTAGGTGTATTTTAACAGTGAGAGAGATTAACCAAAAAAATCCAGAAAAACCCATGTCAAAAAAGTTATAAATTGATTTGCATGTTGATGAGTGAATTAAGTATTTGACCCCTTCGACTTACTACTTGGTGGAAAAAACCCTTGTTGGCAATCAAAGAGGTCAGACGTATCTTGTAGTTGGCCACCAGGTTTGCACACATCTCAGGAGGGATTTTGTCCCACTCCTCTTTGCAGATCCTCTCCAACTCATTAAGGTTTCGAGGATGACGTTTGGCAACTCGAACCTACAGCTCTCTCCACAGATTTTCTATGGGATTAAATTCTGGAGACTGGCTAGGCCACTCCAGGACCTTATTGTGCTTTTTCTTGAGCCACTCCTTTGTTGCCTTGGCTGTGTGTTTTGGGTCATTGTCATGCTGGAATACCCATCCACAACCCATTTTCAATGCCCTGGCTGAGGGTAGGAACCTCACCCAAGATTTGATGGTACATGGCGCTGTCCATCGTCCATTTGATGCAGTACAGTTGTCCTGACCCCTTAGCAGAAAAACACCCCCAAAGCAGGCCCGTCGCTACGGGGTAGGCAAACCAAGCAATTGCTTGGGGCCCCAAGCAGAGCCGGTGCCTAATATAATGCTGCAGCCGCCTGAGAGCTCTATAGAGAGCCTCAGGCGGCTGCAGCACTCCTCTCTCGTCACCTCCCCTTCCCTATAGAGTGGCTGAGCTCCTCTTACTCCTGGCTGTCAGTCTGGCCAGGTACCGCGTGGTACAGGAGATTCAGTTTCCTGTTCCTGGCCGGACTGACAGGAAGTGCACACTCAGGACTCACTTCCTTTCAGTCCGGCTGGGAACAGGAAACTGAATCTCCTGTTACCGCGCGGTATCCAGGCTTGACAGCCAGGAGGAAGAGGAGCTCGGCCACGCTACAGGGAAGGGGAGGTGAGAACTGAGAACATGAGGGGGAGTAAAAAAAACATTGGGGGGGGAGTAAAAAAAAACATGGGGGGAGAGTAAAAAAAACACGGGGGGAGTAAAACGAACATAGGGAGGGGAGTAAAAAGGACACGGGAGGGAGTAAGAAGGACAGGGGAGGGAGTAAGAAGGGGAGGGGGAGTAAGAAGGACAGGAGGGGAGTAAGAAGGACACAGGGAGGGAGAGGGGAGTAAGAAGGACACAGGGAGGGAGGGAGTAAGAAGGACACTGGGAGGGCGTAAGAAGGACACAGGGAGGGGAGTAAGAAGGACACAGGGAGGGGGAGGGAGGAGTAAGAAGGACACAGGGAGGGGGAGGGGAGTAAGAAGGACACAGGGGAGAAGTTTTAGATAATTTGCACATGTTTGTGAGAACTGAAAAATGTTAATGTATGTGTGTTTTAAGTATGTTGGATTTAGTTATTGTGCACTTTTTTAACCCCTTAAGGACCAAACTTCTGGAATAAAAGGGAATCATGACATGTCACACGTCATGTGTCCTTAAGGGGTTAATGTAAATTTGATTTTATGGTACAGTGGTGTTTTTTGCAAATGTTCAATTGTTGAAAATGTTCAAATTTTATGCACATTAAATTTAACAGCAGTATTTGCACTGTAAACATTTTTTATTTATGCACAGTATATGCAACAGCAGTATTTGCACTGTAAACATTTTTTATTTATATAAAGTGATGGTGAACTTAAAGGCTATGCTGTGGTTCCTGTAGGCTTTGCGTGCGTGTGGGGGGGATTGGGGGGACCTCCATGTCCATTTTGCTTGGGGCCCCCAAATTCCTTCAAACGGCCCTGCCCCAAAGCATAATGTTTCCACCTCAATGTTTGACGGTGGGTATGGTGTTTTTGGGGTCATAGGCAGCATTTCTCCTCCTCCAAACACGGCGAGTTGGGTTGATGCCAAAGAGCTCGATTTTTGTCTCATCAACACTTTCACCCAGTTCTCCTCTGAATCATTGAGATGTTCATTGGCAAACTTCAAATGGGCCTGTACATGTACTTTCTTGAGCAGGGGGACCTTGCAGCATTGCAGGATTTCAGTCCTTCACGGCGCAGTGTGTTACCAATTTGTTTTCTTGGTGACAATGGTCCCAGCTGCTTTGAGATCATAACAAGATCCTCCCGTGTAGTTCTCGGCTGATTCCTCACCGTTCTCATGATCATTGAAACTCTTGCATGGAGCACCAGACTGAGGGAGACTGACAGTTCTTTTGAGTTTCTTCCATTAAGACATAATAATCGCACCAACTGTTGTCACCTTCTCACCATGCCCATTCCAGCCTTGTGTAGGTCTACAACCTTGTCCCTGACATCCTTGGACAGTTCTTTGGTCTTGGTCATGGTGGAGAGTTTGGAATCTGATTGATTGCTTCTGTGGATAGGTGTCTTTCATACAGGTAACGAGCTGAGATTGAGATTGCTCCTAATCTCAGCTCGTTACCTGTATAAAAGGCACCTGGGAGCCAGAAATCTTGCTGATTAATAGGGGATCAAATACTTATTTCACTAATTGAAATAAATTGCAAATCAATTTATATCTTTTTTGACATGCATTTTTCTGTAAAATACACCTACCATTAAAATTCGATCAAATACTTTTTTCCCTTACTGTAACTTTTGCATACATGTAACCAGGTTGTTTTCAATAATACCTGAAGTCACCCATAAAGCATTTCCCCATTCTCTAAATTATGAATGAAACCTGACACTTAATAATGAAGCCATAGCTGTACCCTTATCCTCACAAGACCATCTCTTTGGTACAATACGTATTTATTTGGGTAAATGATGACAGGTATTTTGACATGAGTGCCATGCAGTGGAAAGTATCCTTGACATCCTCAGAAATAGTGCATACACATATATATTCCTTGTCCCTAGATCTAACTCCTAAGATATAATTAGGTTTAAAAAATGGGTAATACTCAATATATCTCCAGTTTCTCCTTGGAAGGAGTGCTTACAGCAACAAAACAACATTTTTAATAGCCTACAGAACCTTCCCTGTCAGGCAGAGAAGTTGCATCAAATTTTACAATATACTATAAAGGCTATTCACCACAGTGAAAATTCAAAGTGAAATTCAAATTTAAGGTCAATATAGATGAACTGGAAAAATGATCTGTCATCTATGCTTTCAGTTTGGCTGTTCTCTTTGAATTCTTACTTCAGTGAATAACCTTGTAGACTTTTTTTTTAAATTCTTTATTTTATTTTAGGCGTGCAGTGGTAAGTACAAGCTTTTGTAATGACAAATGACAGGAGATAAAATGACAATATATAAGCATATAAGAGCAAGATGTGCTGCATTTTGTGTGGTAATAAAGATATAGCAAGCAGGCTAGTGAACATGTCTACATAGAGATAGTAACATTTGTGCATGAACAGGTTGAGTATTTTAGGCATAGTAGATTCATGTAACACTTTTTAATAAATAAAATAATAAAACAAAGAAATACGTGCTCTGATAGCCAGGCCCTCAGCGTGTGACTGTTAATATTTTAATTGCAAGAGGGTTGCCTCTATTGGAGGGATACCTGTTAAGGTTATGCGAGTGTGGCGATGGGCTGTTATCCTGCTCCTGAAGGAAATATGAGTGTGAACAATTAATGAGCCTGTGTATTAATATACGCTTGTAGGGCTCTCTATCTAGGGCCAGTAAGGGCCTTCTAAAAGTGAAATAGGCTGGTGACCATGCCAGAGGCATGATGAGTTGTGTACCAGAGTGATGGTAGTAAGCTCCTTAACCCCGGAACTTAAGGGGGGTGGGGGGTGGAGCGGGAGTGAGGTGATTAGAGGCACTATATAGATAAGGGCCTGTATGCTTACTGACGGTGCCCCTATGATTGTATAATTGGGTTCAGATGGGTTAGTACATGGACACAAAATTCATATAGCCTTGCAGCGCTACGTGAACTTCCTTTTGAAGTATAGCATCATGCTATCCACTGTTATTCTTGTAGACTTTTTTTTACAGGAATGCCTAAGTACCCAAAGATTTGGTAGTTAGGAAGAATCTTCATAATAGCCCATTAACAGGAATAGCATAGAGACCCTGACTCTAGCGGATTAGTTGATACCCATCTCTAGTCTACTAGCATCATTGCTGATTTCTAGTAACCCATTTCATGTTTGGGTTTTGTGTAGTGTTGTCAGATCTAGCATGTTTTTCTGGGCGCATACACCTTATACACGATGGAAGGCACAAGAAAAGTGTTGCTCTATAGTTGTTAGAATTTGTATGCCACTTTGTCATTTTGTTTTAAGGATAGTTATATATTTTTTCATTCTGTTGGGCACGGATTGAAAGAACTAAAGTAATAGTTTGGACATTTTAGGCCAAGTTTTGCCATTCAGATGTAATTCAAATTCAGACTTTAATTAATAACTCTGTATAATGTGAATTGTTAGAATTCCAAGTGAAATTGTAATTTTAAGGCAAATTACAAATATTCCCCTGGTCAGCTAACAGTCATTAAGGCTACTTGAAGTACAAAAATATAACAGTGTACACTTAGTGATTGTTCTTCGCATAGTCAATACTTGTTTTGTAAATATGGGGCTGTAGATTAGAACATTGACAGCAGAGGGCGCTGTGACATGGACTGTGTTTATTGTAACTTCGAATCCTCTATGGTTTCTCTAGTCCATGTGGAAGGCAGGATAAATGAATGTGTACTGAGCAAGGTGAGTGTTTAATGTCCATTTGTATTGTGACATGTCACGTCTGCTGCCTTCACACAGTCATATTAACCGGACGAAATAAGCAAAGTTGCAGCAAGTACAGCGTAGGGTTGCAGAATGTTAGCACATATTATTAATGATTAGTACTTGGCCACGATTACACAAGTAATTATATATACACGTGGAGGAGAAAGATATTCCATTTAGGGTCATACATTAAGATACAGTTGGGTGTTAACACAGAAAATGTATCATTATAGTGTAGTGGTTATGGTATTTGGAGTGTTCCTTTAATGTAGTAGTTTTTGTGCAAATATTTTGTCTCAGCAGTCTTACTAATATAAACATTACTGCTATGGATAAACTGCAATGTTTACTACCTTTGTCATTATTCCTCTAGTTGAAGTCATTTGGACTGCCACTGTAGGCACTACCTTCTGAAGACTTTCAATTATTGAAAGTCATAACATTCTGTATTTCTAAAATATTTGAATGCTTTTTATTGATAAAATATTGAATTCAGATTGTTGACCATGCCCAGTAAGTCCCCAATGCTTTGTTATAATTAATATATTGATTAGTGAGGTAATAGGGTTAGACTATGTATCTTAGAACTGAGAGCAATTTCAGAAGAGGAGGAGAGTGTTGCTAACTGAAAAGTCCTAGAAGATTGTCCTTTCACCAGAGTATATTTCAATCGCCTATTCATAGTGACGTTATTTTAACTTTATTTTAACTTATTGTTCTTAATGCAATGAAAAAGAATATGGTGGTATGTATAATAAGGCGCTATAAAATTAGAGAAAATATAATAAGAATACAGTGCAGCTATAACCACCGTGAAATCAACCACACAATTTCACAATAGAACAGAAAATACAAACTAATACAAAGAAGTGGAAAGCGCATTAGTAGACCTGTATATGTGTGATAGTACTCTTTTATATAAAGTGTAGTAAATAAATATTATACATACACTTAGAGGAAAAACTTGTTCCAGATGATGTGTCTACAAAAGAAATGCTCACATAGGGGCAGTACAGTCTGCATAAAACCCAAATCATACAATTCACAAAATTTAGGCGCTTAGTTAGGGATCGACCGATATTGATTTTTTTAGAGCTGATAACTTAACATTGCTCTGGCAGTAGTGCGCCTTAAGTAAAGCCACAGTGCTGGTAAGTGATTCTACCTGGGATTGGGATTCTTTTAGCCAGCCCTCTCTTGAGTCTTCTCTCAGGATTCAACATCATCAATGCGTCGGTGTACTCCATCTATCTCTGTCTGCTTTCCAGACTTCTCATAGGTAGAGTAAAAGCGTTTTGATGTCCCCTTTAGTAGAGGGTGAAGTATCTGAGTATGTTCTCCGGTACATTCCACCTGGGACCTGTGAGACATTAGGTCTCTCTTCATCTTAGGTGATTTCTGGGTCCTTTGAGCCTCGTGGCCTATTGGACGCTATTTTAAAGGGACTCTCCAGTGGCAGGAAAACAAACCCGTTTTTCTGGCACTAGAGAATCCTGGAGTGTCCGCCTCCCTCCTGCCCCCCATCCAATGTTGCTGAAGAGGTTAAAACCCCTTCAGACATTTATCTGAATCCAGCGCGGTTGTCCCCCATGGGTCCGCCCCCGCTGATGTCCGCCAGCGGAGGAGACCTAATGCGCGGCAATGGGCGCGCGCATTAGACCTCCCCATAGGAAAGCATTATTAGGAATGCTTTCCTACGGGGATTCCTATAAAGGACGTCCAGCGTTGTTTAAGTGACCAAAAAGTCGTTTAAGAACCTGGAAATCCCTCTAGTGGTTGTCTGATAGACAGCCACTAGAGGAGGATTTAACCCTGCAAGGTAATTATTGCAATTTATAACAAAATGCAATAATTACACTTGCTGGGTTAAGGGTGATGGGAGTTGGCACCCAGACCACTCCAATGGGCAGAAGGGGTCTGGGTGCCTGGAGTGTCCCTTTAAGTTGGGGCTTCATTAGTGGCCTGTCAAATGACAAATGTATATCAAGCAGGTGAGAGCCTTTCCATGAGCTAATTTTTGGCATTTTCAACCCATCTCTCTGTAGGGGGCTATAAGGTGTTATACAAAACACAGAGAGAAGGGTGCGCCAAGGGATAAGGGATGAAACAAAATTTAGAGAACTTTGTGGGTGTGACAAAATATAATAGGATATACTATAAAAGACTGTCCAAAATATCAGAGAAAAAAAAGTCCAAATAGTCAACCTTGATGGATGATGGGATGATTATGCCTTGCGTGGTATGTTGATCAGCGTAGGTGAGTATGTCATCCGATAAACTCATAAATTCAGGGACATATGAAAAAAGAAACAAAAGAGACTCCAATGGTGCAGTACGTCTTGGTACGGGTATTAGTATATAGAGGTAAGTCTAAAGAAGTGCCTACTCACGTGGCATAGAGCTAAGACCAGCTCTGGTATGGATTACCTGTAGTGGTATTGATCCCCCACTTATGGGAAAACAGAGGGCGGTATTGGTCTCAGCAGCAGTCTTATTCAACAGGGGTTATAAACCTCAGGTATATAAAAAAAATAGAAAGTGCAACAATAGTGCTCACTGTATAAAATATATAAGATATGATAAAAACCAAAAGGTTATACTCACATTTGACTGAGCAGACAACCCGCTCAGTAACCAACAACCTTTTATTATAACAAAATAAAATCAATCTACAACGCGTTTCACCCGGTGGGCTTTTTCAAGTGGCCTTTTGGCTTTAAGGTGTTATCTGCTCAGCAAAAGATCGCAAATATCATGGCAAAAGGGCTATTATAGTTTTTTTTAAATTATTACTGGCATTTATATAGTGCTAACTTATACTGCAGCGCTATGGAGCTCTACACAGACATGTCTGGCCATTCCCCTACCCTCGAAAGATACACTTTTAGACCAGAAAATGCTACAGTAATTCTTAAGTATTTATAGAGCTGTCATTGTTTTTCCTCAGAATGGATGCTTCTTCTGCATGTTTCTCATCAGAATCTGATTTCTGCTCAGACTGTGGCTCAGTGTTGCCCCCCCCTGGTGACCAGGACACAGTAACTTGTCGTCGTTGCTCACACCGTACACAAGTAACAGGTCAGGACAGATTGATATATTAGCCGGTGTATATGAAATATGGTTCATTTATGTTAATTTCTCAATTATGTTCACCACTTTTTATTCTTGTTCTATGGTGAAACCTTAAGTTGTCTCCTATAATATTAAATATTTTATTTATGTAGCCAGGGCCATATTGCTGTTGAATGTAACATAGACTCTCTTTTGCAGAATTCCTTGGGAAATATGTTCAGACATCTGTTATAATTAACAAGCTTGACACCATTGCATTATCGAACGATGCTGATGACACTGGAGCGTTAAATGGACCCCTGGTAAGCACTGAGTAGCCTGTACAATATCTTGCTATCTGATGTCAGGTTGTATTTTATTTTATTTACTTACTATCCTGTGGTAGATCAGTTTTATTATCTTTTATATGTAGTTTAGATCAAAATCAAGTATTTTTGTTTTTGTACCCCCCTCCCCCCTCTCTCAGATTGACAGGCGATGCTCACGCTGTGGATTTGATAAGATGGTTTATCACACAAGACAGATGCGATCTGCTGATGAAGGACAGACTGTATTCTATACATGCACCCAGTGCCGGTAAGAGTACAAATTGGTCAATTTCTTATGTTTTCTGACCATGTAGAGCTTATACAGTATTATCAATTTATTTATAGACATTGCATGTGATAATTTTTGCTTTCTACTTGTGTGTATGATGACCATGAAGGAAAATATCCTTGAAAGGCTTTTAATCCTATTTTATTATATCAGTTTATTAAAGAGACTCCAAGCACTCTGACAATCTAATCTCAATGAAGTTGTCTGGGAACCATGACCCCTGACCCTGACATTACAGGAACTGTAATGTTTATATTGCATGTTTATCACTCTTCGAGTGGCTGTCAGGTGGTCAGTAGAGTTGCTGTGTTATGTTTTGCCATGCATGCACACACTGCTTCCCTATAAGAATCTTGATGATCACATCCTGGAGAATGTAATATAAATTAAAGCGGCACTGTCTTGCCAAACTTACTTTTCCCCAAACCCTTCCTCTTCTCTCCCTCCTCAGGATGTGTTCTTCATTTTTTTCCTATCTGCTTTAGTTTTCTTTCAAACATAAGACAAAGTAGGGACTACTTTGTCATATGTATTTTTCCTACGCTTGACCATTTCTGAACTACTTCTTGTTGTGAGAGAAATTTTCCCACAATACTCACCCTTTCCTCTATGATCTCGCAATACCGAATGTTGTCCTAACAGAAAAAGAACAGTTTGTTCATTCATGTTAGGACGCAATTCTTGACTTTTGTTAGGATTTTAATTTAATTTGAATTAATAAAACTCCAATCCTATTCATGCTGCGGCTGCATATTGCAGCCGCTTAGTAGATAGTTCCCTAGTTCCCACGGTATTGGGTAGCTATCCTCACAAGGCTGAAAGACCTAATAATACTTAGTATTAGTTAACAAGGGAGTTTTAAATCTCCTGAATGCCCCTACTTGCTATACCGTGAGTAGGGGCATGTCTAATACACAGTGTTCTAAAAAGAAGCTCCCCACTCCCCGAATCAATTAATGCGGAACCTAGTACAGGTCCCCCATGGTGGGGCATCTATAAAAATAATTAACAGGGAAGGAAATAGTGTACTCGCGAGTTTGACATGCTTGATCTAAACCTTATTCTGGCAATCATTAAACAATCTTGGAAGGTATTGACTTAAATTGTTGTTTGCCCAGGTACCAGGAGACCTCCTCTTCTATGGTTGCATTGATCATGGGGCTGGGCTTTTTCGCCGCCAATGTAGTCGGAGTTGGGGAAAATATAAAGTGCTCCAGTCTAAGAACTGCTCAGGAACAATTTCACATTAAAGGACCACTATAGGCACCCAGACCACTTCAGCTTAATGAAGTGGTCTGGGTGCCAAGTCAAGCTAGGTTTAACCCTTTTTGCTGTAAACATAGCAGTTTCAGAGAAACTGCTATGTTTACCTATGGGTTAATCCAGCCTCTAGTGACTGTCTCATTGACAGCCGAAAGAGGCGCTTCTCACTGTGATTTTCTTGCCGTGCATGCGCATTCAGCCAGGGCCTTCAGAAGAGGGAGGAGAGTCCCAGTGCCAAGGGAGCCCCACGCTGGAAAAAAGGTAAGGGATTAACCCCTTCAGCGCCATGGGAGTGGGACCCTGAGGGTGAGGGCACCCTCAGGGCACTATAGTGCCAGGAAAACGAGTACCGTATGTTTTCCTGGCACTATAGTGGTCCTTTAAAGCAGGTGATGGTGCGAAGACCAATATATGTGCTACTTTGAACATTACAAAAAACAAACACATTTAAACCCCAATTAGATGTTTTTTCAAATAATCATTCAAAGAATTACCAATACAGAACAAAAGTTCATCAAGCTCTTGGCAAAGACAATTTGTTTCACTTGTGTTAAACTTATGTCTAGAAGTTCATAAAGCCACTTTCTCACATAAAATCAATGTGTTAATATTTTTCTATTGGTTTGCTGTATATTAAATATTTACATGCTATTTCTTGGTGACACTGTGGAATTTCTTATTTAGGTTAATCCCTAAATTTGCTTTCAGTTTTTGCCTTCGGTCTTGATTTTATAACTATTTCTATTATATAAAGCAGTGCTGTGGATTTTTTTTACTTGCAGACTAAATCCCTTTTAATTTATACATCTGAAATGTGTTAAATATTTGCCCTCTCAACTTTTCTTTAATCCTCTTTTTTTTCTATGTTTGTATTAATCACTTTTCCTGTCTCACCCACTCTAGCTTCCAGGAGAAGGAGGATTCTTGATGTTATACTCTGGGCTTTAGATCTTGTCCTGCTATCACATTCCCCATCAAACCTGCTCTGGACACTTTGTCAATAAAGTTTATTTTGTTAACATTTCCAGCTTATTTTCCTAACGTATGTCATTTCTAAAGTACTGTAGAGATGCTTTATCTCTATAGCCAACATCAATTTTATGTATTTATTAAACTCTAAGTCTGGCAGGGAATGAGCATAGGTGGTACCTCTAACGCTGATTTTGCAGAGATTCATAGACTGGAGCTGGATTTTATTTTGCCCATTTTTTTATTTTTTTATATGGTTGAAAAAAGAATCTTTAAAAATAGGTTTAATATGAAAACTTTTAAAATGATAGTTTTTCATTTTTAATTACAGCTGATTTTTCTTCTGTTTGATATATTACATTGTTTTGTGTAATGATCTACATTTCACCACTTCAGTAAAAATAGAGCCTCTCAAATTGCACATCTTAGAAGAGTGATTTTCTGTCCGGAGGTTTATCTCTCAAGTTCTTAAAATACTTTGTGTAAATGTTGATGATATTGCAAGTAAATGGTTAAAAGATTTAGATCATTGTGTCAAGAAAGTCATATGTAATGTTATATATTTAGTCATCCCTCCATAGTGCTGGTATTCTTTCCACAGCTTTTTGCTATTCAGTATGTCTTATAACTTTATGAATCTATAGTAATATACCTATAGGGATTGCTTTTATGTTAAACAAAAAAAAAAAAAAAACCTCTTTCAGTTTTGATTTCACGTTCTAGCTGAAAGATTTATATAGGGGTGTTTTGCACAGTTTGTTAAAAGAAATCGTGAATCCCAAATGTTTAGGTAGTCTTCATGATATATTGTTATTAACAAAACTAAATATATGGGACTTGACATATATGCATGTATCCGAGATATTGCGTATTCATTGTGTTGTTTGCATAACGGAGTATGACGCATGTCTTTCTAATGATATCGCATAAATACCATTGGCATAATACCGAGCTGACTCTGGTGTCATTTATACTTAAATATTAATCTTTAGTGTGTCTGTGTACATTTTTCTTCTCCATCTGGCTGTACCAGTGCTTGTGGTAGATGCACAAATGCAAGAAAGGAATTTTTGCTCTTTGAGTAATAGTTTTTTTGCTCCCTATACATTTCATTGCCGAAGTAACCATATGTATCAAACAATACAGCCGTTCTGCCTATATAAGAAAGCAATTTGAAAGATGTATTTCCTTTTGTTTCTCTTAGCGTTTCTGTGGAGATGTGTAAGTATCCTAGAACTGTTGCTGATTAGACTCTGACATTTCGTAGTTTACATCCAGTCCTGTCACTGTCAAACCTTGGCGTGTGTATGATATTGAACTTTGGTTGTGAGCATTTAGGGAATTATGTTCCTAAACAGATAGTCAAAGTTTATTTAGTGACTTCACTTAACAGGATAAACAAGAAAGCCATCTAAAAGTGAAATTTATACTGTAAAACTTTAAGAATTCACTGTTTTATAAAATAGGATGTGACATTTATTATATAAAGTTTTAAATGAAAATTAAAACAAAATGGCAGTGTTTTCTTTTTCTTCTCTCATTCTAAATGTAGGGTATTCTGGTGACACCAAGTGGTTATACAAAGTATTGCTGTGCATATTAGAATATAGTTTACAGGGATATAGGATGGATTATAAAATGGACAGTGGAAAATTAGTGACTATATCTTGCAATAAATAATAAGCCTGAATACATTGCTTTATATTAATTAAAATGGACAAAATATAACCACAGCAGTGCTACTGTAACCCTATTACAAATTTATTCTTGATAAAAATGAAGTATAATGTAACATGGGATGTATAGGTAGTGTAAAAGTGTAGCATAATTTACAATACAATTTGCTTGTCATGAATACTTAAGATATAAAAATGATGTAAATACAATGTTTTAATTTGTCAGCTATTGTATGTAGAGGTTATATGCAATCCCTTGTTACGCAAGTACTGGTTTTGAAATGTTAATATAGATCTATTGCCAAATACAGTAGGCATGACTAAAATATGCATGCGTGGAAAAGGTGAAATTAACCACATTCTAATTATTTACAAGGAACCAGCTGATGTTTTAGCAATACAGATCCTCAAAATGCATCTAGAATAAAATGTATGTGTGGGCATAATGCTAACATGAGATATTTGTATTATATATCGCAGTGTTGGCTAATTATTCCCTTCAGTCTGTGCAAAGAGCCTTCTCTTCCTTGGCTGCAAGAATACATTTTGCTTTTGGATCTTAAAAGTTCCAGAACAGACCAGTGCTGTTTTTTTCATTCGCATGAAAACACATATATTCATGCTCCTAATGCACTCAGTATGAGTGCTTCTTTGGAAAATTAACTCCAGCAAGATCAGCAGCAGCACAGAGAAAGAGCCAGTGATTTATTGCACTCGCTTTCTGAGAATGGAATGAAAGAGAGAACAGATACCTTTTGTTTACATATTATAAAGCCAACATAAAGTGTTGATGACTTTTAACCTGTTATTGATAGCAAATACAGTTGCAAGAAAAAGTATGTGAACCCTTTGGAATGATATGGATTTCTGCACAAATTGGTCATAAAATGTAATCTGATCATCATCTAAGTCACAACAATAGACAATCACAGTCTGCTTAAACCAATAACACACAAAGAAACATTCACAGTGCGAGTGGAAAAAGTATGTGAACCCCTAGACTAATGACATCTCCAACAACTAATTGGAGTGAGATGTCAGCCAACTGGAGTCCAATCAATGAGATGAGATTGGAGGTGTTGGTTACAGCTGCTCTATAAAAAACACACACCAGTTCTGGGTTTGCTTTTCACAAGAAGCATTGCCTGATGTAAATGATGCCTTGCACAAAAGTGCTCTCAGAAGACCTACGATTAAGAATTGTTGACTTGCATAAAGCTGGAAAGGGTTATAAAAGTATCTCCAAAAGCCTTGCTGTTCATCAGTCCACGGTAAGACAAATTGTCTATAAATGGAGAAAGTTCAGCACTGCTGCTACTCTCCCTAGGAGTGGCCGTCCTGTAAAGATGACTGCAAGAGCACAGCGCAGACTGCTCAATGAGGTGAAGAAGAATCCTAGAGTGTCAGCTAAAGACTTACAAAAGTCACTGGCAAATGCTAACATTCCTGTTAGCGAATCTACAATACGTAAAACACTAAACAAGAATGGATTTCATGGGAGGATACCACAGAGGAAGCCACTGCTGTCCAAACAAAACATTGCTGCACGTTTACAGTTTGCACAAGAGCACCTGGATGTTCCACAGCAGTACTGGCAAAATATTCTGTTGACAGATGAAACCAAAGTTGAGTTGCTATCATCGAAGGAAAAATGAATTCCCAAGTTTATCAAGACATTTTGCAGGAGAACTTAAGGCCATCTGTCTACCAGCTGAAGCGCAACAGAAGATGGGTGTTGCAACAGGACAATGACCCAAAATAGAGGTAAATCAACAACAGAATGGCTTAAACAGAAGAAAATACACCTTCTGAAGTGGCCCAATCAGAGTCCTGACCTCAACCCGATTGAGATGCTGTGGCATGACCTCAAGAAAGCGATTCACACCAGACATCCCAAGAATATTGCTGAACTGAAACAGTTCTGTAAAGAGGAATGGTCAAAAAATTACTCCTGACTGTTGTGCATGTCTGATCTGCAACTACAGGAAACGTTTGGTTGAAGTTATTGCTGCCAGAGGAGGTTCAGCCAGTTATTAAATCCAAGGGTTCACATACTTTTTCCACCTGCACTGTGAATGTTTACATGGTGTGTTCAATAAAAACATGGCAACATTTCATTCTTTGTGTGTTATTAGTTTAAGCAAACTGTGATTGTCTATTGTTGTGACTTAGATGATGATCAGATCACATTTTATGACCAATTTGTGCAGAAAGCCATATCATTCCAAAGGGTTCACATACTTTTTCTTGCAACTGTGAGTCCCAAACGGGTATGCAGGAGAGGTGTCTGCAGATGACACGGGTATTGGAAATTAATTAAAATCTGAGTTTTTAATAGTATTAAGGGGGAAAAAGAACATGAGTCAAGCCAGATGGTTAGAAAACTGTACACCTATATCGGTCATGACGGTGTCACTTTAAACATAATGTAACATTTGCTCTTATGCTCTATAACATTTGTTCAATGATTTAAATTGTGCAACTTTACGTGACATTTTCCTTTGACATCTTTTTTAAGTTCCCTTTTTTTCACCTCCTCTATCAACAAAGATCTCCCACAACACCCTTAGGACATACAAACGTTTCAATTGATGTATAGAAATTTTTCAATTGATTTATAGAAGTTTGTCATATGTATACACGAGGAAATGAGTACTTATGGACTGTTCATAATATAAACCCATTTACAGTGTGTTACATATGTAGTGGCGTGGTAGTGATTTGCTCTGATAAAGTTGCTCATGGTGGAAACCCTTATTTGTTAGTATGTAAAGATTTCTTCGACTATTAGATGCCTGTGTAAAAA
Source organism: Pelobates cultripes (assembly GCA_933207985.1). Classification (NCBI taxonomy): domain Eukaryota; kingdom Metazoa; phylum Chordata; class Amphibia; order Anura; family Pelobatidae; genus Pelobates; species Pelobates cultripes. Next base: position 146,253,188 of record OW240914.1, on the reverse strand, counting down.
AAAAAAAGGGCAAGTCAGGCACCATAATGACTTAGTGGCATAGTTCTTTTGCAAGAGAAACCACAAAGTCAATCCCTTATAGGAATAGTCCAAGTACTGTAACTACTACAGTATGCTGTTGTGGTAATAATGCCAACAGTGCCCTGGTCCCATCACAGTAAGATGTCACACCATCTTGGTATGGTTACTAACTTACCTCAGTCCACTGGGCTCCTGTGCTGCTTTTCTTGCAGTAGAAGTCTGTCTCTTTGGAATAAAGCATGGACAATCTAGCGCCAAGTTTCGAAGTTGAAAATGCTCAGCTGATACTCTCAGCCATTGAGTGCCGCCCTGCATTACCCAGTTTTGCTCTATACAGCAATTTGGATTCTGCAGAAAAAGATCAGATATAGGTGATGTGCCCAACAGGACCTAGGTAAGTTGTCAAAAAATGGCTTGATTACTTAGAGTGGGATAACACCATGGCACTCCTGGCATCATAACCACTACAGCTGGTTATGCTGTTTAATGTCAATCTGTGATTCATGTTCATTGTTCTCAATAATATTTATATCTGGTCCCATGTATTATTTTCTATAAAACGCCTTGCACAATCTACAGCTAATCCAGTATTCTATACATTATCTGCAGTCCTCCAAATGCAAAGCATTTTATTCTAAATATAGCCAATGCCAGACTCTGAAAAATACTTTATTAATAAATCACTTCAATTCCATATTATTCACAGAAGAAATACAATTAAAATTTTCTTTTAGAACTTTAAAAACATAACACCGTCATATGTATCCCACAAATGGAATGAAACATAGGGTATACAAAACATTCTTGATGTCTAAAACATTCACAATAGACAAATGGTTTGATGTAAAGAGCTTTTTTCATTTGTATGTAGTACATCTTTGTTTGGCAGTGAGTAAAGAGGAAACTATTTATGACTGCTCCATTTCAGTGGTTGAAGGTACGGTTGATTTTAGATCTTAGGATGTGGTGGATAACTGGGAAGCTTTGAAGTCAATATTACCCAAGTTGACCTGGCTTATGGCTTGCCCTCTCTACAGCTCTACACAATGAAAATGTAAAGATAATTTGTGACTTGCTAAAATCTAAACCTACATTTCAATTCATTCTTCTTGGTTTTGCACATCCCCAATATATAAATTTATCTTTTATCAGATTCTGCTACATCTTACAGATTTGTGTTTTGTTGCTAAAAGATTCTAGGATTAAAATAAAGATACAATGTATATGTGTGTATCTTAAAAGGACACTATAGTCACCAATACATCCTTGGCTAAATGAAGCAGTTTGTTTTTTTGTGTGTATGGATCATGCCCGTGCAGTCTCACTGCTCAATTCTCTGCCATTTAGGAGTTACATTACTTTGTTTATACAGCCCTAATTACAACTCCCTGCATGTGACTTACACAGCGTTCCTAAACACTTTCTGTAAAGAGTCCTCTAATGTTTATATTTCCTTTATTGCAAATTCTGTTAAATGTAGAATTTCTTATCTCCTACTCTGCTAAGTTTGCTAGACCATGCAGTAGCCTCCTGTATGTACTTAAAGTTTAATTACAAAGCAGGAGCTTAAAACGTTTAAAATAAGTTACATCTGATTGAAAATTAAACCACTTTGTTTTCATGTAGGCTGTGTCAGTTACAGCCAGAGGAGGTGTGGCTAGAGCTGCAAAAAGATGTTTTATTGACTATAGTGTCCCTTTAACTCCTACATAGATGTGAATTGAGCAGTGGAAATTCAGAGACACAAAAACAGCTTCATTAAGCTAAAGTTGTTTGGCGACTATATTGTCCCTTTAAGTGGCAGTAGGAATTAGTATATAGAACGATTACTTAAAAAATAGCTTCACATGAGGATAATAGTGTCTAAGGTTGAAAGATATAGCCAATATTTGCAGTATTCTAATATTACAGCCAGAACTAGCTTAAGCTAGTTCATGCAGTCCCTCTGAATTTGTCAGGTAGTGAGTATTGTCATTCCCTGAAATACTAAACATATTTGCAGTATAAATTTGGACCCACTGGTCATCATATTTTACAATAAGTTATTACAAGGGTCTTATCAGCTTTGAGACCTGCTGCTTTTGATGTTGCATGGCGTAAAGTTATTGTCCTGTAAAAAAAGTCTGACTTGCAAATGTTTTGGTAGTAAGACTACTGAAGAGTCAGACTATTGAAGAATAACATATATATATATATATATATATTATTTTTTAAACTGACAATTTTTGAATGTCATGGGGAGTAGCATAAAATATACTTTGGTACAATAAGAACAATGGGTTATAATTGAGGAAAAGTAGTGTGAAGATGTTACATGAAAAGAACTGGCTGGACCTGAACACTATCTGTTTTTAAAAACACTATCTATTCTAGATAATATGTTAAAAATAGGGAAACCATTATATTCATGTTTTGCTGCACATAAAAAACGAGCTCTCATTAAATCGGCATCCTCTAATAATACGACAGTATGTGATGATGGTGTTGTATAGAAATGTATAAAAAGGAAACCGCTGGTTTGGGGTAAAGGAGAATAAGAGATGGACTAATAGAACAAAATGGTTATTCAAAGAAATAATACAGAATAAACATCCAGCATAATTAAAAGTAGCCTAACCTTGTACTATAATGTGTATAGTGTTTGAAACCAACAAATTGTAATAGGTGTATTTATACAGAATAATAGAACGTTGCTGTAGAGATGGGTTGTAGCTCAGTTAGTAACATTATGAGTTTTTTGAATGATCAAACTACTTAAAAATATGTAATATTGTTTTATATCACTGATGTAAAAGGATTCACTCTCCCAGCTATCGGATTTATATACAGCATATCCTCAATATTTGGGCAGCACAGGATCACTAGATGTTTTATCTTAATAAAATATAATTTGGAAACATTATAAAGTACTCTGTTGAAGCAATGGCACAGTTTAGGGAATATATGGTAACCAATAACAAAACTATGAATAAAAACTACTTGACATTTATAATAATATTTATACCAGTACATCAATAGAACTTCTTGGTGATAAATAAATACAACTTCTGCCTAAAAATATGTATTTTATACATATCTGCTTGGTTTGCTATTACAGAAAGCTCCGTAAACTAGCATGCCTGCAGCCATTAAGTCCCATTAGGTCCTCTTCCCAAAACGTTAGTCGCATTCAAAGGTCAATGGTATCACTTCCAACACTTAGAGAATCTATGGGTCCAAAAACATCTATTAAATTCTCTCTTAAGCTGTTTTCCGTATTGGTTGTAACATCCAAGGACTCCTGGGATGGAGGAGACAGGGTATGATATACTCCCTGAGATTGACGATTAGACTCATGCTTCTTTTCGGAACTGTATGTGAATGTGCCTGCATGCTCAGGGCTGGAACACAGCACCAGGGATGACCCATCGAGAGACATCTTACACAGAGAACTTGTGGTGCTCTCCTCTCCCTTCCATGTCCCTAGGTAAGAGGTTCCTGCAGTATCTTGCTTGATTGTGCTGGTGATGGCAGGCTCTATTATTGGCACACCTGCTTCTATTTCCATGCAAGAAGAAGTCCTGTAAAGCCCCCTGTCCGCTGCCTTCTCTTTGAATACGCAGTCTTCCAGCTGTGTTGCACTCCTGACCGTGAGGGATAAACTGCTTGATAAAGTAGTACCATGGAAAAGGCTTTGGGGTATCAGTGACTCACTGAATAATGCTTCATCAATGCTGCGGCGCAAGTTTATTGGAGATGGGGGCCGGAAATCGACTGTGGAGTCACTGTCCATCTGAACACTAATGAATGAAGGTGTTTTTGAACCATTGTAGAGGTTCAGACCTGGCACCTCAAGGCTTTTACTGCTGTGGTATATCAAGCTCAGTTCTTCCCCAACGCTCATTCGCTTCTCTACCAGTGTGTACAGTGGGAAGAACTCAGAGTCACTTCTGACAATGGTGTCACAGATCAACTTTTCATGCTGTGAGGATGCCCACTGCGAGTTGGAGGCCAAAATGGGTGCCTTCATTGTAACGTGACTGGGAGAAAGATGGAATAGCTTTGTCCAGCAGTTTGTTCTTCCTATGTTGTTGGCACAGAAGAGTGGGTAAGCACCTACTACAGCAAGGGGAAGGCACACGCCCACTTCGCAAACACTAGAACTCAACTGGAAAGCCCACCAAGGCCAAGGACCAAAAACAATAGATCCTCCATAACCCAACGCATAGAGCATTGCATATAATTGTAGACCAGCGTTCAAAAGGCCGAAAAAGGCAGACACCAAAACAGTGCAAACCACCCTGTTCCAATCTTTTGAGTCTGCAAATGGACATCCATTGGTATATTCAGTTGGAGGAGTAGAGCTCTTGAGGTCATAAATTTGGGTGTTTTGGTTTCTCACTACGCAATAAAAAATAAAAAATGAGAGTGAAAGTAGAACAGTAAGGACTACATATACTCCTCGAGAAACAAGTAGTAGAAATAGAAACTGTTGCAATAGATCCACAATTACCACAGCACCGGCAGCAACCATGAAATGAAGGAATACTACAGCACTTAGAATACAGAGTCTAGGAAATCTGGGGGTGGAATGCTGTAAACGACATCTTGAGGAAAGCAACAGGAAAGCAATACCAAAGCTTGAGGTCATGCATGGAAAGGCCAGGTCATGAAGGAGCAAGGCTGTGAAAACTGGGAGTCTGTCTTGATGGCCATATGCATCATAGAACAGAGCAAAAGCTCTACTGCTACTAACAGCGATTAATAGTAGGTGTAAGATTGCAAAGTAAAAGCTCCCTGATGGACATCGGAACACAAGGCAGAAGAATGAGAGAAGGGCAAGTAAAGCCACTGTCCCAAAAAGACCTACAGAGCCATATACAAGGGCTTCCCAAGCAACTCCCCAATCAGCCACTGATGTATTCCAGTCAGAGTGTAGGGTAATGAAGATTGGTGGGGAAGATAGGATAGAAGAGCGTCCATTGACAGTAGGATCTACTTCATATGGAGTAGAGCTCAGTGTAGCCGTGAAGTTACAATTTTCTGGATTAGAATCACAATCCCAGGATTCAGGAGGATCGATTGCTAAAGTGGAGCCAAGTGGAACAAGAACAGCATCTGAAATTAAAAAATAAAACATACATTAGTAAAAGAGGATTGAAATTGTCTACAAGTTAAATGCAAAATATCACAAGTGCAAGATGTGTTTGGCATGACATTGGTTTTAAATAGTTGTGACCAATATTATATAGATTGAGTTTACAAGCCTTACAAATCTTCTTTAAAGTGTAGAACAGAAAATTAAAAATAGCGTATTCTGTTTTCCATATAAACATATGTTTCCTTGACACTTCTACATTCTCCATATTAATATAAAGCATTAGAGGGGCACTATAGACACCCAGACCACATCATCTGATTGAAGTGGTCTGGGTTCCCTATCCCTGTCCACTTAGTCCTGCAGCAGCAAACACTGCAGTTTCTCTACACTGCAGGGTTAAGACAGCTTCTAGAGGTTGTCTCCCAGACAGCCACTAGAGGTGTTTCCTGGCCTTTCATGGATTTTGACTGAGTGAAACAACGCTGGATGTCCATCTTCTAATACCCCACAGCAAAGCATTGAGTTAATTATTTCCTGTGGAGAAAGCCTAATGCGTGCAGCATACGCAATAGGTCCCTTCATCGGCTGACGAAATCGAAGGAGCCCAACCCAGCACCGAGGGACTTTAGCACCGAATAAAGTGTATAAAAAGAGGTTGTTTATTTGTTTAACCCTTTACTTGCCACTGGGGATCCTTTAGTGTTAGGACACCCAACAGCTCTTTAATTGGGCACCAGACTGGGCCCTGTCATAGTGTTAGTTTCCCCCCAAGGCCAAGTAGGAGGAAGTGATTTCAGGTCACTTGCTCCCAGCTTGCTGAGGGCCATGCTGGAAGACAGGAGCAGACCCACACACACACACACAGGAGGGGGAGATTAAAGGGACACTATAGTCACCTGAACAACTTTAGCTTAATGAAGCAGTTTTGGTGTATAGAACATGCCCCTGCAGCCTCACTGCTCAATCCTCTGCCATTTAGGAGTTAAATCCCTTTGTTTATGAACCCTAGTCACACCTCCCTGCATGTGACTTGCACAGCCTTCCATAAACACTTCATGTAAAGAGAGCCCTATTTAGGCTTTCTTTATTGCAAGTTCTGTTTAAATTAAGATTTTCTTATCCCCTGCTATGTTAGTAGCTTGCTAGACCCTGCAAGAGCCTCCTGTATGTGATTAAAGTTCAATTTAGAGATTGAGATACAATTATATAAGGTAAATTACATCTGTTTGAAAGTGAAACCAGTTTGTTTTTTTCATGCAGGCTCTGTCAATCATAGCCAGGGGAGGTGTGGCTAGGGCTGCACAAACAGAAACAAAGTGATTTAACTCCTAAATGACAGTGAATTGAGCAGTGAAATTGCAGGGGAATGATCTATACACTAAAACTGCTTTATTTAGCTAAAGTAATTTAGGTGACTACAGTGTTCCTTTAAGTCTGGAACTACAGAATCCCACCGGCCTTGACCAGCCAAGTTCCACTAGAATCTAGGAACACCTCCTGCACCTAAAAACAAAGGATACATGAGGGTGGCTAAAGCTATTAATTGTTACTTATATATGTGTGTCTGTGTACCTGTGTGTATCTGAGTGTACATATCTTTGTTAGTGTGTATCTGTAATTGTGTATCTATATGTGTGTAACAAGGTCATTCACTAAAGTGAGAATTCAAAGAGAATTTCACAGTTAAGGTCAAAATAGCCAAACTGGGAAAATTCTCCAACTCCATTTTGGCTCATTTTGCCTAAAATGTGAAATTCACTATGCTCTCACTCTGAATTCTCACTTTAGTAAATAACCATGTAAGTGTGTTTGTGTATTTGTGTCAGTATGTGTATTGGTGTGTGTGGCAGTGCATACACTAACAATGCACACAAACATACCCCTGCATTCAAACGCACACACTACACACAGACAACTTCATGCGCTAACACTATGCATAGATATACTCTTGCTTTCTACTGTCAACACTACACACAAACACATCATTGCATTCAAACTGCAATAGTACATACTAACACACAACTGCATTCAAACGCCAACACTACACACAAATGCACATTTATTTATTGTTGTAAGAAAGCAATAAATTGCATTTATGACTTTATGTAAGTGCATTTATGACTTTAAGTGCCTACTTACGGTCTTGTCTGCTCATGTGTATATACTGTATTTTCTGGCGTATAAGATGACTTTTTAACCCTGGAAAATCTTCTCCAAAGTCGGGGGTCGTCTTATACGCCAGGTATAGGGTCTATATGGCTGCCGGGGGCGCCCTGCGCCCCCATCGCCGGCCCTTCTAATGCTGCAGCCGCCTGACGCTCTATAGAGAGCGCTCAGACGGCTGCCGCACTGCCTCTCTTCTCACCTCCCCTTCCCTGTGCAGAGTGGGTGGCCGAGCTCCTCTTCGTCCTGTCAGTCCGGCGGGTACCGCGTGGTACAGGAGATTCAGTTACCTGTTCCCGGCCGGACTGAAAGGAAGTGCACACTGAGTGCTCACTTCCTTTCAGTCCGGCCGGGAACAGGTAACTGAATCTCCTGTACCGCGCGGTACCCGGCCGGACTGACAGGACGAAGAGGAGCTCGGCCACCCACTCTGCACAGGGAAGGGGAGGTGAGAAGAATGTAGGGAGGATTGGGGGGGGAGTAAAAAGAATGGAGGGGGGGAGTAAAAAGAATGGAGGGGGGTATTAAAAAGAATATATCGCAATTAGCCTCCTGTGTGCTAGACCAGCAGGCATGGATTATATGCCCAAACAGCCTGGCACATACCTGGGCTTTAAATGCTATTTCAGATTATCATTATTTTATGTCTTGCTGTGTAGCTCTGTCTGCTCACTGTACATCATGGCTAATTTTTATTTGTAGTGCATTGGAAGAGGGGTAGTCTTATACGGCGAGTATATCCCAAACTCTATATTTTAACTGGAAAAGTTGGGGGTCGTCTTATACACCCAGTCGTCTTATACGCCGGAAAATACGGTACATATAGAATTTTTATGCATGTAACCCTCCAAACCTATTTCGGTGGACAATTTGGCTCCATAGAACAAATGTGTTTTGACACCCCCGATCTAGTATGTAGGATTGTTGCTATCAACAGATGAAAGGACAATTCTATGTTCATGTAGGCTTTTAAAATACTAGGTTGTTAGAGCACAATTACTGCATCCTTGGCCATAAGGAGCTTAGAGCCAATGCCAAGCCTCCTTCTTAACAGCAGATTAAATCAATATTCATGTTGTGTTTTGCCAGTTGGTGAAACACCGAAGTAGGCATTTTCTTGAGAAAGGAGTGCACAGGGAGAGAGTTGGGTACTCTGTATGATATCATTGTGTCTGGAAGGAAAGAATATGTAGGCCAATTCAGTAACAATTAAAAAGTGCAGCTAATAATTATTTAAATGTTTAATAAATCTAAATATAAATTGATGGTTCCTCCTCTTCCTCCTAGAGTTGCTTCTCTTGATCTCCTTCACAGGAACTAATTTGAATGTGATGTACTGGGTGTAATTATTTCAATGTGGAACACTGGAGTATACAAGTAGAGTCACTCCTTTCAGACATGATTTACTGGCATTGAAGCTAGCTGGTTGACATAATGCACTGGGGAAATGCTCTCAAGCAGTCAATTGTGTAGGAGAGGAGTTAGCCTGGTTACACCTCCCTGGCTGTCAATCAGACAGCTGGTCCTGTTACTTCCTGGTTTGGTTAGCTCAGTGGAGTTAAACTCAAGAGCTAGCAGGTTTGCCCAGAGCACCTGCCTTGCAAAGACGTCTCAAATGAGCTGCATTGAGAAGTCTGAGATTGGATAGCTACTAGCCACAGGATGTCTGGGTGGGATTAGAAGGGGAGGGCTTGCAAAGACTGCAGTCAAGAGATCTACAGCTTTTGCAAGCTGTTTTTAGTTATACCCTCAATGAAAAAATGCATACTGAAATGCGTGCATGTTTTCATTTGGTATATATCGACTAAATATTTATTTTTGTAAATAAATACATTTGTATTTGGGCAGTGTCAATTCTGTCCAACATGAATTACATTGATTGACTGATATAAGCATTGCAACCTATCAATATCCAATGTTCAGGTTGGATGGATAATGGTAAAGGAAAACCTCTGCATCAGGCGACAAGATGGGGTTTAGGTTCTGTAAAAAGCCCTGTTTTTTTGTTAAAATCTCTCACATGTAGTGTACAGGATTACGTCAAAATTAAAATAGAACATAATAAGGGACGATGCATATTGAAACAATAAAGAAGTGCAATGTAGCAAAGAGGAAACTGTGAAGCTTGCCATATTTCTTTTCTTTTTTTCCTCCTTTGCTGTTTTGGACTAATATATGTTTTGGAATAATGAAATAATAGGTTATGAAAGGTCATACCAACAGCCTCATATTGGGACAAATGATTGGATTAGTCATTCCTCTTAATGCAAACCAGAAAGTACTTGGAGCTAATCTGGATATTCATACAGTTCTAGCTGTCAGAATTATCCCTCCAACTTAAAAAATGAAAATTGACACCTAACTGCTTGTGTAAAGTAGCAGTGTACAGCCAAAATACGTAAACTGGGATTGACACTCTTCCAGATAGCTTCGTTATGGTAACCAGATGATGTCAAAACTGGTGCTCATGGAAACTCTAAGGACATCAGGATATATTTAGCTGTGCCATCATTTGTGCTTGACCAGCATTCTAGGTCTCATGTACTGGTGAAAAAGATGTAATTCCGACAACACAGTGGAGTTTCATGTAGTGGACCAGAGGGCACTATGGTGTAAGGTATACAATTTTTGTATTCCTTACACTTTAGAATCCCTTTAATGATAGCTGTTTAGAACACAAAACATATTTTAAGGCTGTATATATTAGCCAAAAATCCTTGCACTATATTGCATTGTTTTTAGAATTAAAATGTCTGAAAATTTTAACCTAATGCAACATAATAAACGGAGGCAAAGGGAATCCAAGGATATATAAAGAACTTTGCATAGAGTGGTCTGATCTTTATTAAGAGAAAAGAAATAAAGAGAAGAGTTATAGCAGATGTCAGAAAAGAGCTGAAATGAAAGAGAAGAGGAAAAAAACAGCTGGGGACTCCGGAGAAAGGAATTAGTTTATTTCCTGAAGGTCTAGTATCCCAGATGCAGAGCTAATTTAAAGCTAACGATGCGCTCTCGCTAGTGTTCCCAGAAATGGAACACCAGCGAATATACCTGGCAAGACAGGAGCCCAAATTTTGGACTGTCTTGTTGAATCCTTTTGGGAGAAGGACTGATAAATAAATGTTAGCTATGAGTTCTATTTTCTTTTTATAACCATTTTTATTCTTTGATATGAATGATATATGAGACTGGCCCGGCACAACGACAGAGTACAATGGGGGAGGGAAACTTGACATCATCAGTAACATAAAGCAGTATGTTCAAGCCCCCTTTAAGGGTTATTCCAAGCACCATGCTCACTTTAGTGTTTTAAAGTCATCATGGTGCTTGGAGTCTCTATGTGCAACAATTAAAAATTTAGCACATACAGGGTTAGTGACCATACAGCAAAAATACACACATTAGGTGGAGCAATGTAGAGAACACTACTTTTTGTATAATTACCGCCTAAATATGCAGAGGGATGATCGCATCACTTCTGGCACGACGGATATTCGAGTTGGAACAGGTCACAGAGGATGCTATCCAACTCGAATGTCCGTTGCGCCAGAAGTGACGCAACCATCACTCTGAGACTCGAACTCTAGAAGATGGAATGCAATCTGAGTTCCAGGATGGAAAAGTGGTATCCCGGATGTAAATTTCGATCGTAACTTGCCAATACTTAAAAGGAAGCTCAGAGAGGGGAGGAACACAGCTGAAGAAGCCTATATAGGAGGCAAAACACATTTTGGTTATTGACATTGGACACTGGATTTATTCCCTCCCCATTTTGGGCATCATTTATTTGTATTTTATTTTCATATTTTTATGTGTTTTTATCTTTTACTGCACCAATAAAAGGATTTGTTATAATTCCTGTGGAAGACTCCTGGATATTTTAATACCATGTATATTCTGAATGGGCTACAAACATTTGTAACCATGTTAGTGCCTCTATTTATATACATCATTTTGCATTATTCAGTATTATGCTATGAAACCTTTCCTGTTGAGATATCACAAGAATAGTTTCAAGGAAGTTATCTTTCAAAAGAGGATCAGGATCTACCAATATCATCCTAGTGTGCCATACACTTGAGCCAAGTGGCAAAACTGTCTCTAAGTTTGTGAGTGTGATTACTTTCTATTAATTGTGCTTTATACATACACACACCTCTTCTCTTTGTTTTCCCTGTAAAAAAAACATTATATCCAGTAATAGAGACGTATAATTCACATTGCTTCACCTATTGTGTGTTTTTTTGCTGTAATAATGAGCACCCGTACACAGCCCACATTCACGGGTATCATACACAATACATGTCGAGACCATGTGACACCAGCAGTCAAACATTAAAAATATATTTTTTATAGCTCAATCGGTAATCTCCAACTATGATAGTAAATACCATCTGCAATAAAAAAAAGTCCAAGTTTGTTCTAAAAATTCTATTTATCTTTTTAAATGCTATACAAATATTTTAAAAAATCAACACACGGTATAAGTTGTTTTTTCAGAAGTGTCAGCATAATGCTTATCTACCTCTGCATATGCCCAAATGTGTGCCCTGAGTCTTCATTATCTTCTTCTCCCCTGTGCATACTATTCTATACATAATATTAATCAGTGCAGTAGAAGGTGATGCAATTTACAGTACTGATGTGAAAGGTAAAGAGACAGACCACAGCTAAGACTGCAACGTTTGCTGCTCTACCAGATAAACACAAGTGCTAAAGCAGAGGCAAAAAAGAGATTGGTATCTGAAAATGTAGTTTTCACATGGAATGCAATGCACAACAAAACCAACAACATGTGCACGCATTGCTGATAGCGGTTAAGGACCACTAAAAGCAGCCTGGCCATTTTATCTCAATTACGTGTTCTGGGTGCAGTGTTCCCGTGTGTTTAGCCCTTCAAGGTAAAACATTGTCGTTTTGCAGAAAAAACAACTATGTTTACCTTGAAGGGTTCAAAATTCCTCTGGTGGCTTTCATCAAGACAGCCACTAGAGGCATATCCACTGCAATGGACAAGAAATTTGGATCACGTGACATTCTAGCTCATAGGACATTCGATCACATGACATTCAAGCTCATAGGAAAGCATACCTCCCCATAGGGGGCAGTATTTGCACCACTAGCTCTGCCCCAAAGTGTAGACACACTCAGAAAATGTCAGAAAAAAAAATGTCAGAGTTATTGGCAGGCCAGCCAGCCTGGTGTGAATATATATCATTCAGGCCAGTCCACTGTTTTAGTGCTCCTTGCAGTGTCCTAGTGCCCTGATCACAGCGCAAGCATATCTTATGCTCATGCTACAACTGTTGTAGTCAGTTCCCTGGTGTCCCCAAAAGCAAAACAACAAGACAGGACCTGAAAGACATGACAGTCCCACAAGGATGGTTGGGTGGGATGGGAAAGCATTGGATTAAATTATTTCATGTGGGAAGCATTGGATGCAGGGAATGTGCACATCAGTCCACAATACCCCTTTATAAGGAGCCTTGGATTAATCAAGCAACAAGGAAGCAAACCCTCCTCGATGACATTGCTGGAGGAAAAGAGAGGTCAGTAGCGTCTTAGGAGTATGAAGGAAAAAGGGAATGTTCCTGTAATTGAGTTTCCTTTCCATGAACTCCATGTCATTAATAGGGTATTAATTATATTATTGTAACGGAACGTGGCATGGAATGTCTAAGTGAACGAAAATGTACAAACCTAGTGATGTAATGGAATGGAGCTTATGGAATGTGAAGAAGTATATTTTGTTTACACTGTGATAGTTTTCTATAATGTTTTAAGTTTTATATTATATACTGACTGTGTTCTGCTTCATTCACTCTTGGATCCAACTAGTTACAAAAAAAAAATGAAAACTGGAACTTGATCTTTTACTTTCCATTTAAAAGGCATGCCAATATTGTAAGCAGCTGCTGGTGTCACCTTATGTGAACTGTACATATACTATTCATACTGCAATTGGATTATAAGCAATAAATGAATAAGTATTGATTCTACACTATTTGTTTCAAGCATGCATTTTGTAACGTAATAATGACTGACACCATTAATTCCATAATGCAACAGGACACTCATGTTCCTGGGTTTACTTATGCTTACATGCGAATATACATTTTTATTATTTTAAATAATGGAAAAGGTAAGACAATTAGTTAATAAACTCTGATATTTTATTAAAAGGATACTCTAAGCAGCATTATGACTACAGTCGGCGGGCCCCATAGCCCCATTCCAAGGTAAGCTGTCAAACCGCATGTTTGACACTTGTCTGGCTCTGTCCGGCTCTGATGGTCTGCCTGACGTTAATACTTTAACATTCATCAATATATCAAGTTTGGACATTATTCACTGACAGAGAGAGTCGTCCAATGAATAATGCATGATTATAGTGCTTAGAGTATCCTCATAAAGTGGCTCTGGTACCTTCAGCAGTATTTTGCTAAGATCCCAAAGACAAAATCCCTGCTTGGACCAAGGGTGCTGTAAAGAGCAGATATCCTTACCTGAAGCTATCCCTCTGGGTGCTGTCCATTTCCTTATTCAGCACCTGGCGCTTCATCTGCTAGGAGGGGTATCAGAGCTCTACTTTTAATTTTTTGTGCAACTCCCTTTTGGGTCATAGATTTGCATGTACATTTTCATAGTAGCCATATGCAGAGGCACACAAAGAGTTAATTAGCTAAGTAATTTGTTTGATTTTTTTTTTTTTTTCCTCAAGCTGACAGCGGTTCTCTCCATCCCAGAGCTGAGAATGATACCCTCAATAAATTTTTAATTTTGATAAGGCTACTTGGAATCACCTATCTCAGCAAACAAATATGGGGATTCAGTCCCACCACGTGGCCATTTTGTGTTAAGCCCACCACTACTTGATAGTATTTGATACTTAAATAAATTCACTGTTATACAGTGATGTTCCTAAAGTCTGAATAGGTTAAATGTGTAAGTGGATCAGGATGTGCTTTCCCTCTTGGAGAGATAATCCATATTTTTCCTGAACAAACATTTTAACTAATGAAGACTTGTGGGAGACTCTTGATATTGTGCAGTATGAATCAAGCTTAAATGAAAGCCCAAAGGGACCTGCTGACAAACATTCTACTTTAATGTTTGAACAGCAGTATTTATGTTAGAAATAGAAAATACTGCTGAAATGTCAGTATGTGATATGGTTTACAATGGTTTAAGTTGCACAAATAATGAAAATAAACAGTAACTTAACTCTTAAAGGGACAATTCGGCAACTTAATCACAACAATGTTGTCATGGTGCAAGGAGGTTTCCAGCATCCTCTTACCTGAAGGGGTAAACCTTTAACGAACTGTTTAAACCCCAAATCTGCAAACTGGCGCCCCGTTACTCTGTCCCTACATTTCCACTCAATATCCGAGGCTTCATTTAGGAAGCCTCAAATCAGGTGCAGCAGCTACTCCCAGCTTATCAGCCTACCAGTAACAATCCATTGACAAAAGTAGGTGATAAGGATACATTGAGTGGAAATGCATGGTGATGAACATATAGGGAATTTTGTCCAAACCACTGATTACACATACACCTGATCCCCAGTATAATAAAACCAAAGGTTATCGCGGCCCTGTGTGTGCCCTATCCCACAACATACGTTTACAGTGACCAAACAGTGTCCATGTTAAGTACCAATAAGAAGAAGGAAGGGTAGATAGTAAAATAATAATATTTCAACATTAGTCTCTGTCTATAGATTAAAAAAATGCATTGTAATACTATTTCCATAGTCACCCTCTCAGTCTCCACCTCTAAATGATAGCCCTGAAAGTAAAATGAGAGCCACGTGCCATCATCCTCTGCCTATCAATGTAGATTAAAGGGAAACTATAAGCACCAAAACCACCTTGTAGTGGTTTTGGTGAATGGAAGCTGTGCTTTATCTTGGACAATGTAAACTATTGGTGTTTCAGAGAAATGTTAACGTTTACATTTGTCCAGAGGCACAACACTAGTCAGACTGACAGACACCAGAGACATTTCCTCCTTAAAATTATCTGAATATTCGGCATCATTACACACAGCACAATGACATAAATGCAGCTATTTTTTTTTTTTTTCATTAAGAAGCATCTGATTCAGTCCTTCTCTGTAAGAGGCAATTGCTACAAATACACCATAACTCCTCTTTGGCAGGATTGTGAATTCCAAAACTGAGTGCTTAATGTAAGGCATACAATCCGTTTTCATCCATTCAATAGTCTGGACTGGACATTGGGCAAACTGAGCAAATTCTTAGTGGACCGCAATGGCCATAGGCTAAGACCAAGTGGGAGAGATCGAGGGCTTACCCTTGCCAGCCCCTACAGGGCCGGTGCTGCTCGAGCGGTGGCCAGAGAAGTCTCCACATCCAGTGAGGAGACCAATGATATCCCCCCTGGCCATGCCAACTTTGGGAATGTATATGCCTTTGGTGAGGACACAGGTATGCACACAGTCTCAGCCCCTACAGCACTGAGTGGCTTTTAATTCAAAGCCAGCCTGCAGACAGTCAGAGAAACTATAAACAGTGGTGAAATCCTTACTATACGTCACCCAGGGTGTCCTCTAATTCTAATCCTTCTAATGTGGTTGTTTTGTTGTTTAGGTCATTCAGTACTGTCATTGGCTTAGGTGTGTGCATATCTTTGAAGTCTTTTTATAGAGTGAGAAGACATTTGTTTCTTTTATGCAAAAACCCCCACGATTTGAAACTGACAAAATACCGCACATTAATGAGGCTTAAAAGTATCAAATGCATTAAAGAAGTATTTATAGGAGCACTATAGGGTTAGGAATACAAACATGTATTCCTGACCCTATAGGGTTAAAACCACCATCTAGCTCCCCTTCCACCCTCTTGCCTCCCTAAATATAGTAAAATTTTACTTGTATTCAAGTCTGCAGCTGCTTATTTTCTCCCAGTTTCCTTTAGACCGGCTGAAATCATCAGAAGTGGAAGCCTGATCCAATTACAATGCTTCCCCATAGGATTGGCTGAGACTGTCAAAGAGGCAGATCAAGGGCAGAGCTAGCACAATTCAAACACAGCCTTGGCCAATCAGCATCTCCTCATAGAGATGAATTGAATCAATGAATTTCTACGAGGAGAATTCAGTATCCGCATGCAGAGGGAGGAGACACAATGTTTGGATGCATTTTAGGCAGCCATGACCCAGGAAGGAGTTCTAACAGCTGAGGAGTGGCCAGTAAAGTTATCACTAGGCTGTAATGTAAACACTGCATTTTCTCTGAAAAGACAGTGTTTACAGCAAAAAGCCTTAAGGTAATTATTATTATTATTATGTTATTTATATAGCGCCATCAAATTCCGCAGCGCTTTACAATGGGTGGATGAACAGACATGTAGTTGTAACCAGACAACTTGGACACAGGAACAGAGGGTTTGAGGGCCCTGCTCAATGAGTTTACATGCTAGAGGGAGTAGGGTAAAATGACACAAAAAGGTAAGGATAGTATTAGGCTAGTGACAGTTGCAGAAGAGTGATTCTACTCACCAGAGCAAGCTCAATAAGCTGTAGTTGTTCTAGTGACTATAGTGTCCCTTTATGTCTGGAGTGTCCCTTTAATGAAATTATTATTATAGTAAAAATATTTTGGAGGGGACAGTTTTCCTTTTAACACCAGTATACAAGCTTTAAAATCAAAGCCGGGGCGGGGCCACGACCTGAAGCTGAGCAGACGCCATATTTGCGAGCTGCTATCCTGGAATAAAATTTATTTATTTTTTTAAAATTTGCTAAATACCTCGAGCAGCACTCGCCACTCAGCCCATAGCACATCACGATCGATACCAGGATCGAATACCGAATTGATAGATGCCTTTCATGCACACACCGAGGTCTGGCACACTCAAACGCAGACCCAAGGCCTACCACACTTCATCTATCCACGACTTGGAGAAGCTAATCGGTGGAGCCTACATCCAAGGTGACTCCAACCCGGACAGCGACTTCTACCCATACCAAAACAACACACTAGAGACCATGGGGAAGCCCACACAAAAGACTCGCCCTGGTTCCACGACAGAACAGCAGAACATAGGCGCCTTACTACAGCGGCAGACGCAGCCTAAAATGGCCCCTGCAGACCTGATCACCGACCCACACAGCCTCTCAAACGGACACAGATTTCACAATGCTGGCAATCACTGCAGCACCGGATGGCACATCACTCGCCACCAAACAAGATTTATAAGCCTGGGTGCAGGACATACAGAAAATGCTGGCTACAGATGTGGGTCTCCTAAAAGCTGACATGCAAAATGTCACCGACCGCGTGCGAGCGACGGAGGAAGACATCTTGGACATACAAAGCGGCATGACTACCATGAAACATACACTAACTCAACTACAAGCTTCACGGTGAAGCCTAACGCGGCAAATGTCCACGCATGAAGACCGCGCCAGACGCAACAACATACAAATCAGCGGCATACCCGTTGAAATACAGGCAGATGAACTACCACACTACATAAGGAGGGTCCTCGCCACCATATTGCCACCAGCAGTCAGCCGGAAGAATGCGCTGGACGGCCTATACCGACTCCCACCTAGCCGCCGCACTTACCAGGGATGTCATTTTGCGCTGTGCCACCTGCCAGCAGTTGAACCATGTTATGGCCGCCACCCGCCAAAACCCTTCTCACCTTTGAAACAGCCCAATTATCGTTCTTTCAGGACCTAACCCGAGCCACATTACAATGGCGCAGGTCGCTGAACCAGCTCACAAGTCCCCTACGCACAACAGGAATTCCCTACCGCTGGGGAACACTGAGAACCCTGCTAATCACTCACAATGGCATCACCCACAAGATATCCTCGGACATGGAAGTACCTGCACTTCTAGCCAAAATTGGACTGCCGGACATACCAACCAACACTCCTCAATGGGCACAACCGAGGGTATACCGAGGGTATGGAACCCGGACACCACCGCACCGTTCATTTCAAGACAGATGATTGCCTGCGCAAGACCAATGACTTGACCGGGATCGGAAAAGTCCACAACCTGGGCCATACCCAGGGGTCCTAAATGACTGGTTGGCACTGACAGAAACCAAAGAAAGTGCTATCTCATTATTCTTATTGTTTCTCTTGTTCTCTTTTCTTTATCATGTTGTGTTACCTGTTATAACAAGTTCACATTTATTATGTTATGAGGCCCATGTGCAGCCCACACCTCTGCTCAGCTAACTCATTCACTTATTCAATACCCAAAACTATGACACCATAACAACATCCCCCCCCTTCCCTCCCTGCCACACCCTAGGTTAGGGGTAAGCCTGAGTAGCCATAGACACCTGAACGCTATGGTAAAAGGACCACACGAGCCATCCCACGGGGACACAACCGACACACAAGAGACGCCCCCAGACTTCGCCGATCTCTCTGCCAAACATGAATAACATTATGGACCCCCTCACCTCAGCTTTGCGCTAAACTTAATTCCAGAGCGCTCGCCGAGCCTGAACACCCGTCCACATTTAGCCCCCAACACAGACACCCACTTGAAACCACCCCAGCCACCCTAGATACTAGCATGTAACGACCTCACATCAACCAACATGCCAGTAGACACCAAAGGCCTTAACATACAGGACCAGCGAACCACCTAGGAACATAGCCTGACACCTGCACCTGACGCCCTCATAGGGCCTTGGAGGCTGGAGGCCAAACAAGGGCACTGGAGGACTTGTCCACCAAGGCGCCAATGCAGGAGGTTCAGAACCACGTCTCTTTCAAGCCCCTCCACTAATCTCCCAGTGGGTCCCACTCTAGCTCCGCCCCGGACCATTCTGCAGTAATACTCTGCATCCCAAAAATACCTTGGTGCCAAAGTACACTTAGATTACTATCAACAAGTATTACCAAGCCTAGCACTGTATTTCCCTCTAATGATAATCTACCAGGACCAACAAAATAATAACCAACCTAGCCTGCTCCATATACTACTTACACCTACCCATTTATTGACATCTACTAGGAGTTTGTTATGTGTGCAAAACATAATTCATCCTGTTTATATACCAAAAATTTGCAATTTCTTGATCACTATGTACTACTCGCTACTATGCTCCCTTTGTTGCTAATGTGACGTTAATTGCTGGAATGCATCTACTTCCACAACAAAATAAAGAATTAATAAAATCAAAGCCATCTAATAGGTTGTTTTATTATATTTACATATATTACTTTTACAGCTTCATAATCAGACCTGCACGTGTGTTAAAGAAACACACCAAGCACCACAACCACTACAGCAGGGCTTAGCTCATTGGCTGAGAGCAATCAGTTGATGTACACTCTGGATGATGTAGTGTATTTGTGGTGGTTATAGCCCTTGCAATGTTCATTTAAGCAAAATGTCACAGGTGGTACCAGATGGAGAACTGTCATCTCATCTTAAAATTAAGTTATTTTTACCTTATGACAGAACCCATCTCCCTTTGCTGTTCAAACTTAAAATGCAGGTAACAGATTGTACTGCTGTCAATCTCATATGTAGTCTGTGCTTGCTAAATGTTTCTTGTGGTGTGTTTGTGTAGGATTTATACATATATATATTTGTGTGAATGCACATATCACTGTGACAAAGGTCAGTGTATCCCTCAAAGATAAACTCCACCACCAATACCCCAAAAGCAGACAAACGAACAAGACAGAATTCCTGACTATTGTTAAAGTTAGATACAATCCGTTGACTAGTCTGATGATATATGAAGGTCTGTTGTTGCTGCCTGGTGTTGAAGGGAAATTTGTGCAGTAGTCTATGCAATCTAAAAATGATGACATATTTATTGATTTAGGTTACATTTCATAGACATCATACTTCTGTGCACATTTCATAAATCAGTGATCATACAGTTCTAAATTAGAACATTGAACAGAATCAGGTGGAAATCTTGAAAAGTAATACTGACAACTGAACAAGAGATTGTTGTCAGGCAATAAGTACAATTGATGGGAGAATGCAATAAAAGGGAGAAGATTAGGTCAGATAAGCTGGACTGATAGGGACAGGTGGGAATGAGGCCAGCTAGAATGAGGAAGGGGATTGAACTATGAAGAATAAAGTAAGGGGTTAGACGAATTGTTAGTGAAGCTCGTCATTGCTTGTGTCTGTGTGGCCAAATCTCCTAGAAGCTAGCTGGTATCGCCAAGATCGAGGGGTGAAAAGTGAAATGGCTGTGATTCATACAGCTATCATGCACACAGATTATGGTGATATGGGAAATTACTCACTTATCTGAAAATTATATTATATACTGTTTTTAATAAAAATTGATATTTTGACTAAAAGCCTTCACTGCTTTCTATTTCCTTTTAGATGTTTTGGATTGGAACTTCGCTTGGCTAAATCTCCAAAAATCTGTTTGAGCGATTACAGTCAGAGCAGCACTAAGTCTGCTTTAACGTTATAAGTGCAATTCATCAGCCTCTTGGCTTATATACTCACTTTGACTTTTATATAATACTTTTATTTTATTTTCATATTGTAATTGGAAATTAGAGTCATCCAACTTTATTGAAAAATACTGTTAGAGTGATTCACATAATTTTTGCAAACTAGATTTTGTTTTTTGTTGTTGTTGTATACAATATAATGTTATTTTGTTATTATTTTGATGAAATCTGTTCCTTTAGTACATTTTATAGAATAAGTGGTAACATCCTTCGAAGAGGTGAGTTTTTGGGGACTGTTTAAGCTACCTCATATGGCAAGAGTCTTAAGAAGACCATCAATTTTCCAAAAGATAGTGGCTTCATGGAAAGATTCTATGAAACGTTAAAGGCAGAAAAAGAAAAAGAGGGCACCCAAGAGAGAATATGAGCACAACAGTGAAAGTATAGTAGAATCGAGTGTCCAGTGTCATGTAAATTTGGGTAATGACTTAAAATTTTATTTTGGTGATGATGAGATGCCAAGGAAAGCATTGGTTGAGGGAACAGCAAATGACAAAACAAAATCAAGCACATTTGTTGCTGCTAGTCAAGCAGACCAATTAAAATATTGTTGAGTCAACTGAAGCAAGGTTCAAATACGGTGGATGCGGAGAAATTTGAGGACCGGTAGAAGTGCAATTCCAGTTGACAATGCTGGCAATATCTAGCATTGATAATTAAAAAAAATATAGGTAAGTACACTGAATAAGTATACCTGACATTAGAGTCAGTTAAATGTTGTTGATGAAGGTCCCTAACACTAGTAGTAGGCAAATATATTGCACTAGTCTGCCTGATCATGGTCCCCAGGATGTACTTGGGGACAGATGACCTGAATCTTGATTTGGTTATTTGCTACAAAGAGCATTTCCACTTATCACATAATTATCTGACCTTTAATGTGATTAAAGCTGTAGCTTGCAATATTTGGCATTGATTAGCAAGTTAAGATTAACAAGGCAGAAATTGGAATTTTATTGAGTAATAGAACATGAAATAAGTAGCTCTTCTCTAAGATGTGCTTATAATGATTATCTGTGGCTGTTTTGATGGCAGGTTATTACTTTGAAGACACATGTGTAACCAGACCAGTCAGTGTCTATATAACTCGGTGCACATGGCTGGAGATATAGAAACAACCATGATTTAATCAGACAACAAGTTTTATTTCCAGACCACCCAAGCGATTGATATAATTTTCCATTGGGGGATGGGGAAATGAATGTTCATCTGTGTATAAAATAAGCAAGAGATAGGAGATGTCAGCCAGACACCTAAGTCCAGACGGCATGGGTTCAGTGATAAATCAACCCTCATTCATAATCCACTTTCCGCTTACGAGCAGCTTCCTAATTGGCATGAAAATGATTATGGTGATGTAATTTACTATGGAAAGAGAAGGTAAGCAAAAAAGGAGGACATTTTCCATACAGTATAAATTTGGTCATGTCACGTTAATAAGCTAATAATTTTAAAACAACATGCAATCCAGATGACTCCAATTGCCCTCTGCAGCAACTTATTTACCTAATATATAGAGACTTCGATTGTTGGTGCATATATATGTTTGCAAAGTGTTCACATTCTAACCAACGCTGTATATGATCAGTCCATTGCTGGACATAGTAACAGTGGTGTCAAGTTTAAATCATGTAGGTCAGGTAATGACAGTTTAAGTCAGGTAGTTTAGGTAGAAACACTAATAAATAGCCAGCACACACCAAACACTTACACACATCATATAGTCAGTACACACCAGACACACACTATATTGTTAGTACACACCAGACATGCACACTATATTGTTAGAACACACCAGACACACACACCATATGGTCAGCACACATCATACACACACAACATACAGCCTGCATACACCAGACAAAGCTCACTGCCTGACAACCCAGGCAGTTCCCCTACAGGCAGTTGTGCAGACTGGCGTTCTGGCCATGTAAGCGCTACATCATGTGCAGGGTGGCATGATGTGCCCTAACAGCGTTAATGGGTTAATATAGTGCCCGGATATCATACATTTGAGTACCTCCCTGGATGTCAGTAAGGACACATCAGGTGTTTAAATTTCAGCAAAATACTTAGTGAGGTCAGCCCATGTCTGCTCAATACCTGTAGCAAAATATTATTAGATATTAGATTTTCATTACGTTTGCATTGGCTTCCACGTGGTCTGTGCAGGGGTGACAGTGTCACAAAGACTAAAGGAATGTATTAAACAGGTAGCCGATCAAATGTCTGAGGATAATAAAAGTGGCAAGAATTCTTGTGCCATTAGTAAATAATCCCTACCATACCTTCGAGAAGCTCCACACTCCAACAGTCTGCCAAGCCCACCCACCGTAAATCTCCATTAATGTGGTTGATATTGTGGAATAGGATTGTGCTTTGACCTCTCGATGTGTCCCCTTTGTAGTCGAGGGCAATGTTAAGATCTCCCGCTACTATCATTAAGCCTTCCGGAACTTCTTCAAACAAGCAAAAGTGTAAGGACAGTCTGCTATAGTGCCTTTATAAATAGGAAATGGTTCAATGGGTCTTCTAACATTGCTGTGCAGTTGAATGGTATCGTTTGTGCAAACACAGCAACTCCGGCTTTTTTGGAATCTCTTTTATTACCCACAACCCCAGTGGGGAAGCTCCTATCCTTCAGTGCAGGAGCTAATGCCTTCCTAAAGTGCATTTCTTGTAAGAAAGCCACTGATACCCTTTGTGCCCGAAGCCTTAAAGTTTGGAGCGTTGTTCAGGGAAATTCAATCCATGGACATTATTAGTCCATAGGTGCAGGGGGATAGGAGAGAAACTCTCCATTGCCAAGAAAGGATGGTCGAAAGAGACAAGAGGGAAAGAGGAAGAAACAAAAAAAATAAAAGTGGGTGGGACACAAAATTACCCTAAAATCTAAATATATAGAATTGCGATGATGACATCATGTCTGAGGGAAAATGTGAGGGAAGAAATTCCACAATATGAGTCAAATCCCCCTTCACCATACCTGTTTCTGTGCATATGCCCCCGGGACAAGATTGAGGGACAGTCTGTACCAGTCATTCATGACTCTCTATTTGGCAGTAAATATTTGGCGCATGACGGTTTATGAGCTATCATGTTGTGATTTCTTGAAGGGTGTATCAAGAGCAGTCCCGCCTAATTGCAGCCAGAGGTGGAGCGTAAGCCATCCCATCTCTGATGCTATCAAAAGTGCTTCAGTGGCTCTCCGACCAAGTTGATTACAATAAAGGCCCTGGCGGTAAGCATTCTCTAATTTCTGCCTCCCTTAAATTATCTAGACCAATACCACATATTCTCGTGTCAGTACTCTTGTACCTGGGAAGCTGGTAACATTTATAGATTAAAAAAACAGATGTTATGCCATTGGATTATATTTTATCAGTATATGTGATTGCTTAATGTACATGTACATGGAGGAGTAGCGGGGATGACTCTCTCCAAATGGTCTATATAACATTACAATACTCATACATTAATCATTGCATGGGGGGCTTCTGTCTGACTTATTATAAGAGTAAGGTAGCATAAACATTAAAATTACAGCAAAAAACATGATATTAGTGAGATCATTGGTGAATGTTGTAAGAAATCCTATCAGCATCCTACACAGGGTTGGCCTGCATTCTTCCTCTCCTGTTAAATCCCATTCCCCTCCCCAAATGGCTTACACGTAGAACCAGATCCACTTGTACGCTACAGTCCTGTAGGTTACCAAGTCCCACTTGTACTCCAGTCCAGGTGCCAGGTGCTAGCGTGATGTATTACTTGAGCAAATTGTAGAGGCGTAAATTGTAAAAAAAAAAATTAAAAAATTGAGGGGCGGCTTGTGACAAATAAGCCTAGCAGTGGAAGATACCTGGCATCTCCACAGTTACTTGGTGGATTCCAAACATCCTCATATCCCAATACCCCTCACCAAGCGGTGCATGGACAGTACTCTGCTTTATTAAATGAAGAGAGTATATTTAAAACAAGACCACAAGAGGACATAGACTTAAATTATAAGACTTTAAAATAATATCAGGAAGTACTACTTTACTGAGAAGGTAATGGATGCATGGAATAGACTTCCAGCAAAGTGGTAGAGGTTAACACATTGGGGGAGTTTAACCCCTTAAGGACCAAACTTCTGTAATAAAAGGGAATCCTGACATGTCACACACATGTCATGTGTCTTTGAGGGGTTAAGCATGCGTGGGATAGACATAAGGCTATCCAAGATACTAATGTAAGTATTAAGAAAACTGGGCAGACTAGATGGTCCGAATGGCTCTTATCTGCCATCAAATTCTATGTTTCTATTAGTGTCGTGGGCTTTTTTCTTTCCCCTAGGAATGTAAAAATAGTAATGGCATTCTTCCAAAATGAAAACAAAAAACAGAAATTGTACAAAAATAAATGATAATCTGTACCATGAGCATTGGGATCCTACACCTCTGCAGCAGAACATTTTGGTATCTTGTTATCCACATCACAAGTGACTGCTTTGTTTGTCTTCAAAAACTGAAGGCAACAATTTGTGTAAGTAACTGCTTATTCCTCGGGTCCCTCTGATCCTCCTCTGCACTGCGCAAAGTGGCAGTTGCCAGCGACTCTCATTAGCAGCCACTCTATGAGCATCCGCGTGGTTAAGGATCCAGTTGGGCACCGATAATGCTGTGAGGTGCAAAGCTCAAAGGTAGCGTGGGACATCTTAAGGCTATTGTATAACTTGCCAGATGTTTCCAAGTCTGGCCTGTAGGCTGAACAGAAACCCCAGTCAAGGGCAACAGTTCTTGGTAGGGAGAGATTGTCGATCCTTTGAATTGTATCGCAGAAGTGCACCTGGCTATTGACATTATGCGTTCTTTCAAGCCAAAAGCATGAAAGCATGGAGGCAGTAGATCACATCTTGTGGCAGGCCATCCACTTGGAGGGGAGGGGGGGGGATGGAGTGCTCTATAGGCCCTGCCAGTGGTATGGAGACTGGTGCACTAGTCATAAGATCTGCTTAAATAGTGCTTCAAGCATTTCTGCAACAGGATACCCATCAGATAGGCCTTGAACCCTTACATTGTTCCACTGGCCTCTATTATCAAGGTTTTCAACTTGTCTTCTAAGTTCATGGAGCATATTTTCTTTTTCTTGTGGCCGCTATCTCTGCCGTTCTAAGTTGCTGGCCCGACAGATCTCAGTTTCCTCGATCTCAACTTTTGCATCAAGAGAGGTCAGGTGACTTTTTTTATCTGGGTACGTTTATCTGGATAAAAACTGTTAACAAAAATGTAGCTGTCTGAATATTTTCTGAATGCACTGTATAAGACAAGCAGTGGAAGAATTTTTCAGAATCATTATTCTTTATATTTTGTAATTTGGATTTTAATCCACTACAAATCTGTGTTTAGTACATAAACGCCATGATGTAACAACCCAGTTTTTGTGCGCTTTAGATTGTTGAAATCTCAAGGGATCCTAAGTTACCCCTTAGCAACAGCATAATAGTTCTAGACTTTGACGCCAGCACATCTAACACAAATGTTATTTACCTTTACTACTGAGGTATCTAAACAATCCAACGGCACATTTAACTAAAATTACTTTTGTTTTTTTGTCAGTTCGTGACCTAGTGTTGCTTTGTTTTAAAATTACACACATAACTTGAGGTTGTTTGGGAAAATTATGACGTTAGCAAACAAGTATAACAGGCAGCATCCTTTCATAGTTGTATTATCTTATTTAGTCATAGTGCTTATGTAGGAAGCAGGAACGCAGGAAAATTTATTTAATTGACTGCATGTATTATGAAAAAATTACAAAAGAAACTGTTACTGCGTGACTACCATTTGTTCTTTTATCATCAACATCTGAGGTTATGATGTTCAGATTACCTTTAAAAGTACTGACGGAATTGAATTCTATAGAACATTGTGTAATAAAATACAGGTTATTCACTATAAACTTTTTGATTGTCAAGCCTTACCCAATACATTGATTGCCTTGCATTTCTTGTTTTTTAGAGAATAGACAACCTAAATAGGCAATTGTGAGTGTCAAACAGAAAAAAAAAATGCTAGGTTTCGCCTCCCATTTCAACATTTGACAAGTTATTGATGCATTACATGTAACGATGGTGCCTATAATTGATAGACGTTTTCAGCATTCCTTGAATTGACGTTTTCACCAGATAATTCTACCCCATCAGTAGCAGGCTATTCTCTGTTTTTCTACAAACACACTTCCCTGTCTCACAAATCCTACACAGGGGAGGACTGGCAACTTTTGGCCTGAAGGGCAAGAACAACTGAGTAGCCCTTTTTTTGCATACAAAATGAGCTGCATGGCATAAAGGAACATACCTGTAACTCCATTGCCCCAAATAACAATTGGCATCATTTATGAATATCATGTCTCCTAACATTTCAAATGGACAAAGAGTTTTAGGGGTGCACACTGGGGTGCAGTCAGGGGTAAGGCTGTTCTGAGAAATTTTAGGTGACTTACTAATAAAACCATGCACAACTGTAAACATGTAAATTAGCACAAAAACAATATCTTATTTATACAGATTTCAATTTTTTTTTGTATTATTAACCCCTTAAGGACTGAGCCAAATGTACACATTGTGATCAAAACAAAACGTAAACAAAATCTGGAATTTGACTATATGTCTGTTCAACTGTAATTCACCTCTTTCATATTAAAGGGACACCATAGTCACCAGAACAACTACAGCTTATTGAATTTGTTCTGGTGAGTAGAATCATTACCTTCAGGCTTTTTGCTGTAAACACTGTCTTTTCAGAGAAAATGCAGTGTTTACATTACAGCCTAGTGATAACTTCACTGGCCACTCCTTAGATGGCTGTTAGAGATCCTTCCTGGGTCATGGCTGCCTAAAATGCATCCAAACATTCAGTGTATCCTTCCTCTGAATGCAGACACTGAACTTTCCTCATACAGGGAGTGCAGAATTATTAGGCAAGTTGTATTTTTGAGGATTAATTTTATTATTGAACAACAACCATGTTCTCAATGAACCCAAAAAACTCATTAATATCAAAGCTGAATATTTTTGGAAGTAGTTTTTAGTTTGTTTTTAGTTATAGCTATGTTAGGGGGATATCTGTGTGTGCAGGTGACTATTACTGTGCATAATTATTAGGCAACTTAACAAAAAACAAATATATACCCATTTCAATTATTTATTATTACCAGTGAAACCAATATAACATCTCAACATTCACAAATATACATTTCTGACATTCAAAAACAAAACAAAAACAAATCAGTGACCAATATAGCCACCTTTCTTTGCAAGGACACTCAAAAGCCTGCCATCCATGGATTCTGTCAGTGTTTTGATCTGTTCACCATCAACATTGCGTGCAGCAGCAACCACAGCCTCCCAGACACTGTTCAGAGAGGTGTACTGTTTTCCCTCCTTGTAAATCTCACATTTGATGATGGACCACAGGTTCTCAATGGGGTTCAGATCAGGTGAACAAGGAGGCCATGTCATTAGATTTTCTTCTTTTATACCCTTTCTTGCCAGCCACGCTGTGGAGTACTTGGACGCGTGTGATGGAGCATTGTCCTGCATGAAAATCATGTTTTTCTTGAAGGATGCAGACTTCTTCCTGTACCACTGCTTGAAGAAGGTGTCTTCCAGGAACTGGCAGTAGGACTGGGAGTTGAGCTTGACTCCATCCTCAACCCGAAAAGGCCCCACAAGCTCATCTTTGATGATACCAGCCCAAACCAGTACTCCACCTCCACCTTGCTGGCGTCTGAGTCGGACTGGAGCTCTCTGCCCTTTACCAATCCAGCCACGGGCCCATCCATCTGGCCCATCAAGACTCACTCTCATTTCATCAGTCCATAAAACCTTAGAAAAATCAGTCTTGAGATATTTCTTGGCCCAGTCTTGACGTTTCAGCTTGTGTGTCTTGTTCAGTGGTGGTCGTCTTTCAGCCTTTCTTACCTTGGCCATGTCTCTGAGTATTGCACACCTTGTGCTTTTGGGCACTCCAGTGATGTTGCAGCTCTGAAATATGGCCAAACTGGTGGCAAGTGGCATCGTGGCAGCTGCACGCTTGACTTTTCTCAGTTCATGGGCAGTTTTTTGCGCCTTGGTTTTTCCACACGCTTCTTGCGACCCTGTTGACTATTTTGAATGAAATGCTTGATTGTTCGATGATCACGCTTCAGAAGCTTTGCAATTTTAAGAGTGCTGCATCCCTCTGCAAGATATCTCACTATTTTTGACTTTTCTGAGCCTGTCAAGTCCTTCTTTTGACCCATTTTGCCAAAGGAAAGGAAGTTGCCTAATAATTATGCACACCTGATATAGGGTGTTGATGTCATTAGACCACACCCCTTCTCATTACAGAGATGCACATCACCTAATATGCTTAATTGGTAGTAGGCTTTCGAGCCTATACAGCTTGGAGTAAGACAACATGCATAAAGAGGATGATGTGGTCAAAATACTCATTTGCCTAATAATTCTGCACTCCCTGTAGAGATTCATTGATTCAATTCATCTCTATGAGGAGATGCTGATTGGCCAGGGCTGTGTTTGAATCATGCTGGCTCTGCTCCTGATCTGCCTCTATGTCAGTCTTAGCCAATCCTATGGGGAAGCACTGTGATTGGTTTAGGCCACCACTTCTGATGATGTCAGCAGACTGCTTGTTTTTATGAGGCAAACAGCATGCAGATTTACAGCTTCAGGCTTGAATACAGTAAGATTTTGCTATATTTATGGAGGCATGAGGGGGCCAGGGGGGCTAGATGGTGGTGTTAACACTATAAGGTCAGGAATACATGTTTGTGTTCCTGACCCTATAGTGATCCTTTAAGTGCACCCACACTTATTATATATCATTTTATTCAGGGGAAACAGGGCTTTAATTTAACATCAAATACTTAGCTATGAATCATAATTTAATATGAATAAAATATTTTAAAATGGGAAATTGTTATTTTTTTAGTTCTACGTGACATTTTAGCTGTGAATGTCATAATACTGTTTGCTTTTACTGCAATAAAATACACATATTTGTATTCAGTGATATCTCACATGTAAAACAGTACCCCCTATGTACAGGTTTTATGGTGTTTTGGGAAGTTACAGGGTCAAATATAGCATGTTACATTTTTCAGTTTTTTCACATTGTAATTCGCCAGGTTACATTGCCTTTGAGACCGTATGGTAGCACAGGAATGAGAATTACCCCAATGAAATGGGGTATGTCCAGTCTTTTTTAGTAGCCACTTGGTCACGAACACTGGCCAAAGTTAGTGTTAATATTTGTTTGTGTGTAAAAAATGCAAAAAACTAATTTGAACGCCAATTTAGTGGCTTCTAAAAAAGACTGGACATAACCCAATTGCAATAACTTGGGTTGTCTACTATTGCAAATGGTATGCCATCATGGAGGTAATTTTCATTCTTGGGATACCATACGGTCTAAAAAGGCAACGTCACCAATCTGGCGAATTTCAATGTGAAAAAATTGAAACGCAAGCCTTATATTTGACCCTGTAACTTTCCAAGACACCATAAAACCTGTACATGAGGGGTACAGTTATACTTGGGAGACTTCGCTGAACACAAATATTAGTGTTTCAAAACAGTAAACAATTATGGGAAAGTTACAGGGTTAAATATAGCAAATTAAATTCCCTGGACTTTTGGCCTGGGTTGTCAGGCAGGTCCCACAAATTGTAATCAATAAAATGACCTAATTATGTAAAAATATTACATAAATATATATACGTAGAATTATTAGATATATACACACACACACGTATATATATATATCTCACAAGAAAAAAAAATCAGCACTCCCAGGTATTTTCACACAAACTTCTTTACTGGAAAAAGTGTCAAACAATCATCAACGTTTCAGTTCCAACTAGGAACTTTCATCAGGACAAACACTCCTTCATAGGGTATGGAATGTCATGGGCACAGTCTCATCTCTCCCCATAGTCACTTGTAAACACCTTCAGAGACCTCATTCATACTCATCTCAGACTGGCAGGGTATTTAACACAAGATACTGCAGTTCTGGACCAGTTCAGATTTGGACAACATTAAGATTATGGGCCACCAGCCCATGCACAAACCTAGACAGTGTTTGGCCAGCAACGGCCCTGTTCAATACCTGTCTGGCGCTTCACTCCTCTATTACTGTGCCAAAACACCTCATGCTGTTTTAATCTACAGAGAAATAGTGAGAGGCTGCAGCTCACAGTCACAGCCACTGTATGCTAAAGGTCCAAGGAGTAATTAACCCCCACCTCATCTTGCCAGGCCTGTTTTAATTGACTTCATATTGCCAATATGGCCTGATTCTTATTTGATTAACTGGCCCTAAACAATGTTAAAATTTTCACAATTTTTACGTTTAAATTATGAACTATGGCTAGTCCATAGAAGCATCAAAAATACAGAGAGAGTGGGTGTGTGTGAGTTGGTGTCGTGATCCATCTACCTACAGGCTCACAATTAATAAACATACTGTTGATTTTTATTAGAGATTATGTAAATAGAATAAAAAGGGGAATTTAAGTAGGAGCAGCTTGAAAGGTTGCATTTTACCACAATAAAGGCAGGTTTTTTAAAATGGCATTTATCCTCACTTAACCCTACACATAAAGTTAGATGAAACAAGTTAAACAATGCATTACAATATAGTTTAATTACAGAGCCTTTTTTTAGTGGAATGGGTACACACCCATAATCTGGGTGTCTGTTCTTTGCCTCCCCACTCTCTATCACCATCCCCCTCTCACTATCTGATTATATGCTGTGTCTGCAGTGGAGGGAGGGTGAAAGCATGTGTATTTGTCCATAGTAATTGAATTTAACTTCTTTTCACCTTGAATCTTTTTACTGCTTTCAGCCTGAAATCTTCAGCATATCCAGTATACATTATGACTTTCTCCTGCACTGTTTTAAAAACAGCACCCATTTCTTAATTTAAAACATCGGCAAGCATCTCTTCTCACGTTACCAGCCCCGATCATTTCCTTTAATTTAAACATTGCTTCGAGTGTCCCCTCCCGTTCCTTGTGGTTGTGTCACTGTCATTCTGTGGTGGCACCAGCAGATCAATGGGTTAAATGTCCTCTCTCAGTATTTGAGTTTATCTCCTCTGGCAACATTAATAGCTTGAAGGGTAAGTGATCTCATGTCCAGAGATCAGATTAAATTACAATTAAAGATAATGTATCTTCTTGTAATCTAATGTATAAGGTATTTTAATATCAAATATTGTCTTCACATTATGTAACATTAATATAGAAAAATGAATGACAGGTTGCAAAAAAAAAATTTCATTACATTATGATAAAAAAAAAATAATATATATATATATATATATATATATATATATACACATATATACACACACACACATTCTGACACTTTACACAGGATTATTCATTAACGTGAGAATTCAAGGTAAATATCAAATGTAAGGTCAAAATAGCTGAACTAGAAAAAACAATATCTAAATCGGGTATGCTTTTGCTTTACCTACTCTAATCTTAAAGGGTTACTCCAGTCACCATGACCACTTCTGCGTTTACATGTGGTCATACTAGTAGCAATCTAGATCTACATACAGCCTTGATTCCACATGTTTTATCTCTCAAAATGATTATTAAATAGAGAGATTGATATCACTCATTGGCCGATGGTTATTAATACCATATTTTGTATTACAAGATTTTTTATTACTTATATTTAATAATATTATTTTGATGTTTTTATTTTTCTTTTAAAATGCACACCTTAGGCGATCCGCCCTTTACAAATTGACTTTTAAACTTTATTATTTCTTAATTGAATGACCACTCCTTTAGATGCAGGGTATATATACCCAGTTTGTGGACAACAGATCTTTGTATTGAGAAAGTCCTTCATAGGGGACGAAACGCGTAGACGATCTGTTTTCCGTCTCCTCCGATCTTCAACCCGGCTTCATTTACGGTCCGGGAGGGATTTCTGGCAGCTGTTGAATTCAGACCTACACATTTTATCTCGTGGTAGGGAGTTGGCGTGCTCCCCTTACCTTACACGAAGGTCGGGTGAATAGGGTAAGTTGCTCTGACTTAATCCCTGGGTTTATAACGCTGGGAGACTATTCACAGCGGCACCCCTCACCTTTACCCAGTGGTTTGGCGGGTTTATGAGCTCCCTCCCCCCATGAATAATATATGTGTTTGAGGTCTGATATTCATTTTTGATGTTCTACAATTTGATGTGCACAGTCCTTTTGTTTTTTAATAATTTTTCTTCTTTGATACACAATCTATATTAGTGTTGGGGGCCCCACACTGTGTATCTTCGAACTCTGGTCTGGACATATTTTTGTGATAACTTTTATATATATAAAAATCTCTTTATTGTATTCATGTTTGATTAACTTTATTGTTTATATATGAATAAATACTTTGTGTACATTTACATTTTTATTTTATTCTACAGCTGCTACTTTGGAATATAATATTTTTAGTGGTCATATCTTATTTGGAGCGCTCACATACCCTTGTTGGTTTATATTTTATTTAGTAGCAATCTAGTGCAGTGAAAAGCAGTGTAAATTTTGGCAGCAAATTTCAATTTAGTTTTAGTCATAGTCTTTTGACTAAAAAGCCATTTTAGATTTAGTATTTTAGTCATCTGAATTGTTTTAGTTTTAGTCTAGTTTTAGTTGACTAAATCTCCAGAAGATTTTATTCAACACGACTAAAATCTAATGGGTTTAGTTAAAGCCTCTGTCTGTCTCTTTTGCCCCTTCCACAGTCCCACTGTGTCTCTTAGTGTCCTCCAAGCACCTCTGGGTTTCTCTCTCCAAAGCCCTGGTCTGTCTCTTTTGCCTCTTCCACAGGCCCTCTGTGCACTGCTAATTTTGGCGGAAAATTTCAATAGAGTTTTAGCAATAGTCTTTTGACTAAAAAGCCATTTTAGTTTTAGTCGCATTTTAGTTGTCTGAATTGTTCTAGTTTTAGTCGACTAAATCTCACAAATGTTCGTCAACAAAAATGTAAATTTGCACTTATATGTCAGGAGCTAGTTGCACCGCACGCACATGTGACTTAGGCAACCATGAACTGTGTTCCTGGCTGCAAAATATCAATTCTGTACAAAATGTACGTTAGTTGGCCGCACACAAAGCGCACTGGTGATAGACATACAGAGTTTATCCTTTCCAAGCAGCACCTAAAAGGGGAAGAATGTGTCCCTCTTTTATCTAATGCCTCCCTGCCTCCTTATAGTCTCATTGAGCCACCAAGAACGTCCATCAAATGCTTTTTTTGTGAGAAGCATTTGATTGGACTGTCCGTGGGAGATGTGATGACGAAGGAGGAGTGGAATCCAGAGTTGGTTGCTTTGCCCAAAGAACTTTGTATAGGTTGAAACATTGCTCTTTGCATTTTGATCCAGTAAAACTGATTTGTATTTGAACCCTGTGTGTGCCTGAAGCCTCTTTTTGGATATATCGTATACTAAAGTTCAGGCATGATAGTCATGAATCAATATACTTTAAGAACCAAGAGAATCAGAAGTGTTAAGTTAAGAAGGAAGGTTCAGTGCCTTGTGGTTTGTCTGCAGCAATACCTTGACCTCGCCACAAAGCTCTATTTTTATCCCTAATTCATTCTTAATTTACCGATTACATTTTATCTGGTGGAAACTCTAGCCACCAATAAAATTAAACTTTTTTTTATTTTTATATATATATATTTTTATTTTTTGGAAAAAAAATTTGTTTTGTTTTAACATTATCAAAATACATACAATACCTCAATGAGCATTACAAATATACAAATAAATATGTTCCATTAAAGCAAATAAAATTAAACTTAATTGCCACGCTCCCCTAAAAACACTTGTACTCTCCTAACTTCATTTAACTCTAACCTAACCCAGCCAACCCCATGGCTGAAAAAACATTAACCTAACATACTTAACTTCATGGCCGAGTTACTCTCACCTAATCCAGCCAACCCCAAAGCATCCATCGTTGGGACAAGTGCTTTACACCCCAATGTTAACTTGTGTTAAAGGGTTACTCCAACCACCATGACCACTTCAATGATTTGAGGTGGTCATGGTGGTAGGAATCGGTATGTGCAGTGTTTCTGCTTAAAAGAAAAGCTGCACACACTCAGATATTGATCATTGTGTGGTGCAGGCTAGTTGCACTCCCAGCACACGTGACACTGGCAGCCCAGAGCTCTGTTCTGGGCTGCCTAATGTCAATTCTCTGCATAAATTACATCTGTTGTCAGCATGCACTGCACGCTGACAACAGATGTGAAAATCTTCCCCTTGCAGGCATAGCCAAGATACAAGGTGAGTGAACTACCCTATAGGGCCCAGCAGGGCATATTACTCAAGAAAGGTCCCCATCTCATTAAGGTGGTAGTAACCATATAACATTCCAATGAGGAATTCTCAAATCACTCAGCAAGGAATTTAGTTTGGGCTCTTTTCAATAACATGCTCAATCATCTCAATAGTTACATACAAGTCATGAATTGTTATTTAATGCTCTGCTTCTGACTACCTCCCCACAATTTAATTCATTTATCTGTTTGATAGGTTGTGAGCTATAATAGAGTTATGACAGCCAGGGGAAGAGGGGCAAGTGGAGGGGGATAATGTATCATTTTTTTCCAATACTTTATTACATAGACTCTATTGTATTTGTAAAGTTGGGTTATTTTAGGTGAAAATGCAAATGCACAAAAATTACAACTTGCCCCACATCTAGTAAGACCAAATAATATGATAGTAGGGGATAGGTACACCCATCATATCTGCTGTGAATTAGTAGGCTGTGTGCTCAAACTATATTATTTAAAGTTTGCTAGTAAAAACAGTGACAAAAAAAGGAAAAAGGAGTACTTGAATGTATCGTGTTTTTCAATTTTTACACAAGAATTGTTTTGAAATATAACAGTTCACATGTTGCCTCTTGTACAAAAATGGAACAACCACTGTGCCATCAGGCATTTATAACAGTGGAAGACGCAGAGTTGGGTACATTGTCTATAGATTTTCCAGTCTGGTAATAGCTGGTGACCCTTAGGATTCTGGGTAATGTATTAGTCAAATCCTGAGAGGAATGCAGACGAGTCCAGAGCGGTGGGCAAAAATTCACATGTTGTATTATAGGGACTACTGTTTGTTTTTTTCACACAAACTGTGATTAAAATTTAAATAATATATCTGGATATCTGGATAATATTATGCCAGGATATAATTTATTCTTTTTTTTTATCTTGGTTTTACTGTGTTATATTTAAATTATAAACAGGTAAATTAAATTGTTGGTGTTCTGTTCTAATCAGTTTAAGTCCAAAAGAAGCACAGACTCAAAATATACTATTACTGCATGGCTGCTGGTAATCTGTAAGGTTATTGGCCTTAACAGCTCTCTAATTCCAAGTCTGTTTCTTCCACTATGATGCTACAATGATATATTGCTTTCACAACTGGGTCCCACGGGGGATGAAGGCAGTGATAAAGACGTCACACACTTGCCAATATTTATACCAAAAAAATAATAATAATAATGGCAGATTATTTCTTGTGACAATATGTGTAGAAAATAAAATATATAATTTAACTGCATTTCCTGCAGCCCTAGCTTGTTTATTATTGAGTGTGTTTTTTTTCCAATCTCTTGTTTATTAATTATCTTCCAAGAAAGGTCACAAGAACAGGACAGATTTTTCTCACCCGTGAGCTACATCCCAATATTATATCACCATACCTGCTGCTAATTCTTGTCTCAACATAGAAAATGACATTCAGCTACATTTTGCTACTGCTGTGCCACATTGTTTGCATTCAAAATAGCAAGTCCCAGGTTTATTTCCTTTACTGCTATGTCAATGTAACATTCATTCGACATAGTACCTCTGCAAACTGTGCTAAATGCATTATTTTGCATGTGTACACATAGCTAGTCACCACCATCTCACTGCAATCAATCTTTGCCACTCATGCAGAGAGATATCCCCTCCCTTGTAGAAAAGACTTCACTATAAACCATGATGGCTCACTCACTGACCTGAGAAAACATCTGAAAGCCAGACTGTTTAAATAAACTGTGGGCCAGAGCTTGAATAAAATGTCAGTGGCATGATACAAATCTGTAATTAGAAAACCCTAGTGCGGACAGCAAATCACAAAATGGCAGGGTATGTAAACCCTGTAAAATGAATATAATTTTAATTTGTATATATGTGTACAACTAAAAGCCAGTGCCAGGACCATGAGCAATTTAAGTTGCTGAGTCCACACCACTGTCATACTTTCTGAATTTTCACCTGAAAATATAGATAATAAACACAATCTGTATTTAGTGTGAGCTTCCTTTATTCTCACCAATACCATTAAAACCTACTGCCCACTCACATAAACCATTTAACTTGAATCACACATAGTATCTTAACCTTAATCCTTGACTCACACCTACCACTTTCACCTTTATCCTTCTATATTGCACACATTACTTTAACTATCATATGTCTTTTACATGTTTAACTTTAAAGGGATCCTATAGGGTCAGGAAAACAAACCCGTTTTCCTGACACTATAGGCTCTTGGAGTGCCCCCTTCCCTCTTAACCTTAATCCAGCACCAGTCTCCCTCGGCACTGGTGACCTCTCCTCCCCCGCCAACGTTAGCTCCCTAGTGGAGCTGAATGCGCATGTGCGGCCAGAGGCACGCACACTTTCAAACCCGCCCATAGGAAAGCATTACTCAATGCTTTCCTATGGGGATCTTTTTTGACACTGGACTCCATGAGGACATCCAGCATCAAATAGGTGCAATTTACTTAGTGTAAATCACGGAAGCGGCCTCTAGTGGCTGTCTAGTGGCTGTCACTAGAGGCTGGATTAACCCTGCAGTGTAAACATAGTAGTTTCTCTGAAACTGCTATGTTTTCAGCTGCAGGGTTAAAACTAGGGGGACCTGGCACCTAGACCACTTCATTAAGCTGAAGTGGTCTGAGTGCCTATAGTGGTCCTTTAATCTGTAAGCAGCAAGTTTTGAAATTATTTTTTTTTAAATGTATTTATTTTTTATTGTAGGGACTATTTTGTCTTAAAAATTGTCAATCTTTTGCAATCGTTGGCAAAATGCAGAATTCCCGCCACCATTTCCATTTTGTATCTGATGTAACTTTTCACATGTATTGTGTAAAGTTTTAATTCCAGTATGAATAGCAATGCAAGGTTTGCAACCAGTAACTTCAGTAATTAAACAGATCAGATCATAATCTGTTTTATGGAAAGTTTTTATGTACATGTCAAAATATCCAGTCTTGTGACTTGCATAACTGCTTCTGGATCTTTACCTATGTCATACACACAAGATGCCTCAACTTTTATTTCTTGTCATATTTTTCTTTTGGTTCTTACCTGATGTCACAACATATGTCAAGGAGACAGACGTTTCCTCATTCATCTGTTCTGTTATATTGTCATCTACATCTGTAGAAGCTTCTAGAATCTCTCCAGGAATCATCTGTGTCATACTGAATGCATCTTCATCAGTGGCTAACTTTGCATCTATGTCCTTTCTGTTAGAGGGCAGTGTTAGAGAAGAGTACTCACTAGGCTTCACCTCAGGTTCCTGGGAAGCTGATCCCGGTGAAGGCCAGATAGATTTTAGTGACGGAGTAAAGGAAATAAAATCCATTAGTGAAAAACTCATAGTGGTAACACTGGGATCAGTAAGGTCATTGATCTTTAACAGCACCGAGTATGGTGAAGGTGTATCCCAGTTCAGTGTGGTCTCCTGGACAGAAGACAAAGTAATGTCTACAGCAGAAGAAAATAAAGTTGACAGCTGAGAAGGTTCTTCAGACCATTCAGATGGTGATGACTGAGAAATAGGCAAAGTTGAATGTTCATTTGTGGCCATTTCCATTAAATATTTGTTGGTTGCTTGATGGACGGGAGTAGATGACACATCAGAAACATCTTCTGCTTTAGTGTTGGCTTGTAAGAACATTTCAGTTTGTGGGTGTTCTGAAACTAACATTGGTGAATGATGAGTTGGGCCAAATGGTTCCTGCTCATCATCTTTTTGGCTTGGAATAAAAGAGGACTCATCATTATTTTGAAGCCACACAGATGCCAGTGTTGATGAATACTCAGTTATTGATTCAAATCTTCTTGAGGGAATAGCATGCTGTAAGTTTGGATCTTTGGTTGCTTTCCCATCCTGAGAGCTAAGGTGCACAGAGGCCAGCACGAGGATTTGAATACAAGTCCAATGTGATGAAGCCATAATCATTTTCTTTAAATAACATTAAGTGGGAAAAGTAATATCATCGTATACTCAGTCTTCTCTGCCAGCAATAACTGGAACAAGAAAATACAATAAATATTACTTGTCATATTTAAATTGCAAAATATATATATAAGTAATGGTTAAGTGAACATACAGAAGAGATTGAGAATCTGCTTCAGGAATTAAAGACTAGGCAAGACAAAAACACATTTTAATCTGATTTCTTTTACTACAGCCAATATATGTTAAAACAAATCTTTACTTGGCATTAATGTTTGTATTCAATCCTAAATTTTTCAGGCAATTGCAAATTATCTCCCTTGAGACCGTGCCCCATAAAGTTCATAATAAAATATTTTGTACTGGAGCAATCAAGAAACAAAATGCGTTGACTTAATAATAAGGACACTATTGCCCATTTTGAAGTAAGATAAATACCATGCAGAAACAAAAGGCCCACTTTAACCACTTTAAGACATTTAAGTTCAATAGCCTTTTGAAAATGAAAACACATGTGATAGTGCATTCACATATCATTTATGAAAATGGTGAATAATAAAAAAACTAGCAAAATGTAAATAATTCATGCTTGCTCGGGCACAACAACAAAAAAGGCCTGGGAAAGGTAAAATACTTTTACAATGAAATATGACCTCATAAACAACAAATACAGTATTTGTGTGTGGAAAACAGTGGTATAAAATGACCTTGCAAACACCTTAAAAGGGATTTATCATATCCCATGAATTTTAATGCTATGCTTATTTCTTCCTATATGTTTTTTTTAGTTGTAAAAAGTTAAATTAAATGTAAAATCCACACTTCTTTAACCTGCAAATGGGAGCCTCCATTTTAGCCCTCTATCAGTCAATGTTTTAAGTTATGTCCTTTACATATGGCAGCTAGCACAGAGAAAGCATACAGGGTAGAAGAAGCCCGAGACAATGTTTTAATTTCTTCTCTTTGTGTACAATGCTTGGCCTGTCCTTTTCTAAACTGGATTATGATGTAAATCGTTAAATATTTAATATAACTTTAAAAGAAAAAGGAATACAAGTAATAGTTGATTTTTTTATAACATTAAAACGATATATAAGGTATGTAAGGTATGTCTGCTCAAGTGTGCTTCTTCATGCATCATTAGACATTTTGTGCTAATTACCCTCCAGCCAAGTCCCTTGCCAGTGCACTTTAAAGGAACTAGGCTAATTTGCATAAACAGCCTTTGGATATGTAATAACTTTCCCGAATTGGCATAATCCGTCTATTAGATGTGGAAACATTGTTTGTGTGAAATCAAAATCTGGCGATGAATGAATTTGAATGAAATGTAATGAGTTCAGTTAGCTTTTATGTAACAGCTTCATTAATTTTGAGACCTCACAAACATATGTTTGTTAAATATAGAGGAAAAGTATACATAAGAATAGAAATCCTAGGAAGTGTCAGTCCCTCTTTAACCCCTTCAGGACGGAGTCAATAGTACACGTTCTGATCAGAACAAAATGTAAACAAAAACTGGAATATGCGCTATATGTCTGTTCAACCATAACTCACCTCTTTCTTACTAAGTGCACCCACACTTATTATATATCATTTTGTTCAGGAGAAACATGGCTTTAATTTCACATGAACTATTCGTATATGAAACATAATTTATTATGAATAAAATAAAAAAACTGTGAGAAATTAAATATTTTTTTAAAAATTTGTAGTTCTGCCTCACATTTTAGCTGTAAATGTCATAATACTGTTAGCTTTTACTGCAAAAAGAGTACATATGTGGATTCAGCAAAGTCTCATGAGTACAACAGTAGCCCCCATTAACAGTTTTACGGTGTTTTAGAAAGTTAAAGGGTCAAATATAGCACATTCTATTTTTCAGGTTTTCCACATTGAAATTTGCTAGATTAGTAATGTTGCCTTTGGTATGGTAGCCCAGGAATGAGATTTACCCCCATGATGGCATACCATTGACTACCCAAGGTATTTGAAGTGGGGTATGTCCAGTCTTTTGTAGTAGTCACTTAGTCACAAACACTGGCCAAAGTTAGCATTCAAATTGTTTTTGTGTGAAAAAAGCAAAAAACTAATATTTGGCCAGTGTTTGTGACTAAGTGGCTACTAAAAATGATTGGACATACCCCATTTGCAATACCTTGGGTTGTCTACTTTTGCAAATAGTATGCCATCATGGGGGTAATTCTTATTCCTGGGCTACCATACAGTCTCAAAAGGCAACATAACCAAATTATGGCAAATTTCAATGTGAAAAAAAATGAAATGCAAGCGTTATATTTGACTCTCTAACTTTCCAAAACACCATAAAAACTGTACATGGGGGGTACTGTTTTACTCAGGAGATTTCACTGAACACAAAAATAAGTGTTTTAAAACAGTAAAACATATTACAACAATAATATCGTTAGTAAAAAATGCAAAAAAACTTCACTTTTACTAAAAATATCATTGTTGTAATTCAAGTTACCATTTTGAAACACTAATGTTTGTGTTCAGCTAAGTCTCCCGAGTAAAACAGTACCCCCCATGTACAGGTTTTATAGTGTCTTGGAAAGTTACAGGGTTAAATATAGTGCTTGCAATTCAAATTCTCTGCACTTTCTGCCTGGGTTGTCAGGCATGTCAAATTTTAATTAATTAAATCACATAATTATGTTAAAAGATTACTTAAATATACACGTAGAATTTTAATATATATATTTAAAGTCTACGTGTACACTTATGTAGTTATTTATGTAATTATATATATATATATATATATATATATATATTTGCGGTTATTTGTATTTTATATATAGATAGCTATATATAGAATGTCATTCTAAGTGTATTTTAATAATTAATAACAAAATACAGTTAGAATGAAATTACATATGTATATATAATGTTTTAATTTTTAAACATTTTTATTTATTTTCTATTGTAATAATACGTGTATATATAAAATATATATATAGATGTATTATATATATATATATATATATATATATATATATATGTAAGTAACGTCATTCCAAGTGTATTTTTTTAAAATATATTTTATTTAGTTTAGAATAGCATAATCAACTTTTCCAATATATCCAGTTAAGATGTGAGCATACTGACATCGTAATGGGTATGAAAACATTAACGGCTGTAACAGTAGGGATCAATAGCAAGATGTTGGGCAGTCTCTGTTGTCTTTATGTTGTTACTTTGTGGTTGTTTGAGGACCATAAGGAGCTGTGTCCAGTGGCAGAGTTCTGTGGACCATTGTGTCATGGTGTGTCACAAAGGGGTTTTTGTAACTCCTTCTGTCTCTGTGTGGTCCGCGTTACTTGTCGGATCTGAGTCTTGCAGCCTTTGGCAGTGGAGTCAGCCTCTTAATTGTGTTGTTGGATAGCACACTGTTCCGGCGTTTGTTAATGCTCTCTGAGTCCCCTGGATTCTTGGTTGGAGGTGAGGTCCCTTGCTGTGGCATGTTTGTCAGGCCGGCCCTTTGTAGGAAGAGCTCCAGGTCATCCCCCGAAGTAAGTGTGCGGCTCTCTCCCTCAATTTCTGTGAGGAGGGACCCGTAAATGCCCCAGCGATACCTCATATTGGCGTCTCTTAGTTTCCTCACTATAGGTGACAGTTGTCTCTTCTCCGTGAGGATGGAGAATGGTGTATCTGGGTAGACAGCTATCCTGTGGCCCTCAATTGATACCGTCCCTATTTCTCTGGATTTTGTCAGTATGGCAGATCTCGCGGAGATGTCCCGGGTCAGCACAATGACGTCTCTAGGTGCTGCGTCGGGTGCTGCCGCAGACTTCCGTACTCTGAATGCCGAAGTGATCTGTGGTAAGTCGAGGTTGTCGGTAATGCCCATGGCTGTCAGGAGGCTGTGAGCGTAAGTCAGGAGCTGTGTGTTGTCAACCTTTTTGGGGATGCCTCTGAGGCGTAAGTTTTTCCGCCTGTGTCTGACCTCCATTGTGGTGATTGTGCGTCTCATTTGCTTTACCTGTGAGGTAAGCTCTTGTATGTCTCGGCCTGTGGTCTGTATTTTTTTGTCCCTGGAGGTTTCTCTTGTTTCTAGGCTTTTGACTTTTTGTCGTACCTCCTCCACCTCTGTCTGCACTTTCTGGAGGTCATCCCTCCAGATCTGCCTCATCTCTACCAGAAGCCTTTCGTGGCAGGTGCCTCATCTTCATCAGACTCCATGATGTAGGATCGAGGAGAGGGTAATGAGTCTTCCTCTTCCAGGGAGGCTTCAGATGCCTCGGGTATGCAGTAGGCCTCAGGCGCCATCTTAGGTCTCTGTGAGTTCACAGGCCTCTCGAAAGCTAGTCTGAAGTCAGGCTGTTGGAGCTTGGCTGGACCTTGGTGACTCTTATTTTTCTTTCCCATTCTCTCTGCTTTGGGGGTGTCTGTCTCCCGGGTAGAGTTTCCACGATATTGTGGCTTTTTCCCCGTGTTTTGCTCTGGGTCTGAGCGGAGCTCCGTGAGAAGACGTCCGCTCAGTTTCGCTGTCGGCCACGCCCCCTATTCTAAGTGTATTTTAATACTAATATATATATATATATATACATATATATATATAATTATATTAACATTAAAATACACTACGTATGACGTTACATATATATAACATACATTTATTTTATTTTAAAACATGTTTAATCATTTTTTTTACACTACCCACCAGCAGGGGGATTGTCTGACATTTTAGACAGTCCCCCCTGCTGGCAGATCCACAGCCAGCTATAGGGGGCCATGTGATCACTCTTTGGCCTGATTTGCCTTGGGAGGGCTGCCTGGGCTGTTAGGCAGTCCTCCCGAAGAGGATCGCGGTGGAGGCAAGTAAATCTTACCTCCTCGGGGGCTTAAGCCGTTACGGCTTTAAAGCCCATTTAAATGGGGACAGC
This sequence comes from Pelobates cultripes, assembly GCA_933207985.1. Classification (NCBI taxonomy): domain Eukaryota; kingdom Metazoa; phylum Chordata; class Amphibia; order Anura; family Pelobatidae; genus Pelobates; species Pelobates cultripes. The sequence continues at coordinate 146,209,211 of OW240914.1, read as the reverse complement.
ATAGAATGCCGTAACGGCGTTAAGAGGTTAAAGGAATACTATAGGGTCAGGAACACAAACACCATTTAGGTGGCTTGCCCTCCCTTAGCCCCCATATAAAAGATTAAAACCTTATTTCCAGCGCCGCACGGGTCAGGCTGTACTGGCTCCGCCCCTTTCTCAAAGGGAAAGTATTGGATTGGCTAAAATAGGCACAGGGCGGGGCCAAATCCCGTTTTGAATCAATGCATCTCTATGAGGAAAATTCCATGCAGAGCGTGGGGACGCTGAACGTCAGTGCTGCTTTTTCGGCAGCAATGACCCAGGAAGCACCTCCAGTGGCCATCTAAGAAGTGGCCACTTGGAGGTGTCCCTAGGGGCAACGTAAACACTGCCTTTTCTCTTTTTTACTATTTACATGAAAAAAGCCTGCAGTTGTTCTGGTGACTATAGTGTCCCTTTAAGTGTAAGTTTTTTTGGGGGTATGGACTAAAAAATGTATAATGAAAGGTTTGGATAGATATATTTATGCTATTAAATGAGACATGGTTATAGCCTTATGACTGCTATTTCACAAGACACCATTACACAAACTGAAATCACAAGGCACATATGATCTGGATCTTAAAAATCATGACTCCATGATTCTTTTGAACTACCAATGTTGTTGCCCTTTGGGTATCTGAGCATAATGTTCTAGTGAAACAGTTACACTGTTCTGCCATAAATAGTAATCATCTGAGTGGTTTAAGGAAGTGTGTCCAAATTCACACAACATTGAAATTGAACTCAGAGTCTTGAGTTCTAAAAAACAAGATAAAGAGACTGGGTAGATCATAGGATGTGGAAGTTCTTATCAACCATCCACTTACATTCTTTGTGATTGAGAACCAATACAGGTGCCATTAGTCTGTCTCCCCCAGGGATTAGTGCAAAATTCCAACGTTATCTCATTCAAGTAATAACCTCTCTGACCAGGTTACAGGATTTAACATATGCAAAATCTGCATTCCTTCTGAGCAAACAGGAAAATTGTTTACATATCCACCCTTTTACTTTAATATGGAATGGAAACTTTACACCATTGATACAAGTCTGTATCTGGATATTGCAAATTTACAGTAATTTCCATTATTCTGCATAGCTAAAAGGAATATCGCAAAATTTGCATTTTCATAAGTACATATTTTATCGGGAAACTGGTGCAGACTCCATAGAAGGATTACTTCCAATTTTTGATAATAGGCATGTTATTGTATACAAAAGCTTTAAGTGGTTTTCTGTGTCCTATTCGAGCTTACGTATTCTGAAATCTCTATAAATTAGGCATGTTTTCTATATGTTTTAGCATCATCTCAGTCTATGTGCCATTCCGTTTCTATAAATCAGCAATCTTTGATCTCATTATAAGCTGCATTATTATTATTATTATTATTATTTTATTATTTATATAGCGCATTGTTTTCTTTCCCATTTTCATCAGTCTCTACTCTAATATGCCATGTAAATATTTTTGCCTTTTGTGCTTTATGTCCTTTTAACCCCCCTGCCCCTCCATTATTAGCTGTGTTTGAATCCATTTCCTTTTGAAGACAATTTGAGCTTATTTGACTTTTCTACATATGTCCAATAATGAATTTAAAATACCATGCATGATGTCAAATTGTGCTACAACAAAACTCTGGTGTTCTCACTGTTTTTTCATTATTGGTTTCATTTTATAAATAGCCACTCACCACTTGGTGTCCATTTTTCTCTCAAGACCAGATGCCATCTCATACTTGAGTTTTGGCACTTAATCTTATATATAATGTGTTTGACTATAAAATAAACAACTCTCAAAATGTAAATTAGTGATTCAAACTTGATGGCAATGGCTACTAGACTTGTGCACGGCAAAAAACAGTTTTCTTCTTCTGTGTCTATATTTTACATTTTCTTTCCTTTACATGACATTGTGACCTCATTTCAAATTTCTATGTACACTGTACAGTGTTCTACATGTGTCTGCCTTACATCATAGATTTGAGTATCGATATGAGAACTGGAGAAGTGTTTATGAACCAGGCAATGAAGATAAAGAGTATATACCAGGATTATTTTGAACATTAGCCAGTTAATTATGTAAAGGAGCACTATAGTGTCCATGTATTTCTGACACTATAGCTCTAATATTGCCATTTAGGTGTATGGTCCCTGCTCTTCCCGCAGTAAAAAGGTGTTAAACTTACTTTTTTTCCAGTGCCATGCAGGTTCGTCGTGGTTTGCTCCACCCCCCGCTCTGTCTCCTTGGCTGAGATCATCAAACCTGATGATCTCTGCCAATCCAATGCCTTCCCATGAGGCAATTGCGCATGCGCCACAAAACGCCCTGCTGTGCCAATCAGCATCTCTCCTTATAGAGATTAATTGAAACAATGCATCTCAATGAGGAGAGTTCAGTGCCTCATTGCAGAGCGTGGAGACACTGACCGTCAGTGCTGCATGTTGTGCAGCATCTCCAGTGGCCGTCTGAGTGACTGCCACTAGAAGTGTTACTAGGACAGGGGTAGGCAACCTTCAGCACTCCAGATGTTTTGGACTACACCTCCCCTGATGCTCTGTCAGTATAATGGCTGTAAGAGCATTTTGGGAGATAGTCAGCACAACATCTGGAGTGCAAAGTACACACCAGAATAACTATATCACGCTGTAGTTGTTCTGGTGACTCTAGCACAATTACACAAACACATCACAATGATGGTTTAGTGTAATTGTGTGGCAGGAAAAAGTATCACTTTTATAATCAAGTCCAACCTGAAAGAATTTCAAAAATAATTTATAATTTTAGGACAAAGTAACCAAATTAGAAAAAAATTGGCAAGTTAGTTATATTTTGACAAAGAGAACGTTACCTGCGCTCTGGCCTAAATCCCTATGTACATTTAAACAAAATGGAGGCTCTTTAGTTTTATTCCAATGGCCATTTGAATATAAGCTCACCTGCCACGTCAAGGCAAGCCCCAAAAGGTGAGTCCTACTCTAGCCATTAGATTTGCTGATATCAGCCAAGAATCTCCAATGAGCCAGGAAGGGGTATTTTATAAACCCTTTCACATTTAACCCTTTATAGGGCTTCTACACATACAATACACTTTCCTAAATGTACATAGGGATTTAGGCCAGAGCGCAGGTAACGTTCTCTTTGTTTTTACTATGTATTTTGAGCTGTTGGATACTAAGCTTGTGCTGCTGTAAGCGCGTGCTTTATCTTTGTGTTAGTTATGTTTTGAGTTTGGTTATTTTGTCCTAAAAAGTCCTTGAAATTCGCATTGAATCCCTGACAATTCCTACTTTAATGAATAACGCAAATTGTGTTGATTTTACCAAGACAGATTTGTGGTCAAATTCATATATTAATTTGCCAACAGATGAATGCAAAATTATTTTAGTTTAATAATAGATCAGAATTTTTTTTACAATATTCATACAACAGATCCTATGTGCGTTATATCACAATAGAAATTAGCATTTGAAGTATGTTAAGCACTGTATAACACTGCACACTACAAACATCTTATACTAAACAGGGAGCTTAGGGGGGTCATTTGTGCATAGGGTTAACATTTATTATATTCATGAACTACATTGATAACATACAAACAAGAGTTTGCAAGAGAAAATGCATGTTACTGTAACAGGCACACATACTGGGGTTTGCATTACTGTTATGGAGTAGCTACGTATTTACAGAACACACAAAGTAGTGTATTGCTGCAACAAAAGGGGCTATATGGATCTTTTCCATATAAAGAGGTTAATTCTTCTCTTTCTTATCTATAGTGTGAAGTGACTTTGAATGATATTTGAGTCCAGTTTGCCTGGTTTGTGATTATGATAGGATTCTCTGAAAAAGTACTTAGATTATTCATGTTGCAATGGATGGAGGGATGGGTAGAGAAACTGAGACTGTGCTGCCAAAAAACATATGTAAAACTTATTTTCAACTGACGAAGATTTTCACTGTGTTCTGATGTAGTGGGTGGCTGCTGCAATTTCATAGTGAATAAATGATGTCATTATAAACAAGCCTTTGAAACACCAACACACATACATATGCATGGCATGAGTTTAAAGGGACTAATCATTAACTCTTTCACAACTCCAGCCACACCCGAAGCTGTGTATTCTGTGGGGTGGCTACGATTATCCAGGGAACACATTTATATACTCTGTCTTTAATTACAAACAATTTCCTCTGTTACTTCAATAAAAATTCTCAAAAGCCACACTGCTAAATGAACATGTCATTAGATTAGGGTATTTTAGGGAAGTTTCTGGAAAGGACAAGATACAAGCATATTATTGCTTTTAAAGAATTTATTTTGCGTGAAATGGAAAACTGTCACATTTAACTTTTTCATAAACAAAGAGTCATTATCAAAAACACATTTAGAATACACTGAAATTCCAATGAGCTCAGAAGAGATCATAAGACAAAATGAGAAAAAGTTTTAAGATTTTTGAAAAATGCTGTCCTTGCTGTGTGTGCACAGATTACATATGTTGTGCATGTGAAGAAGATTTTGTGTACTCACACACTGAGCATGTGCATGGCAAGAAGATATTATGGACGTAGTATTGACTTTCACATCAGTGAGAACATTACTCACTGCCGGACACACTAACAAGTGAGAAACAACACTCATATCAACAATATTCTACAAAGAAACCAAACAGAGAATGGAAGCCTTTAACATCATAATGATTTACTAATGTGCTAATAGTGCTGAATGAGGTCTATCAAACAGTAATGTAAGTGAATTGAATTTGCCCTCTTCATCTAGTTTACAGCCTTGAGGAGAGGTGTGTAATAGGGTTTGTGCATGCCTGAGGTGATATATTTTAGGAGTATTGAACTGGGTTCTGTAATTTATTGGGACAACTTAAAGGGACACTATAGTTACCAGAACAACTACAGCTTATTGCATGTGTTCGGGTGAGTAGAATCATTCACTTCAGGGTTTTTGCAGTAAACACTGTCTTTACAGAGAAAAGACAGTGTTTACATTACAATCTAGTGATAACACCGATGACCACTCCTCAGATGGGCGCTAGAGGTCCTTCCTTAAGCAGTCCTGCCTAGTATGCATCACAACATTCAGTGTCTCCACCCTCTGCATGCAGACACTGAACTTTCCTCATAGAGAGGTATTGATTCAGTCAATCTCTATGAGCAGTTGCTGAATGGACAGGGCTGTGTTTGGCTTGTGCTGGCTCTGCCCCTGATCTGCCTCCTTGACAGTCTAAGTCAATCCTATGGGGAAGCATTGTGATCGGCTCAGACCACCACTTCTGATGATCCTATAGAATGTAAGCTCGATTGAGCAGGGTCCTCTTCAACCTATTGTTCCTGTAAGTTTTTTGTAATTGGCCTATTTATAGTTAAATCCCCCTCTCATAATATTGTAAAGCGCTACGGAATCTGTTGGCGTTATATAAATGGCAATAATACAAACATGTATTGCTAGTGCTGTAGTGTTCTGCCAACTATTTAGATGTACACCTCCCTTCCTGCATTAAAAAATACAAATTTTCTTAACTTTTAGCTCTTGCTTTGCTGGTCTATATGCTTCTGCACTGCCGACTTGGCTGATATCATCGGTCTTTATTATCTCAGCCAATCCAATGCTTCCCCATAGGTAAGCATTGTGAGGCTAGTTTGTATACAAGGCAAACTGTCTCACTGTGCCAATAAGCATCTTCTCATATAAGTGCATTAAATCAGTGCATCTCTTTATGGAACATTCAGCATCTCAGTGTTGAGTGTGGAGACACTGAACACAGGTCCTGCAAAGATTGAGGGGAAGTCCCTCTAGTGGCTGACTGAGAGGTGGTCTAGAGGTGGACTTTTACTCTTATAAAAAACTGTTTCTCTTAAATATTTTAGGTCAAATTAAGCTGGAAACGTAGGTGAGCTTGAGAATCCTTTTCAATCCAACTATTTTGGCCTACAATTTGAAATCCTTGAATAAGTGAGAAACCATGTAAAATTCACTAAGCCAAACTCAGTGAAAATAAGCTCTATCACTGAGCACAAGTTCAAATGTAAAGGATGTTAGATATTCTTTATAATCCCTAAGATTGCCATAGAAACTAATGACAAACAGGGTTATTCACTAAAGTACGAATTCCAAGTGAATTTAAAATTTAAGGCCACAATAGCCGACCTAAAAGCATAGCTGAGTTAGAGAATTTTTAAAGGGACTCTCCAGTGTCAGGAAAACATATCCCCCACAGCCCTCATCCCATGTTGCTGAAGGGGTTAAAACTCCTTCAGTGACTTACCTGAATCCAGCGCCGATGTCCCTCGGTGCTGGGTTAGGCTCCGCCCACGCTCCTCCCCCGCCAGCCACGTGCATTAGACCTCCCCTCCTATGGGGATTCCAACGACGCTGGAGGTCCCCATGAATAGCGTGAGGACGTCAAGCGTCGTTTAACACATAAAACTTTTTGTATATTAAGAAACCGGAAGTCCCTCTAGTGGCTGTCTGACAGACAGCCACTAGAGGAGGACCTAACCCTGCAAAGTAATTATTGCAGTTTATAAAGAAAATGCAATAATTACACTTGCATGGTTAAGGGTGGTGGGAGTTGGCACCTAGACCACCTTGGCTACTTTGACCTTAAATTTGAAATTAACTTTGAATTTCACTTTAGTGAATATCCCTGAAAATCTGTTAGATAGGAAAATTTCCCATGCAGTAAAATCCAGTCCTTTCTTATACTGCAAATCACACGCAACAGAATAACTTAAAAATCCGAGTGAAACAGTACCCTTGTTGCATATATTGTATACAATTCTTAGAAAGGAGCCAAATTATTATGTATTATTATGTATATCAGCAACATAAAAATAAAACAAAAAATAGTGTGGCATGTACTGTCAAGTGATGTCCTTGTGTTTAAATTCGCTATTTGTGTATTTAACAGTGGTGTGTATGGATAAAACATTTATTATGTGTAAGACATAGTGACGCGTAATATATTGGACAGAGTATAATCTTCACACATTTAAGTAATGAGCATCCTTACATTACATTTGCTACTCTTACTAAATCATTATGGTAGGTCTGCTCATGATATCTTAAGGGAACATGCACATAAATGTGAATCTCCAGTGATAACATGCAATTATTTCTAGTTCAAGATACACCAACAGTCCAGGATTTAGGTATTTACCAATCATGTTCCAGTAGGCATTCTGACAAAACCAGAACCCTTGAGTTTTTCAACCATTGCTTACATACTGAAGAGAACGCTCTCCTAATTCTCATACTATTATCCTGCTTGGTTGTATAGGTGTATGTATGAACGCAAAAACAATTCTAGGGCAACGTGTTAAATCTAATCAACAGTCGGATTATTTCGCCATATGTAGCACTCTACTCCAGCATAGCACCTGTTATGAATTAATAAAAAAGGGTTTTGAGATCAGTGGCATAATTCCCTCTGCATGGTATAGTTATGCGTGTATTTGGATTCCCCTTATTTGCCTGCCTCTGTAACACTGAGCTACCTGTGTATCTGAAACATGCAAATATGTATGTATATAGATGCACATATGATTTATATGCAGATATAAATATGCAATAGGATGCACGTTTTTACAGAGAGCAACATGCAAAGAAAAACAAAAATCTCTGCAGCCTTTCTACGTTTGTGTGTCTCTCTGTAAGATGTCTGCTTTGGGTGCATCTGTAACATTGAACAAAATGTATGCGTATAGAATTACCGTGTACAATCTGTGTGTAATGTGGCATCGTGTGTATATTTTACACGCCGTAGAATGCTGAGTTGGAGATCTGTTTCCAAACTGAGTATGCCTTTTTTTTTACTCATCAAAATGTATGATGTACAACACACAAAACACCGGTTTACCTGCAGTATGCAGAGCAGACGATAACACAGTAAAAAAAAAAAAAAAAAAAAGTGTGTAATTACATGCTAAGACTCGGTTGCTTGAGACGACAACATGTGAATATATACAGTAAATAGTGCATGCAGAACTGCACAGAAATTGTAAGCATCACGTAGAGAACATGGAACCTGCTGCAGGATTCTCAACGTTCTATGCGTCAAATGAATGAAGATGGTGGCATCACTCACCCATCCAGATCCATGGTGCTGTAGCGTCCTGTGTGCACAACCCGCTCTATAGTGAATCTGGTTTCGGCTCCAGAGGACCGATCTCCACTACTAAACCAGACCCACCCTTTCCCATACCAAAATTCCTCCTCCTCCTCCTCCTCCTCTCCCCCACCTCCTATCCTGTCTGCCACTATCTGTGCCTTCCAGTCCCCTCCCTGTCACTGGCTAACTTGCAGTGTGGTGCATGTCGAGTGTTTATAATTTAGACTTGTCTCTGTGTTGCATTATTTTTGTGGTTTGTTGTATGTGAGTCGCCTTCACGTGCAGCTGGGATTTATATTTTTGTTTTTTAGTTGAACTGGATCCAGGAAGAATTCATTTAAATTGTAGTTTGTATATGCATTATTTAAATATTAATATGACAAAGGTTTTAGTCATACATTATATATAGGATTTATGCACTTATAAAAATAAGCTCAGCATGTAGTATAGGTCTATGGTGAATTAGGGTAGATAGCTTCAATTCCCCTGTTAACCTGTATTCATCTTTTATGCATGTAACTAAATTATCTTGCTATTGTGAGCCATGTAAAATTAATCTGGCATGCCAAAACTGTTGCTCATGATCTGTAGTTTAGACAGACAGGAATGCATAGACTCAGATTTGTTAAAGAATGGCAATTTGTATGTTATCCCTGTTAACGATCGTTATTTCCATAGCATTTTCGCTTGATGAAGCAAAATGAAAAGAGCACAATTTTAGGCACATAATAGAAAAGTGCAAGAAATATGTAAATAAAAATATTTATATCTGTCGCTTCACTCCATTTGTGTGGCAAAATGTTTTTAAAAAAAACTCTGTCACCCTATACGTACTTTGCTTCAATGTCTTCCACTTCTCTTCTTCACTACTAATCTATTCTTCTTTTTCTCCTAAATAAACAAAGCAAAATAGGGACGACTTAGTTTTCTTTCGCTTGACAAAACGTGACATAAGGCGGCGCTATCTTTATCAAGTTTTGTAAATCGCTGCTAGACAATTTCTATGGAGGCTCCCGCTTGCAAGTAAGTGCTCATTGTTTCTGGGGGGGTGATGTGAGGTCTTCACCCTCTCTACTATGCATGTTGCCCACAGCTTCTTTATTCTACAATAAATTACTAAAGGTATTTCTACTTTACTTCAGTTTTTTTAGGTGATGCCTTTTTCCTGGATGACCCCTCGTTAGATCCAATTACTTAGATGTGTGCATATGTACTCTTTTACTGTATTAGGCTCTTTTTCACCTCTCTAGAGACATATATGTTAAAAAACCACTAAAGGCTATTGTGCATGCACTGCAAAACGCCCCACTGCGCCAACCAGTATCTCCTCATAGATATGCATGTAATCAATTAAGCTCCATGGGGAGTGTTCAGCATCTCCATGGAGAGCGTGAAGACACTGAACATAGGTGCTGCACACTGTGCAGCACTGGGCTAGGAAGCACCTCTAGAGGCCATCTGAGAGACTACGACTAGAATTGTTTATAGGCAGCTATCTAAACACTGCCTCTTCTCTGAAAAAGCAGCATTTACATTGCTCAGCCAGCAGGGACATGCTATAGACACCAGGGCCACAACATTAAGCTGCAGTGGTTCTGGTGACTATAGTGTCACTTTAAATAGAATGGTGTGGAGAGATAAGTACCAGGAGCCGTGAACAGTGTTCTCTGTAGTCCAGTCAGTTTAAGTAAGACCTGCAGGAAAGGTTTTAGAGGGTATATAATTCAGTTTTGTCCTTGCTACTATGGTGTCTGAGTGAGGCTGGACAGAAAGTAGAAGGGATCATTTCCTACCTGCCCACTAACAGCCTCTCACACAGGAAATACATTGCAGGAGGAACAGGTGAATCTCTTAGTGATACACAATGTATCACCACTCCTGCGGCTTTAATATCATCAATCATAGGAGTATGACTGGTATACAGAAAACATAGGAGGGTGAGTACTTTTTAAATAACCCTTCAAACTTCAGCACTCAAACCAGAAAATAAACCCTTTATGTTATGTCTAACTCTTCTTAAAGGGACACTATAGTCAACAGAACAACTACAGCTTAATGTAGTTGTTCTGGTGAGTATAATAGCTCCCTTCAGGCATTTTCAGTTTACATTGCCCCTAGGGACACCTCCAAGGGTCCACTCCTTAGATGGCCACTGGAGGGGCTTCCTGGCTCGGGGTTGCACAGTAGGCAGCCCTACCATTCAGCGTCCCCATGTTCTGCATGGAGACGCTGAATTTTCCTCACAGAGATGTATTGATTCAATGCATCTCTATGAGGAAGTGCTGATTGCCCCAAACTGTGTTTGGTCCCGCCCCCTTGCCGATTTTAGCCAATCCAATGCCAATCCAATGCTAAATTAGCCAATTGGATTGGCAAAAAATCGGCCATTTTGATGATGTCACAAAGGCAGAGGAGCCAGTGCCGGGAGACCCGTGCGGCACTGGGAATAAGGTGAGTTTTAAACTTTTAAGGGGGGAGGGGCAAGCCACCTAAATGTTGGGTTTAGAACTATAGGGTCAGGAATGCATGTTTGCGTTCCTGACCCTATAGTGATCCTTTAAAAACTAAACACTTCATACCCCCTAATGCTAAATTAAACCCGACTCTATCCCTAAACTCAATAATCCTAAAAGGTCTTTATACCACAACTTTAACCCCTCACATGCTTTAATCTTTTAAACACTAAACAAGGTATGTAATCTAACTTTGACATTAACCCCTCTCCAACCTTAAAGAAACATAGTATCAGGAATACAAACATGTAATCCTGACACTATAGTGTTAGAAACATGTTAGGTGGCTGACTCCCTGTTAAATAGGGTTAGCACTGCAAAACGCTGCACTGGCTAATCAGCATCTCCTCATAGAAATGCATTGAATCAATGCACATCTATGGGAAAGTTCAGTACCTCGATGAAGAGCATGGAGGCACAATGTAAGTGCTGCTCAACCCAGGAAACATCTCTTATGGCTGTCTGAGTGACTGTCACTGACGATGTCACTAGGCAGCAATGTAAACACTGCCTTTTCTGATGAAAAGGCAGTGTTTACATGAAAATGCCTGCAGAGACATACTATACACACCAGAACAACTACATTAAGCTGTAGTTCTGGTAACTATAGTGTCCCTTTAAACCTAAACCCCTCTTAATCCTAACCACGTCCATCACTATCTTTAGCCCTGCATGCATTTACACAGATGCATATACTCACAGATTCAAGCACAATACATTACAAGCAGGGTAGGAATATGCACATACATACATTTATACATATTGTTTATAGATGTCAAATGTAAATTATTTTTTAAGATGTTTTACGCCTTATACTTTATCTGCCTTACTTTTGGGTTTGGGAAACTCTTTACTGCACCTCTTTACCAGGAAGGCATGCCTTTCTAGCTTGTTCACAGGTTGAGGGCTGTGGGGGGTTAACCTGTTTGGCCCAAGGCCCAGAAAACTGAGACAAAGGTGTTATCTGCAAATGGTTCCTGGTGGTGCCCAGGTTCCTTCTCACTAGACCATGCCGCTGGTTGACAATGCTATAATCCAGGATCAGTGCTTAAACGAGTAAGACGTAAATCAAAGCATTCCCTTTACTAGATCCTTGACCAGAATTGTGCACATATCTTATCAAATGCCCTAAGACTGTCTTTAAGAGTTCCCCAACAGAACCAATAAAAAAAAAGCAGTTGCCTTGATTTAATCTAGATAATAAATAAATAAAATAATGCTTTTTTACTGCCTTGACACAGTGCAGGGACTGAGGGTGAAGACCATATTTTTAACCCTCTCCTACTGCTATTGGAAAAGGAGCACTATTGACTCTGGGCTGTCTACCCTTGGGATTATTTACCCCTCACCCACATCATATTGAGTGACATGTATAGGAGGGAGCCTAAAATTTGAATACCTGAATTTGAAGAACAAGACATTGCATGGATACGTTATATTCACCATGGGCAAATAGTAATATTCACAATTTGAGCAAATGGCCCAAAATGTGGACACATTTGCATTTGTCCATAACCAAATACCCCCTCATAATAGTATGTCCTCCTTTCCCCCAGCTAATAGATGACCTTTTCATGCTCTGCTGTTGATCTGCAGCAACTGGAAACTAACAATGTGTGTGTTCCTGGGGGGGAGCTCACTGCAGGAAGCAGTTCACTGCTAATAGTCAAATTCACTAGTAATCATTTGAAAGCCTTCATACCCCCAGACACAGGTTTTATTTTTTTGCATGGATCACTGCGTTTTGTTTTATTACATAATGTGCAATTTGCACAAAGCTAGTTATAAGTAAAAAGCTGAATGTAACCCAAAATTATGTTTATGTAATCTGTATTGCATTATTCTAAATGTAATACAAAGTGACAGAATAAAAATATGTTGAAATAGGACTGGTAGGCTGAACTGAAGGTTTATTTTCTTTATGGAGAGAAAATGTGCAAGTTAAGAAGTTGTATATTTTCTGTATATTAGTTTTCATTACTTGCCCACGTATTATTATTGTCAGCCTTAGCCGCTTGTGCCCCACTTGCAATGTACCCTAACTTGGCAACCTGTTGAAATATGGAGGGTGTCAGTACCTGGATAAACTGGTTACCAAATGTCAATATTGCAATTTTGATTATTGCTCTAATGAGCCAAATGAAATATGCACATTTGGAGATAACAGCTAAACTGCTTGATATGGGATTTTGCACCTAAAGCTTCCACTTTGTAGTGGCAGACACACCTTGATGTCTCTTTGAATACTGTGGTCACATCATCACATCACAGAAGAGGAAATAACTTCTCCACGACACAGGTTCTCTGTGAGGATATTAGGAGCTTTATCTCTCAGTGGATTACCCTCATGTGCTCTGGATCTATAGGGCCATTTAACTGGTTTTCACTATTTGCTTTTCTACACAGTTTCTTAAAGATTAAAGGAAGACTACTGAGAACATTATATTGATATGTATTTTATTAGTTTGTTGTATAATTATTGTTTGGAAGAATGTAGTCATTTCTCTGCTTGATAAGTGAAGGCAGCAAACAAACTTTGTAATCTTTGATTCTTCTGTTGTCTTGAATAGAGATGTATAATTAAACTAATTGTCCTGTTTCCCCACTATAATTTGCTGATACACCTTTCCTGTGATATATGCAGCCTTTTACATAGGTAGATTAATGTATGCCTGGAGGTCTCCCATTTGATTTTATCAATAGGCTATACAATTACTTAATGGCCCCAAAGTGGGTCGTACCATGGTTTAAGATCCCCAAGCAAAGTAAACTCTTCAGTCTGAGGAATGCCATTAGGAAACCGGCTGTTGTCATATGAATGTTTTAAAATCTTTTAATGTAAAAACTACTAGAAGTGGTTAATTATGAAGCCCATGAATCATTGCAAAATGGTTTGCCTAATTACTGGTAAATAGGGTCAGGGTACTCTTGGCACAATAAGCACTACAGCTGGCAGTAGAGGTTATCATACTCCGAGTAACCCTTTAGCCCTGCAAGCATTTACACAGCTGCATACACTCAGATTCAAACACAGTACGTTAAAAGCATACATATGCACATACATTTGAAGTTTTAAAATATTATTATGTTTTTAGATGTTTTTATACCTGAATGTCCAGTTGATAAAAAAATTTTTTATTGAGTGGGGAGGGTTAAAATCACAATCCAGTTATGACACTATGGTACAATACTAGAAATAAGTTCAGTTTAGAGGCCCGTGAGAAATGCCAAATATCACAGTACTTAAGCACATTTGTATGTAGGGAGTTTGTATTTCTATTTCTTTCACCGTCTATTAGGCTGTCTCTTTTTCATAATTTTACCTTATTATTTTTATATGGGTTTTTAATTCTATTTTAGTTTGCAACCTTTTTACATTTTTTTATTGCTGGCTTAATTTTCAACTGCTTAGTCACTGTTCCCCTGGTTTCACTAAGGCAAACTGCAATCAATCCATTCACGTTTAATGTATCAATGCAGTCCGTATTTTTTGTTTTGGGATGTGTTTTTGTAATGATTGTACTATTATTACTTGTGGTGAAAACAGGATACATGTCTGTGGGGAAGTGTCTTTGAGGCATGAACCATGTAAATGTTTCTCTCTTTTTGTGTCCATTGGATGAAATCATTTGCAGATGGTCCACGCACTCAAGGTAAATGCATTGAGTAGGTTTATTGGAGCAGATGAAAAGCAACGTTTTGGCCCACAACAGGGCCTTTGACAATTGAGTCTGTATGCTTGTCCTTCAATTTAGCGTTGCTGTTGTTCCCTAAATTACAGGACTCTGTCCTCTCATGATGTTCCATATGAATATTCCAGTGAGAAATATTCACAAAATATATTCAAATGCTGATTCAGAAGCACATGGACAAATGAAACAGCTAATGGGCTGATAAGGGAACATAATTTGAAAGAAGAAGCTGAAAAATTACAGAGCAGATTATCAGTTAAAAAATGTTTAATTTAATCATTCATTATGGAGAAAAGAATGTAAATATGGTAGGCGGAGAAAATGAATTCCCTAATGAGTAAAAACATTATTTGCGCTAATGCATATATATTTATATAGTTTTCCCAAACTTTTCCTTAGCCTTTAGTTTTTCACAGTAACTGAGATGTTTTGTTGTTTTACCCCATTGCCTTTTTATTGTAACTGACAGATGGTAAGGATTCAGTTTAAGTAAAAGAGCTAGCTTATTGACCTAAAGTACAACATCTGATGAGCAGGTGATGGATAATATCCGAGTTTTATAACACAGGATAAAGATCCAAGGATTCACAGAAAATAGCTTCCAGGGTAGCTCAGGCATATTTTTAACATTTTTATGTAAAAGACAGCAGAGCATCTGAAATTGTTTATTTTTAAAAGGCTTCTATTTTTCAGTCATCACAGGGACTTTTGTGTTTACCTGTAAACTGGGAGGTTTACACAAGAAAACATGACTTTTTTCCCCTAAATGCAGCTGGTAAAGAAGTATTAGTTCAAGCTTGTAACCCTCTCCTGCTTGATCTTCCCAAAAGCCGTACTGCACCCCTACAGTCTGTAATGAATGATGCTGCTAGACTGATTTTCCTCTCTAGTCGGTTCTCTCACACCTCACCCCTCTGCCAGTCCTTACATTGGCTTCCTGTGTGCTATAGGAGTCCATTCAAGGCACTAACTCACACCTACAAAGCACTGAACAACTCTAGCCCCTCTTATATCTCCTCACAGATCCACAGGTATGTCCCTTCTCGGTCTCTCCGCTCTGCCCGTGACCACCTCCTGTCCGTTGTCCGCACCCGTACGGCCAACTCGCGCTTGCAGGACTTCTCGCGGGCGGCTCCCTTCCTATGGAATAGCCTGCCTACCGCCATCCGACTCTCCCCTAGTCTTGCATCTTTTAAGAAGTGCCTTAAAACCCATCTCTTTAGGAAAGCTTATGGCCTCCAAGACTAACCCCTACCTCACATACCCGTCTCTTGCCCTCTCCTAAAGGGCAGCCCACCTTATTTGATTGCAAATTCCTGTCCTAATGTGTTTTTCACCCCACCTCCTATAGAATGTAAGCTCGATTGAGCAGGGTCCTCTTCAACCTATTGTTCCTGTAAGTTTATTTGTAATTGTCCTATTTATAGTTAAATCCCCTCTCATAATATTGTAAAGCGCTACGGAATCTGTTGGCGCTATATAAATGGCAATAATAATAATAATAATAAGCAAAAATTGATCCAGCATTCTTCCATAGTGTAAGCGTTAATAGTGCATAGTGAAGAGCACCTTATTTTAGTAAGTGCTCATCCACTTATTTTTTTATAAAATAAATGAGAAATGGCATTGGCAGTTTTATGAGCATCTATGCTTCCGAATTTAGCATGTTTACACCGGCTAGGTAATAGCAAAATGTAATTTTTCATTACCGTCAGATTTTGACATTGACTAGTAGGGCTGTGAGGAATAGTCTCTCAAACATTCCGATGAAACATGCTGGATTCTGTGCTTTGGTTTCCAGTAAAGGCTACTTAGTTTATTTATACACAAAATGAACAATGATCTGGCATTATTTAGCTGTGGACAGACGCAAATATATAGTGTATGATGCAGTAATTTTCCATATGAGGTATAGAGAGCACATTTGGAACATAGATGGCACAAAGGCCATGCTCTGACTTTTCTAATGCCGTAACAATGTGTTCCTTTTTTTTTTTACCACTGATTGAATACTTACAAGCTTAGTTTACCCAGCTGTACCTTTAAACACATTGGCTGTATTTCTTTAAATAATTAAAACCAGAACCTCACTCGACGACTATGTCAGTTACTTTGAGCAGGGGTCTAGTTTAAGTCTATCTACGCAATAAAATGTATACATTTATACATGTATCTATACTTTAAAACATTTGTTATCTCTCTATTGGTGTATCTTAATATAAACACGTTTAATATACATTTTTGTAATCAACAAAAAAATAAAATTTTAATGCAGTCCTGGAATATGTGCAGCTTTATGTGTATCATTTGGAATTACTGCACAGACATTAAATGTTTCAGCATTGAGCGCACTGGTGTGTATATATATATATATATATATACATACATACATACATACACTGTTTGTTTCCCTGGTGGACTAGTTACTTCTGCTCTCATGAAACCTGAGGCATGCTGCAATGATACCAGATGGAGCATGTGTTTTACTTTTTTTATATTTTATAAGATTCAGCTGTGACACTTTGCTTATCGTGACCAGTAGCCCCACTTTTACCCATTACCGCCACAAATTGAATATCCAAATGTGGAAGTTTGTATGCAGTCCTGGAGTATGTGCTTGCTGTAGTCGTTATGGTCACTTACCCAGAGTAATCTGTCAAACCATACCATGGGAAATGCATGTTCTGGTTGTGCCACCAATTACCTTTTTCTTTTTTTTTCTATGTATGTTAGGAGTCCAGACCAAATTTATTTTTGGGTTCAGCACTCTGTCCAGTTCCCCAGCTTCAGATGCCTCTTTGGAGGTGACCATAGGAAAGTATAAATTTGAGACAGTTTTGGACAGCAATGTCACTTTTATAACATTTGTTTGACATAGAGCAGATATAGGCTATGCGTTCTGAGAGTGTCTCAAAGCACTATCACTTTGTTTAATTTTGATACTGTATTTTCTTTTAGTTGTTTCACATTAATTTTGTATTTTTATATATATATATAGTCACAATGCTCTTACAACTCATTTTTTAAATACATTTTAGTTCATTTAGCACTAGTACTAATTAATTTGTCTCCCACATTAAAGGGACTGTTGGCATCCAGACCAATTCAGCTTATTGAAGTGGTCTGGGTGCAGTGTCTCACACCCCTTAACCCTGCAATTGTAATTATTGCAGTGTTTTGATTAGCCCCTCCATATGCCCCATTCCCTCTCCCCGTGCTTAATGCGGTAGCAGGTCCAGTCTGACAGGAAGGGCTCTCTCAGTGAGCACTTCTTTTCAGACCGTGGTCCACTTGGCCACCCTGAATACAGCGGCAAGAGGGGAGCAGCACAGCAAAATATCCCAACAGCCTGGCCCTTGGATTGATTGGCCCGATTGCAGCTGCGACTCTTGCTACCGTGGTAGTTGCACCACTGCTTAGATGATTTCAAATAGCATTGTAAAATGTAAAACTGTATTTTTGTGTCGTTCCTTAATTTTTTTTATCCTTTTTGGTCTCTAGGTCACCAACACTTTTAAGAAATCCATGTTTCGGGTGTGGCCCATTCCCTTATTTAATAAAAAAAACATTTTAGTAGAGCTGGTGATGCAAGATGCTGCTGTTAGAGCTCATTCATTGACTGAGAGTGCCAGTTGAGTGTTTTCAATCAATGGATGATTTGAATGAGAAGTTGTATTTCCCAAACTGACATCTGGCTTCATGTGCCCTGAGAAGACCAGGTATGGCTCATGTTAAAATACTCTGACAGATTACTCTGGGAGGGCTTCAAGGCACTCCTTTCACCATGAGTACTACAGTGGTTAATGTGCTAGGAGTGTTTCTTTCAACTGCTAATATGTAAATATAACAAACAAAAATATGGTTTTGTGAATTTCTGTGTAAATATCAAGATCACAGGAAATGGATTTTGCTTCATGACACTGGCTTTATTCTGAGGCTGGTAGAAGCTTTACTTGTAAGTAGATTACCCTTCTGTGCCCTGAACCTATACAGTTGTTTAACTTAATTGGACTATTTGATTTTGTACATTATGTTTTTGCAGAGATTATGGCATGACTGGCTACACAAAGAGAGAAGATTGTCAATCAATATATGTTTAATTGGGGGCGGGGCCTGACCGCCATGCTGCATGGTCGCACGAAACAACAGCTCCAACGACTTTCTGACTTTTTAAGCCTAAAAGAGTAACTCCTGAACACGCTTGACGACCAAAAGTTATGGACTTACACCCATGGGAGCTCCGGTCCTGAGGAGAGGCTAGCAGCAACTGTTTTAGTCCCTCGGGGAGATACACACTGTTCTCACTGGATGAGGCCTACTCGGGCGGTGAGCGGGGTGGACGGCCGCTGCCCCGCTATCCTGCACAGTGGTATAAAGCTGGACTCACTATAATACCGTATGTACCGGGCCCCGTTCCCCCCCCTTTGGGCCGGCGGGGGTGATCCCGGCCCACGCCCTGTGGCCACTACCGTGGAGAAGATCATGGGACCCCACAGAACTACCAACCCACAGCCCAGGCCGCAAGCCACGTCTAAAATGGCGGCAACACACTCACCAGCTTGCACCGAGGAAACTGCTAGCTGCTACGCAACTACCGCAAATCCCAGGTGGGCCCTAAATACATGCAGAGGGCAACCAGGCCGACGGGAACACAAATACTCACCGCATCACCACCAGCCCGACTAATGTTCCCAAAAAGAGTGGCGCAACACGCGAAATGGATGCTGGGGAGGAGGTGAGCAGCCGCAAACCGCTTTGATCCAGCTCATACTAACCGGACCCAGCAGATATATCTTCAGGCTGGCCCAGGCGGCAGGCAACCGGTGCACAGCAACGCTCCCTCTCCTGGATCAGCACGTTCATCGCAGTGCCGCGGGGATTGACGGCTAAATCGCAACAAGAGGGTCCTAACAGTCATATGGGAACTCTCCAGCCTTCTGCCTCCATAAACATGGACTCTATGTGGTCACATTTCCTTCAGCCTTGTTACATGGGAAACGCATTAAACATCAATTGGGGTACTGGTAGTTAACCACCTGCGGTGGGTGTCCTGGGGCGTTCACACACAATAAGCAAAAATGTATTCATAGCGTCTCAGCATTTATACTATTGTACGGCGTAAGCTAGACATATACCCTCAGCCTGTGAAGCGCAACATATAGTTAGAAATGTTTTCTTCTTGTTTAAATCGACTACTCAGCGACATTTGTTTTGTTTTCTCTGCATGTATAATCTTACTTGTACATCACACAAAAAAAAAAAAAAAAAGCGCACATCATCTTGACCTTTTTAGCATGTACTTGTGCTTATACTTTATGTTAAATGCCTATGTCATATTTTGAGCATGTACTTAACATTGCGCTTCCAAAAATAAAGAATTTAAAAAAAAAAAAATATATATGTTTAATTATTTTACGTGTAACTATTTTTGGATACTTTTTTTTATACTGTCTTGTGTAAAGTTTTCTCTTCTCGAAAGTAAAAAAATTTTGGAAAATTTATTTTAATTTTGACTCTTATTTTCAAAAGGGCTTGCAGTACAGCAGCCTTATATAAATTGTGTTCTTTGGTTTAATCCAGGCACCCCCAACAGTCCTGATTTTTGGGGTCATGAACAGTTGTCCTGATTTTGTTCCCTGGTGTCCTGCATCCAGGGATACCAGGGAACGGTCTTCGGGCAGCACAGAGCTTGCATATCTGTAGATGCCTTCACGCCGTGCATGTGCACTGGAATTGTGCAGAGAAGGGTCCTACAGTGCTCTCTGCAAACTCTTGGAGTCTGGGGGCTGGACAGACATGCCCACTTAGTGGGTGGGCAAATGCTTTTTGCAGACAAGCACATTATGGGAATCATCAGTGCAAGTCACTATTTTATACTTCTCAATTTTGGAATATATGGTTTAAACCCCACTTTATTTCAAACCTCTATAACGTAACAGTCTAAGCAACATAACCATTACGGCTTACTTTAATGGTCCTGTCACCAATAGTGTACTGCTACTTCCCTCATTTAAGAACAATGTGGCATACTCTCAAAATGGTTGAATTCAAACAATTTGGCGTGCCATGACATTGACGGTATGATGTCAGCGCGTATGGACTACAATATAAAAAGGGTTGGAGCTATATAACCATACATATTCTTGTATAGTGTTTTAAATAGACCACTCTATCAATGTACTATATACATCGCTAACAAAATATGAATTAGAAATAATACGTTGAAAAAAAAAAAAAAAAAAAATTTTCCTCCCACATTTTTGCTTATAAAATTTTTTTTACACAATAAAAAGTGCAACTATAAAAATATAACCCAAATTAGAAACCACTCATTTATCATTCCTGACTGCTAAATGCCTCATGTCTTGGATCTAAATTAATTTGTGGTACTTAACGCTAACCCAGGGTATCTCAACCCTACTCCTACCCATTCACTAACCTAAACATATCCTCACAGTAACTTAAACCATACCCCTACCCTATTCCTAAACCTAACTAGCATTAACCCTACCCTAACACTAATCCTAACTAGCTGAGGGATTTTCCAGCTCACACAATAGAGGAGCCCTGTGAGTGTCATCTACTGGGTAAATGCAGCATAACTGGGAGATCTCCCTCACTTGCTGCACATCTGGCAAGTTGTCCCTAATGAAAACATAGACTCTGGGGGCTTTCCTCAGACTGGGGGTTTGCTCAGTCTCATGAGAGCATTTGCTCAGCAGTGGGGATTTAAATACACTCAAAGGGTCTCTCTGGTATGAGCTAGGATTTAAAATATTAGGATGTCCCTTGCTGTCCTAACATTGTTAAAGCCCATTCTTTGGAAGATGGCATGGAACATCTTAACATCCTTAAGGAGTTAATAAATGTGCACGAGTTGAAATTTTGCTAATAAAATTCATTACTTTTTTACTAGTAAATATCCCAGAGATCAAAAACCTTTTATGCGTAATGTTCAGTTGCATGCTTTGTAATTAGTCTATAACAAAGACCTTCTTTCATACGTTACCTATCACTGTTCTGTATCATGCATTATGTGATAAAAATCCAGCTGCTGATACTTGTAGGCTGTTTTCTAAAACATTAGGATGAGTAGGCAGGAATCCTTCTCCCAGTTATGAGCAATTTCTGTTCAATATGAAGTCATCACCAATTTTTTATAAACAATAATAATAATGGTATTTGTCAGAATCCACCTCTCACTTGACATCATTCTACTTTCCATTTGTTAGAACATGTGTTGAATAAATATATGCTACTGACTTCATAAGAGCTATAGGTGGCAGGAAACATAATTACATCACCATCTGTCACAGTACACAAAGACTTTCACTCCCACCATCCTGAGCAAGAATCCACAGAATTCTTGAAAGAACATAATATCCAAACTTGAGCAGATAGTCATGTTAATTCACCAAACAGTGATTTGTAGTAAATTAAAAACTAAACTACAAAATTTAAGCAAAATGAACACATCTGTAAAAAAATAAAATAAATAAATGTCCAACTCTGCTATAGCTACTTTTTTTTCTTACAACCTAAAGCTTACATTATGGTTTTGCATTTTCTATAATTCAGTATTTAGTGAATATATAACACAGGGTTATTCACTAACCCTGGAATTACCTACAAAGAAATTAAAACGTCATAATTCTGCAATATCTGGTGTAAGGACTGACAAATGTTTGAGTGTGGGCAGAGGCGTAACTAGAAACCACAGGGCCCCGGTGTGAAAACTGCCCTGTTTCCCCTCCCCCCATACATCTTTCCAACCCCACCCCTCTATCACACAGATATATACACTGACACATATGCTAATACACAGACACACATTCAGATACACAGAATGACACTTCAACAGATGCAAACCCTGACACACATACAGAATCACACACACACAGAAATACACATAGACAAATGCAAATACACAGAATGACATGCATAGAGATACATAGGGGCACACACTGACACATGCAGACAGATACACACTTGCAGAAAAGCAGACACACATGCAGGCACACAGATACACATACAGAGACACATATGCAGACAAACAGATACACATACAGACATATGCAGACACATGCAGGCACACAGATACAGTTATAGACACATATGCAGATACACATACAGATACACAGAAAAACATAGACACGCATGCAGATACACATACAGACACACATGCGGATACACATATAGATACGCATGCAGATACACAGACACACTTAATGGCAAACATTCAGATACACAGAATGACAAGCATACAGATATAAACTGTACATACAGATACAATGGGGCACACACTGCAAACAGATACACATACAGATACACAGACAAAGGGCAGTGTGTGTATGGGAGTGCAGTTGGGGAAGTGTTTGTGTGCGGGAGCACTGTGTGTATGGGGGTGCAGTGTGGTAAGAGCTCCCGGGTCTCCTCTCCCTCCTCCCTCTCTGCCAGCCGCCCAGCAATGTGCCTGCGGACCGGTGAGGGAGATCTTTGATCTCCCCTCCGCTCTGTAAAGGCACATAGCAGGGCCGGCGCCTTGGATAGCACCGGCCCTGCAGGAGAGAGCATCGGATCTCGGGGGGGCAATTGCCCCGTTGCCCACCCCCCCCCTGGATCCCCCGCTGGGCCACCCACTATAGATTACCCTCTAACTTTGATGGTATGGTCCATCCTTAACTTCCTTTTACTCCTTCCTCTCACTTCCCTCACTACATTCCCCTCCTCCCTGCTCCCATTTGTTATCCTACTGTAAAAATCACACAAAGCTCACACAATCACACTCCCCAGCACACCACAATCCTCTCACTTCCCTTCTTCACCCTTCCTCCTGTCCTTTCTTTCCCTCCCCAGCCTGCTATTATCCTCCCATTAAAAACACATATCTCCCACACTGCCACCCTACACAATCAACCCAAATACAATTCTCTCCCTCCCTGTGCTGCACATCTTTCCTCACCTCACTTCCTTACCTCCCCCCCTTCACTTTCCCCCTAACTACCCTCAGCTCAACTTCCCTCCACACTCTTCCCTGCCTCCCCTCAGTTGCCTCCCATTATTCTCATGTTAAAAACACAACTCTTACACACTATCACACTCAGTCTTCTCACATAATGCTACCATACACAATCCCATGACTTTTCACCTTTCCCTCCATCTCCCCCTCACACCTCCCCACATTTTCCTCCACAATGTCCCCTGCCTACCTTTACTTTCCTCCACTCGCATTATCCTTCCATTAAAAAAGCACAACTGTCACACACTATCACACTTAGCCAACAACACAATCAAACTCCACCTTCCCGAACACAGACACCTTACATAATCCCACCACATCCCCTCAGTCCTTTCCATTCCTCTCTCCATCCCCTACCTCCCTTCCTCTTCCCTCATTTCCTATCCTACCTTCTATCCTCATTTCTCTTCCTCTCCTCAGTTGCCTCCCTCTCTTCGCTTTCCTTCAGTCCCTCCCCTCACTTTTCTCTCACCTCATTTCCCACCCTCCACTCACTTTCCTCAATTCCCTCTCCTCACTTCAGTCCATCCATCTCACTGCACTCCTTCCCCTCCCTTCATGGACAGATGAAATACAAGATTTGAAAACCCAAACCTAGGGCAGGAAGGTAAAAAAATTATTTAACTCAAGTTGCCTGAAATTCAGAGTGGAGTAGATGGTGGATTGTTCGTGCAACGTGTGGGCACTCATGGGTGTCCTTTATACTCCTCTAGACCGAGGAAATCCGCTGTCCGAACATGCAGCCTAGCGTGACTAGCAGCCTGGAGACGGGGGGAGGCGGCCGCTCCCTCAGCATGGGGCTCGCTTTGATCGATGGCCCGTCTGCTGCCCCTATGGACCGGTGGGGGTCATCCCGGTGGGCAAACTTACCTCTTCCACACAACAAGGCTCCCTGCTGAAACAACAACCGCGTGGCATGCAAAACATGGCCGCCGCTCTTCATCCTCAGCAACACCAGAGTTGTACCGCTGAGCCGCAATGGAGAGAGAGCTTTGAGGCGTGCTTTGATGCTCTGTGTGACCAGTTCTGGAGGCGCATATACCACCGACCACCCGTACCTGTCGTGACGGTTAGCCTGAAGGCAGCAACGACTACTCGACCAAAGAAATCCACAAGCAGCCGACCCGGCACATGGAAAGTCCACCGACAGGCGGTTTACTAGCGGACCCGCTCTGACACAGTGCGGCGACGGAGCACCCATGACTGCTTGGCTGTAGAACAGCCTGCACCTCGGGCACTATGGAGCAGAAACCCCTTGCACAGTAGGCCTCCCACAGCACTTGGGAATGCGACCCAACTGAGGCAGCGGGAAAGAGAGCAGAGAAACACCTCACACAGGAGCCGCAAAGGGGCTACCTTGGATGTCTGTACATACGCCCACCAAGCGGAGCCCAATAGACCAGCAAGTCACACACAGAGCCTAAGAGTTGGAATTGGCTGACCGCTGACGGGCATAGTACCGCAGCCCCACACCGGACAACGGGAACCGAGTCACTTTCTGCGGACTCCAACTCACCGTTGTGGGACTCTCATCACCCTACAAGAGCCTGCAGCATTCACACACTCTGGACTGCCAACACAAGATACCCAATCCTGGGCTCTCGCCAGAGAACACACAGTAAGAACTCTAGCTTGCAATAACTTGCAATAATGTTTGCTTGCAATAACTGATGTTGTCTTTGCTTATTAGTTTTGTTCACTTAATCTAATGCACAATAGGCATAACCTGTTGGATATCTGAGGCTAATAATGAGTGCAAGTAAACAGAAGGGAGTAAAATTATCTAATATACCTACACTCCCACAGAGAAGCTGACTCCCCTAGGAAAACAGCTGTACTCCCATAGCCTGTAGCACACAGCAGCTTAGCATGATAACTTCCCATAAGAGGAATTTTTACACTATAATGCCTAGATAAATTGCACTGTCAGCTAAGCGCTCTAATGGGTATACTGTTTTTATTTCATATGTTTCATATGTTTCAAAGACCTTCATAATTGTAATTAAGCACGATTTCACCTATTGCTACCTACCAGGCCCTGAGATGTACAATGATGTTGCTAGCCTGCTGCCTTTAAAAGACACAACTCCATCTTGGAACTCCTCAAGCTCCGTTAAGCTTGTAGATCAGATAATTACATTAGAAGCCAATATGCGTTGCTAAGACAGTTATACCTCGTATGCCTAGTTATCGCCTAAACTTTGTGTTCACCTTGTACCATATCATGCTAAGACGTGCATGTTTCTCTTGATAATCTAACAAAAATGTGCAATGCCTTCAATGCCACAATATTGTTCTCTTGTGTTTATCGCTCAGTTTGCTCCTGCTGTTGTGGCAAAGCAAACCCATTTGTTATTCATATGCACAAATAAAATAAAGAATTATAAAAAAAAAAAAAAAAAAAAATTTTCTGCAGCTCCAAGATTACATATGTGACCAAAGAAACTAGTCCAAAATGAATGATAATGGGAAGAATAAGTTAATATTGTTTAGACAAAGTACAAACACCTAAGGACTATCCCCAAGGACTTGGGTGCAAGCTTTTCACAGATGGATGGGACAAATGAAGATGGTCCTTCTTCCCAAAGTAGAGCCAGATAAGTTCTCACCTCCTATATAGTTTATTTGTGGGTTAGGCCTAACTGCATTGACTCATCTTCCTAGAGTTCACTGGCTTTGGCAACAGAGGTAGCCTGCTCCGAATAGCAAAATTTAGCAGAGGGTTGAACCAAGGATCTTGTAGCCCTTTCCTTATCCTTAACGGCATGATGAGTCATGAAGGAAACAATCTTCAAAATCAGTAGGAAGGTCCCTACCAGCTACTGTTCCAGAATAGTATTGCGTAAAACCTCCATGAAACTGTCTACTAGGGCATTATTATTGAACTCTAGCCTAGCCACGTATTTTTGGATTCCAAAACATACTCCCCAAGTGGTCTAGAGCCTTGTTTCAAATGTAGATGTAACTTGGCTGATGTGGCAGACCAAATAGGAGGATCAAATACCTTATGGAAAATCTCGACAAATAATAATTGGAAACCATAAGTAAGTTGTTTTCCCATGAGGGATTTACCCAAGCCCAGGGATGAATTAAGCTCTACGCATTCTAAGGACTGTCCCCTAGTACTCGCTGGTCCACTCCTCTTCTAACCTTCTTACTAGCAGGCAGAAACTCCTGTTATACAGTTTGGGACAGAGAAAAAGTGTATGTAGTGAGTGTAGAAGAAAGGGGACATGCCACCAGTGCTTTCGTAACAGCATTATGGGGCCCTCGGGCAAAGCAGCGCACTGGGGTCCTGCCTACACGACTCACAGGATTAAAAATGTTGTTGGTAAAGTTAAGCTTATATTTATTAGTAACTCCAACAAATGCAATACATTCATACAATACATACACACAGCAATATAAAATGAGAAATAATACCTCAATAATATACAACACTGGTGGTAAAAAAGTGATAAAAATAAATTATTTGTTAACCTTAAAATAGTAGGTAGTGAGAAAATTTCTCTGAATCTTCAAAATACAAATATAGATAAAAAACTCAGCCTAGAAAATAAAAAATAAAGATGTGCAGATAAAAAGAACACCATAAAAAGCTAAATTGCACTCACCAGTGTAAAATAAAATCGGCAGAACATATAAACCAGGCTCAGACTTCTATTCTTCTCCTTTCCCAACTTCTTGTGCTTATTGGGGAAAAAAAGAGAAACAAAAACATAGTGCAAAATTGTATAGCACAAATGAACACTTTATTCAGTTGCACTTACAATAGAATAAGAAGTTAAAAACCCATCAAACGTCCTAAATTTTCTGTTCCAAGGGAAAAGTCAGTTGCACCTTTGCACTCACCAGGAACCAGAAATATGAGTGTCATAAGCTGGATGCCCTGACGCGTAGAGCGACTGGACAACTTTATTTTATATTTTCATTGACTTGATTTTATTTGCATACTTTTGGTTCCTGATGGGTGCAAACTGACTTTTCCCTTTTAGCTTTTATGGTGTTCTTTTCATTTGCACCATTTGTGGTCCCTCTTTGTTTATTCATCAGTCTGTGTGTATGTATTGATAAAAACAAACACACAGACTGATGAACACACACATAGAATGCAGAGTATATACAGGCTGCTGAATACACACACACAGACCTGCTAAATACATACAGACTGCTGAATACACACACACAGACTGCTGAATACACACACACACAGACTGCTGAATACACACACACACACAGACTGCTGAATACACACACACACACACACACAGACTGCTGAATACACACACACACAGACTGCTGAATACATACACAGACTGCTAAATACATACATACACACTGCTGAATACATACATACAGACTGCTGAACACACACACACACACAGACTGCTGAATACACACACACACAGACTGCTGAATACACACAACAGACAGACAGAAGTGAGGGGTGCAGTGTGTATGTGTTGGGGGGAGTGCTGTGTGTGAAGGGTGCTGTGTGTATGTGTTGGGGGTGCTGTGTGTGTGAGGGGTGCTGTGTGTGTGTGTAGTGCTGTGTATGTCAGAGGTGCAGTGTGTGTATGTGTGGGTGCAGTCTGTGTGTGAGTAGTGCTGTGTGTGTTTGTGTGAGGGGTGATGTAATGTGTATGCGAGGGGTGCAGTTTGTGTGTGTGCGGAGTGCTGTGTATGTGAGGGATGCAGTGTATGTCTGTGTGGGGGGTGCTGTGTGTCTGTAATGGGTGCAGTGTGTGGGAGGCGATGCATAGGGTTAAGGGATATGTGTTTTTATTTTTTTTATTTAAAATAAAAAAAAGCTACCCCCCTGCATCTTCTTCTTACCTTTGGTAAACGAGTGGAGGACACTACAATCCCTGGTGATCCGATGGTGAATTGTGCTCCAACGCCTGCAGGCTGACTTCTCTCCTGCGAGGAGAACGCTGTGTTGGAGTGCTGCCAGGGCAACATGCGGCAATGCTCCGACCAGCATGCTCGAGGAAAGCAAAATCTGCCTCCCTCTATGCTAACAAAGGGCCTTTGGGCCAGTGAGGGAGATATTTGAGCAACGTATTACCAGGCCTTAGAATGGCTGTATTTAACGTATGAGAATAACTGGTAACGAGCCGAGATCAGGAATACAGAAAGGAACAAATATGTAATGAACAAAGCTAAAGGGTCAGGGATACCAGAAATATGGAAAGTCAAGCCAAGTTCAATAACCAAATATACAGTAAACAGGAATGCACTCTCGAATAACCAACACAGGATGGAAACCACGACAGGGCACTGAACATCTGCAGGTTTAAATAACCCTGTAAACCTGCTATTTGCTTAATTGGGTCCCATGACCCCAGAACAAGCATGCACGGCGAAAACGTGGTGCTGCACGCACGTTTACGTCACTAGTGTCACTGTGGCGGCGCCAGGGCTGGACTGGGAAAAAAATTAGGCCCGGGCATTTTTCAATCAGAGCGGCCCCCTAAGAAGGGGGCGGGGCCAGAGAGTGTGTGTTTTGTCATCACTAATGACAACATGCCCCCTCTCAAAGTGAGCATGTTGGTTCAATGCCCAGAGCCCTGCTGAAGAGCTCTGGCATTAGAAAAAGGCCCTGAATTTGTTCTGCGCAGCGCAAGCAAATTTAATAACATGCTTGCGCTGTGTTTGCTTTTAAATTGTCTCTGGTGTCTCCACAAGTGGGATACCAGAGGACAAAAGGGCCAGGAAAGTGCATGGTGCATATGTTTGGAGCCTGCTTGTGGGATTGCGTGTGTGTAGAGTGTGGTGTGGTATTGTATAAATAGGTCAATTTAATTTGTGTTTGTGGTGTAATATGTGTGGCTAGGGGCTGTAGAGAGTGTGTATATGGGGCATAGTTTTATAGGGGATGCAGTGAGTGTGTGCATATGGGCTGAAGTGTGTGTATAGGTGACGTAGTGTGTGTAGGGGTTGCAGAGAGGGTGTGTTTAGAGAATGTATGTGTTTGCTGACAAGGAATGTAGTGTGTGTGTAGGAGATCTACTGTGTAAAGGACCAAGTGTGTGTGTGTGTGTGTGTGTGTAGAGGATTAAGAGTGCATATAGGGTAAGGGATCTAGTGTGTATCTGGAGCGTAATGTGTGTAGTGAGTATGTATATATATATATATATATATATTTGGACTTATTGTATGTGTGAGGGGCGCAGTGTGTGTATGTAAGAGGGGTGCTGTGTGTGAGGGTGTTTTTATCTGCTGTCACATTCTAGGTTTCTAATTTTCTTTGTTAACTCACTGGGTTATTTTATATATATGTGTGTGCTATATATGTGTGGGAGTGTGCTGTGTGTGTCTGTCTGGGGGGTGCTGTGTGTGTCTGGGGGGTGCTGTGTCTGGGGGCTGTGTGTGTGAGTGAATGTATTTTTTATTAAAATATTTTTTTTTACTAATAAAAAAATAATAATATATTTTCCCCCCCTCCCTTCTTACCTTTATCCTGGGGGGAGGGGGGGAGGAGGAGATCCATTATGCCTGGGGGGTGGGGAGCCATGCTGCCTTCCTTCCCTGGTGGTCCAGTGGTGAGAGTGAACTCTAACCTGAAGGTTAGAGTTCACTCTCGCAAGATCAGAATCCCGCGAGAGGACCAGCGGAGCTGCTGGTTAGAGCTTCGCCGGGTCCTCTCTCCTGCCTCCCTCCCTCACCCAGCCGGCGGCCGCATCTCCCTGCCTGTGGGCCGGTGAGGGAGATCGTTGATCTCCCCACCGGCCCACGGAGGCACACAGCAGGGCCGGCGCTCGGATAGCTCTGGCTCTGCAGGGGCCGGCCGGGGAGATCCCCTGCCAGCCTCGGCCCCACGGCCATCGCGGCCCACCGGGCATTTGCCCGGTATGCCCGATGGCCAGTCCGGGCCTGGGCGGCGCTAACGCTGGAAGCGGCCACTGTCACAGGAGCTGTGCAGAGGGAGAGGCGCTGGAGGCAAGGTGAGTAACCTCTCCCTCCTTTAGTGTGACCGCACTAGATGCGGTCACTCCGTGGTGCTGATCGGGCACGGTGACCATGCCTGACCATGGATAGTTATTTGACTTTATCCTTCTCTCTATTATGTTAAAGGAACACTATAGTCACCTAAATTACTTTAGCTAAATAAAGCAGTTTTAGTGAATAGATCATTCCCCTGCAATTTCACTGCTCAATTCACTGTCATGTAGGAGTTAAATCACTTTGTTTCTGTTTATGCAGCCCTAGCCACACCTCCCCTGGCTATGATTGACAGAGCCTGCAGATGTAATTTACCTAAAATAATTGTATCTCAATCTCTAAATTGAACTTTAATCACATACAGGAGGCTCTTGCAGGGTCTAGCAATCTATTAACATAGCAGGGGTTAAGAAAATCTTAAACAGAACTTGCAATAAAGAAAGCCTAAATAGGGCTCTCTTTACAGGAAGTGTTTATGGAAGGCTGTGCAAGTCACATGCAGGGAGGTGTGACTAGGGTTCATAAACAAAGGGATTTAACTCCTAAATGGCAGAGGATTGGGCAGTGAGGCTGTAGGTGCATGTTCTATACACCAAAACTGCTTCATTAAGCTAAAGTTGTTCAGATGACTATAGTGTCCCTTTAAATCCAGCTATTCTAAGGTCCTGCAAATCATCTATCTCTGTTTATCCTGTTAAACCTCCCATATCCTGTGTGATTGGGTATATTTTTTTCCCCACCCAATCCGCCACTTTTCTCCAGCCCCTCTTCTCAATTCCCCCCACTCACTTATCTCCCCCCAAAAAACAACTTAAATTTTTGAAGTGTGTGTATATGTATATATATATATATGTGTAAATGTATGAATTTATGTCAATGTGTGCATGTATATCTGTGTGTGTACCATGTGTGTGTTTCTGTAGTACGTGTGCAGCAGTGTGTGTTTGTAACTGTGTCAGTACCAGCATATAGTAGTGTGTGTGTGTGTGCGCAATGTGGGTAGCAGTATATTTTATGTGTGTGTGCGCATTATAGTCTGGCAAGCATGCGGAGTTGTGTGTGTGTGGGTAGTGGTATGTATACAAGTGTATATGAACAGTGTGGGTAGCAGTGTGTATGTGTGTGTGTAGTAGTAGTTTGGCCAGCATTTTTACATTTATCCTCAACTAATTGTAATGTACTACTTGAAGAAATTCCACACTATAGTTCCAATATATGTCATATCTGTCATGCAATTATACTAACACAAAAACACACATATATACTATATAAAATATATATATATATTAAATTACATTGTGGGGGAAAAAAATTGTTTAATTTACTAAACTGGGAATTGCTGCAGAAGAATTGCAAATGTTATACCAAAATATCCAAGTTGGAAAACAAGTTGAACTTGCATTTCACTAGTCAATTTATCATTTAGTAAATAAACCTAATACTGAAACAGTGTTTCATTTGCAAAATAGGGAATGTTAAAGAGACACTATAGGCACCTAGACCACTTCATCCTAATAAACTGGTCTGGGTGTAGTGTCCCTGTCCTCCATAGCCCTGCAGTTTCTCTAAAACAGCAATGTTTTCTCAAATAGCCACTAGAGGTGCTTCCTGCAATTTCACAGAGTTTGACTCCGTGAAACAACGTTGTACTCCTCACATCCATCGCCAAGAAAAACCCCATAGGAAACATTGATTCAATGTTTTCCTATGTAGAAGGCCTAATATGCATGCACGCTAACTGTGCATGCACATTAGGTTCCTATGATCAGCAGACGTCAGAGGAGGAAAGGAGGGACCTCGGCACTGGAATAAGGTAAGTGAATGAAAGGGTGTTTTACCCTTTCATGGATGGGGGCGAGGAGTACATCGCTGTATTCCTAACACTAATGTGTTCCCTTAAACATAAATTAAGCCAACATGCAATATCTATAATTGGTGAAAAGCCTGGACAACCACATAAAGGTTCAGAATTTTGTTAGTTTGAGGGGATTTATATTCTTAGAAAGTATTCTACATATGTGAAAGTGACTTTTATTGATTAAGGTTTATAGCATACCTGTCACCTGGAATTCTAGTATATAATCTTTAAAAAATAAAAAGAGCAATTTTTTCTTAATGGAGAACTGATTATAATTGAAAGAAAGCCAGGCACTCATTTTTATAAGGTATAACTTTTTTAAAGAAGAAAAGAACACGCTCTCCCATCACTTGTAAATTATTGCTTGCAGCTAGTGTAACCTTGTATAGGGGTTACCACTTGTAGGTTTAGATTGTATCCCCAAGAAGAAAATGCAGCTTAGCAGAGGGGACCTTGACAGGGTTTGTAGGCGGGCTTAGGAGGAGCCTGATGATGATTGGTGGGTTAGGGTTTAGGGGGTTGGGCTGATATAAATGTCGGCCATTTTAGAAATCATCATTACTAATGTGACTTACCAGGCTGAGTTGGTGTTTTTGCATTGATTGGGCCTGGTAAGTTTGTTTTTCTTTTTCAGGATGGCTAAGCGGTTTCTGGAGGAGCTGATTGCCGGGATCCAGGATGCTGCACGAGTCAGGGGGACAGCGTGGCTGCAGGAGAGGCTCAGCGCAGTCCTGGAGGCAGTGGGTCAAGATGGCCGGGGGGCCGGTATCCCGTTCGGCAGAGGAGTCCGCCGCAACGCTTGAGCCCGGGTTCCGCGGATGCAATCAGTGCCGGAAAGGGTCTGGCCATGACTGGCCATGTGAGTGCTGGGACCAGCACCGGTTTCATTGGGCAGGCTCCGCCGGCCTCTACGGGGGGTGGAGGGGCAGCTAGGAAATGTACCGGTGTGGGGGACCATGGAGACCGGGCGCCCCCTGGAGGTCGTGAATGGGACTGGGAGGAGACAGGAACCGGTGCAACACAGGTCCCGGTCCTTGGAGGTGTGCAGGAAAGTGGGAGTTCTCAGGCAGTGGCAGCAGGCCCCAGGAGTGAGGGGGGCTCCCTCCTTACTGGCCTGGTGCCAGGGCAGATGGTGGAGCAGTGGACCTCTTGGGAGCGCGGGGTGCCGCTGGGGTTGACATCAGTCCCCCTCCTTTGCTTGTCCAGGGCCCATTGGTTCCACGGGGTCTTGGGGGTGCATTTGGGCCTTTCCGTGGGGGGTGGGTTGAGGCGCACGCTGGGATCAGAGGGTTGCCCCTAGGGGTCGGTCGGGGATCACTGAGATGGTGGCACTTGAGGGCAGCGGGGTGGCAACCGGGGGTGGACAATGGGGTCCTTCTCATCAGGTGGATGTGCAGGGCACCCCATTGGGTTCCTGGTCGGGAACTAGTACAGCACGGTCAGGTTGCTGGGGCCAATGCCGCCCTGGCTAGTGGGCAGCGGGTGGGTCAGTCGAACCGCACCTTGGGGGTCGCAGGACAGGAGACGATGCAAGCAGGTGGACCGCAGGGTTCACGCTTTGGCTAGGGGCCCCGGGAAGGCAGGGCGTAGGATCCACCAGGATCATGCACCGTTCCAGGAAGGTCGCTGAGTTGCAGATCCCCGGGTACAATTCTGAGGTGTGCGTCGGGTCCGGCTGCTGGTGTTGGGCAGGTCAAATCGGGGCCCGAGTTCGGTGCCCCCCGGGTGTTGGTTGCGTGGCCGGGGTGGCATCAGACACCAGTGCTTCCTCTGGAGAGTGCTCGGTGGCTCCGGGGTGTGGATCTAGGCGCAGGTCGGCTCGAGAGCGGAGCAGGAGTCCCAGGGGTAAGGCCAGTGGGGCCTCGAGGACTCATGACAGGCCAGGATCAGGGGTGGGACACCAGGAGGAGGTCACGGCGCGCCTGGGGACTCAAGGGTAGGGAGAGTACAGAACAGTAAAACCGGCCCAGGCATTCTTCTTCTTGTTCCAGGTCGGATAGTGGATTGCATTCCGGACATTCCTGGATCGGGTGGATTGCCCGGTTGGCGTGAGGAGAGGTGTGGTGGAGCAGTCCGATTCGGGTGGGACCTCAAGGAGCAGCCCCTAGGGCTGTTGCCGGCGGAGGACTTGCTTGGTGATTCAAACCCTACTGCATCTTCACTTGTTTTGTTACAATCCATTCAGCACCTAATTGAGGCTTTCTTCGGGGCGTTTTGAATTGGGGAACTAGTCAGCTTGAATCAGGTTGGTTGTAGGGGTATTCAGCTTTTGGACTCTCAGTGGGTGGTGGAAAGGGTTGTGGTACATCTCCACCGGTCCAAAACGGATGTTCGGGGTTAGGGTACAGATGTCGTGCTGTATGCCTTCCCTGGTTCTCCCTTATGCCCGGTGGCTAGTGTTGCTCGATATTTGCCATGGTGGGAGTAGTGGCTGACAATTTTCTTCTGCTTCCCTAGGTAAAGTGGCTTGGATCGTGGGCCATTCATTTATTTTCTGGGCCAAGAGAAGAGACGCAGTTCGTTTCCGGGGTCGGCAGCTGCGCTTTCCTGAGGACCGGATTAAGTTACAAAGGTTCGATTATAGGGGTTATGTCTGGCGGGACTTATGTTTCGTGGTCCTAAGTATGTGCTCGTACTGCATGCAGGCATTAACGACCTTGGGCTTATCCTGCAATGGCTATTAGTTAACAGAATGAAGCAGGATGTGAATACGATTAGAACCTGGGTCCCGGGGGTTCAGTTAGTGTGGTCGGAGATAGTTCCCGGCTCCGTTGGCGGCATGCACGGGATTCGCAGCTGTGGGGCACTGCCAAGGGAAGGTTAACGGATTGATGGCTAGTTTTATACGGAAACTAGGCGGGGTGGTAGTCAGGCACAGGGAACTGGAGGTCATTCTACCTGGCTATTTTAGAAAGGATGGGGTGCATCTCTCAGATGTGGGATGTGATTTGTTTAATTTGAGGTTGCAGGAAGGGCTTGCCAAGGCTTTGTTTCTTCGGGGTGGAGGAAATCAGACGGCTTAAGGGTTCAAGGTCAGAGCGTGTGGTGGGCTGGGATAAGGAAGGTTAAGGGGGTAACGGTTCTGCTTAGGGAAGAGAAGAGCAAGAGTAGGTAGTTGGCTGATTAATACGATTGGTTACCTGTTGGTAAGATGTTGGTGGGTTTCGAGCTCGTAGGTAGCTCAGAACCCAGGTGGTGTAGGGGTAACAAGGTACACCCCTGCCAGGATCGTGTGGAAAACATTGGATCTTGTTTATGGTATATTTATGTCTTGTTATACTATGTTATGTTATATATTATGGGTCATTGCATGGGCGTCCGCAGGAATTTTTCCAGGTGGGGGCATAATTGTAATGACATCCTTGCTTGGTACCTTTTTGACAGTGTCATGAAAGGGAAGGGGCATAGCCATTATCACATAAAGCCAGGGTGAATAGCGTTTTCACAACTATGGTGTCAGGAATATATGTTTGTATTCCTGACACTATAGTGTTCCTTTAAGCAAATTAAAGGACCATTCTGGTCACCATAACAACTTCACCTAAATGAAAATGCTATGATGCCAGGAAGCCCCTGGGTGCTCGCTTTCCTTTAAGGGGTTAAATCGCTCTCAAATGGTTTAACCCCAAAGGCTTCCTCCAGCTCCAGGTCGCTCAGTGGTATTTGGCTTCTGAAACAGAGTGTCAGGAAGTGCAGATTGACGTCAGGCATGGGTGCCACTGATTGGCTAGAGTGGACAGTTGACGCTCTAAGCCAATAGCTACTTCCCGGTTCATAAAATATTTTTACTTTTTTATGAATGGGGAGCTACTGATTGGCTTAGAGTGCCAGCTGACCGCTCTAGCCAATCAGCAACACCCCTACCCAACGGCACTCTGTGCTTCCTGACACTCAGTAAATAAAAGTGAACACATTAATACTGATATTTTTTTACCTTTGGAGATGAGAAGGTCCAGCGTTTCCCTGCCTGGCCCAGGTACCAAAGCCTTATGATGTGGTGTCCAGAATAAAGTGGAGGGTTCACTTCATTTGTCCTTCCTGCTCCAATCTCCTTTTCCTCTCCTTCATTTGACAGTCTTTTTTTTTCTTCTGACACTGTTTTCTATCCTTGGCCCCTTCTGCTCTTTTACCTTTCTGCTACTTTCTGCTTATTTTGTGCCCTTCTGCTCCTTTCTCATTCTGATCCCTTTCTGCTCCTTGCAGACCCTTTCTGCTCCCTTTTCTACTTTACCTTTGTGCTCCTTGCTGTCCCTTTCTGCTCTTTACCCTTTGTGCTCCTTCTGATTCTTTCTGCTCCTTTACCTTTGTGCTCCTTGCTGTCCCTTGCTGCCCCTTCCTGCTCCTTGCTGCCCCATCCTGCTCATTCTCCTACTTTACCTTTGTGCTCCTTCCAGCTCATTTCTGACCCTTTCTGCTCCTTCTACTTTACCTTTGTGCTGCTTTACCTTCCAGCTCCTTGCTGACCCTTCCTGTTCATTTCTGTTCCTTTGTGCTCCTTCTCCTACTTTACCTTTTGTGCTCCTTGCTGTCCCTTCCAGCTCCTTGCTGCCCAATTCTGCTCCTTGATGTCCCTTCCTGCTCATTTCTGTTCCTTCTCCTTTTCTTACCTTACCTTCCTGCTCCTTGCTGACTCTTCATGTAGGCTGTCTCCCCCATCCCTCACTTCTATAGGCATGCGCACGGGGTGTGTCGGGTATGCCTGGGCACACCCTAATCCCCGCGGCACGCCAATGGATTGAGACCGGCAGGGGAGATCTCTGGATCTCCCCGGTCGGCTCATGAAGAGCCGACGCTATCCGAGCGGCGGCTCTGGTCTAAGCCTCCATGGGCCGGTGGGGAGATCAAAGTTCTACCTCACCGGTCCACAGCAGCATGGAGGGAGGCAGCAGAGAACCCGGGCTAGAGTTCACTCTCTACTGAACCACCAGGGAAGGCAGCAGGACTGGGATATTAACTAGTCTGCCCCCACCTCCACCCAAACATACAGCACACACAGCCCACAAACAGCACCCACACACACACACAGCACCTACACACATACATCACCCTCGCACACACAGCACCCACACACACCCAGCACACTAACAGCATCCTCACAAACACACAAAACCCACACACAACACCCGCACAGCACCCACACACAAACAGCACACTCTCATACAAACAGCACCTTGACAAACACACAACACCTGCACACAAACAGCACACTAACAGGACCCGAACAAACACGCACACACAAACACCCTCTCACACACACACACACACACAGCACACTACCAGTTCCCTCACAAACAGCACCCTCACACACAAACACAGCAGTGTGTGTGTATACACATATATATATATAACAGATATATATATATATATACACACACACACATACATATACACATGGTGTGTGCTTGTGCTTTAGGCTGCCCCCCAATGCCTCACTCCCCTAATCTATAGGCTGCTGCCCCCCCAAAATCTATAAGCTGCTGCCCTCCCCAAATCTATGGGCTGCTGCCCCCCCCAAATCTATAGTCTGCTGGAAAAAAAAGGCTGCTGGCCCAAAAATCTATAGGCTGCTGCCCAAAAAAAAATCTATAGGCTGCTGCTCTATAGGCTGCTGCCCCCAAAAAATCTATAGGCTATCTCAAACCCTCCCCCCACTTACCTGATCTGTAGGCTGTCTCTGGCTGCATGCGTTGCTCCCCTGCGGTTTCAATCAGCAGAGAAGCAGGGATAAGATGCAGCTTCCTATCCCTGTCTCTCTCATACACAGCTCCACCTACTGGCCGGCGCCGGTATTGCAGTTCATTCTAAATCTCACTCGAAAAAAGCAGAACGAGCTGAAAAATCCAGGGGTGGCAAGTGCCCCCGCGGACGCCCATGGGTCATTGCCTTGTGATTTGTTATGTGAGGAAGTGATAATGTTGGATGGCTGAGGATTGAGGGTGGGCAATGACTTTAAAAAGATATTTATATGTTATTATTTTATTATTATGAATATAATAAATAAAAGCTGTGGACATATTGACCCATACTTAAGAGTGTCAATGTTTCATTAGGGGTGGGTTGGTATAGGTAATAGACAGCTCCTCCTGCCCATATGGCGACAATGCACCTGTTAAGGCATTCTTAAAGCTTGAATTGCCCTCTCTGAATAGTAACATGCAGTATGATGCAGTAATATGGGCCTTTCTAAGTTACAGCATGCTTCCACTTAGCTTGAATAAGAAAAAAAAAAAAAAAGAATGCCAAGATATGAATATTTAGTTGGAATGAATTACCCTGTACGTTTCTATAGCATCCACTGTACTGTCATAACTGATCTGTACTCTGCTGTTTTTTGTTTGTTTTTTGTCACATTGGCCATGCTGCTTTTTGTGCTATTTTTGTTGTTGTTGTGTTACTTCTTTATAGATTTGTGTTATTGTTTTTTTTTATGGCACTGCTTGGAAAAAATGCAGAGTACTCCTATGGAATTTCTCTGTAGATGCCTGACTGCACATGATCGTACAGATAGGTTCATGATCGAGAGCGTGAAAGTGCAGTGAAGGTAAGAGGTTTACTTGCCTTTGCTGGTTCATTTATACCAGTAAATATTGAATTAGCATTTAATGGAGTGAAGTAACAAGGAATTGGCACAATGGCATATTCACCTCTAACTGCAGAGCTGCATCATTGTTTTGATTCCTGATCCATCTCTAAACAGCATCTAGAATGAAAAGACCATATTATTATCTTATGCTCTTTACCTACAGACACCACACAGCCACAACACTAATTCTGCAAACTGCTTTCTTTCTAACACTATTTTTTTTAAAGATTGTCTCTCTTCTTTCAAGTATTCGTTAAGATTCTATTGAGCCTTCTCTAGCCACTTTGTACGTTTCAGCTCCATACCTGTTTATTTAGGAATTTCTTTTTATCATGAAAGTATTTACAATGGCCTGTCATATCACCATCACCATTATTTTGTACAATGGCATTAAAAGTTTGTTTAAAGCATTAGACTCAGCATGACTGCTTCAGCTTGATTTCACACATAGACTTTCTGTCTTTCCTCCCTCCCACCCCCTCCCATACTTCACTCAGATATCAGCTCACTGCTGTGTAACAATAATTGTGGTCACACCTCAATGAACTTTTTATTCATACGTTAAAGCAAAGCTGGGTCTAGGCCCTGGGAAAACAGAAATGACATGGGTATGGGATGACATCAGCCTCTACAGCCCTTGTACTGCTTCCCCCACACCACTCCGTGAGCATACACCCAGTCTGTAAAATTACATCCACTCTTTCAGAGGCAATGGGATGAGGTCATGGCTGAAAGGAAGGGGAAACACAATTAGTAGGAGGATGTGACAATAGATCACACAGCCAGTGTCAATTACTAGGAAGTTTCCAGTAGTTTCAATATGTTAATGCTGACCTAGCAAAGTCACAGTTATTATATTAAAAGGACACTTGAACAACTTCAGCTTAATGAGGTTGTTCAGGTGAGAACAATAGCTCCCTGCAGCCTCTCTCATGTAAATATTGTATTTTCTAAAAAAAAATACAGTGTTTACATTGGAAGCTAGGAACACCTCCAGTGGCAGTCACTCAGACAGTCACCAGAGGAACTTCCGAGTTCATGAATGCCTAATTGGCATTTATCACGTTTGACGTCTTCATGCTTGGGTGATGACATCAAACGTGCTATCAGGAGACAGGAGGCACTGTGAACCTGGAGCCTATCAGCAATCAGAGCCCAGTATGGGAGATAACGATCTCCTTCATACAGTGTGGGCTCAGGATGACAGGCTGAAGGTAGAAGGCAGGAGACCGAGCAGGAGGATCTACTACCTTCAAACATTAAGTAAACTTTTTTTAAAAAGTGA
This sequence comes from Pelobates cultripes, assembly GCA_933207985.1. NCBI lineage: Eukaryota > Metazoa > Chordata > Amphibia > Anura > Pelobatidae > Pelobates > Pelobates cultripes. The sequence continues at coordinate 146,169,165 of OW240914.1, read as the reverse complement.
AAGCGAGTGTGAGTGAGCAAGATTGTGAGAGAGAGCGAGAGCGAGAGCCAGATAGATACTGTGACAGATCACTATAACTATGGATTACCATCCCCTATTTGTTTATGCATTCAGCTATATGCTCAGGAAATTGCATTCTCCTTTATTTTATTTCTCCCTGTCATTCCCTTACCGAAATAGAAGTGTGCCACATATTAAAATTAGATACTCAATACACTTCGAACTCCGAAACAGTCGAAGTGAGTTGAAGTGGTCGCCATTTGACATTCAAACACCTGGCAGTGGCCATCTTAAGCCCACGAGTACTATGAGCGGTGTTTGGTCGTTGAGTTCATGGAACAGCGCTAAAGTTTCACCTTTCATGGATGTTTGACTATCTGAACGGGAGTCGAACGGCGTTCGGTGAAAAGGAACTCCAGACCAAGAGACATACACTGCTTATATTCACGAACAGCCACATTCAGTATTTTGAACATTAATTCGAATCCTCGAAGTAGACCGGCCGCACAGCCTGGTTCTCTGGAACTGTTTTGGGCATGAAACCATGCGTGTGCCCGTAAATAAGACCTTCATAGAATTTCTGAACTGATCTGGGTGATTTTTGGATATGTTGGCCACCCAGATCAGGGCTATCAGGGGATGTAACTCTTGTGGGGATTTAATGTGTTTTTGGGGTTTTGCAAAATATGAGTTTGTTTCTGCCTGGAGATAATTGGGTTAATACAGCAGAGGCGGCTCTCTAATTAGGCGGTTTAGGCGGACCACCAGGGAATAAATTAAGGTATGTTCTCTCCCCATCAGACCCCCCATCCTCAGCATCACCCCCCCACCACCAGCATCACCCCCCCCACCACACTCATACTCTCCCCCACCCCTCAGCATCACCCCATCACCCCTCAGCATCACCCCCACACCACCCTCAGCATCACCCCCCTCACCATCACCCCCCTCACCATTAACCCCCCTCCCCATCAATCTCCCTCCCTCACCATAACCCCCTCTCATCATCACCCCCCTCACACCATACCCTTCAAGCAGCTACCCCATACACATATGGTCTCAGCCAAAAATGCAAACATGCTCACAGAGACATACATTCACACATAAGGATACTCTCTGTCAGACACGCTCTCAGGCACATACACAGGTAGACATTGCTTCAATGTGTATATGTGACACTTTTTTGTTAGTGCGGCCTCATGTTTGAGTTTTGCCTAAGGCATCATAAAGTCTAGAGCCGCCTCTGTAATACAGTATCTGAATCAATTATCTCCTAGGCAGAGGGGAAGGATTGTATGGCATGTGTGGGAGTGCCTTACAATGTAAACGTGTTATCATTGGTGTATAATTTTGTGTCCCTGTCACCAACAAGGTCCATGTGGGCGTACACCTTGCTTGGGGACTTGCATAAAAGGCCAGTGTGGCACCCATTAAACCATTCCTGCTTTACCCTCAACATAGAGCCTCACCTTGTGTTGTCTGCTTTACAAGCGTTATCACTAGCTCTTATAAGAGCTTCACAGCTATGCCTACTCTTCACTGATTGGATTGATGGTTGGGAATACTACAGCACTCTCTACTCTAGGGGGAAGGACATCTCTGGTGGCAGAAACCCCTCCGCTAGCATAGTGGCCGTTACAGATAGATAGAAAGAGATAGAAATGGATAGATACAAAACAAATAGATAGAAATGGATAGATAGAAAGAGATAAATAGATATAGATGGATAGACATAGATAGAGTGTGTCTGTTTAACAATATTTATTTAAAATGTGTGTTTGTGTGCAAACACTATATATAGAGATCTCTATATATAGTGTTTGCATACGAACTTTTGGCTTAGGAGGGTTACCTTAGGAGGGGGACGGGCATAGATAGTGAGCTGAGCTGTCAGTCAGCTCAGCTCGTAAACACGTACATGCGAGGTAGAGCGCTCTGTTCATTCATTGGCGCTGGAACGGAGGTAAGTTTTATCTATAATAAGGACTTGAATATATGTTTTAATAAAGGCAAAGTTAATATAAAAGCAAGAAAGAAGGCTAGGGGACCTATCTTTTTTTGCGTTTATATGTTGACTATAGTGATCCTTTAAATATAAAAAAAACAGTTTTTGTATCAAGAAATAGAGTAAAGAGTAAGAAATATATTGGTCTAAGAGGAAATAGTAAGATTTGCTTGAATGAGAATTGTTGCTGTACAAAACATCTTAAAGCCGGGAGGTCTGTAACCCTAAGCTTCCTACAACTATAGCCCTAGCTCACTCCAACCATGTATATGTATAAAGATAAAGTATCCCTAACTACCCCTTATCTACATCACCAAATACACTGCAGTAACATATTATCATTAGTCATGTAGAACAGTGCAACTGATATTATGATGTAAAAACACTATACTACCATGTCTTTTTTCATGTGGCAATATTATAGTGTGGTTCTCAGCGACTGCACATTTTCTAAGGTGAAACTTTAAGACACTATAGTCACCAAAACAACTTAAGCTTAATGAAACAGTTTTGGTGTATAGATCATAACCCCGCAGTCTCACTGCTCAATCCTCTAAATCCTCTAAATCCTCTAAATGGCTAGAATTGAGCAGTGAGACTGCGGGGTTATGATCTATACACCAAAACTGCTTCATTAAGCTTAAGTTGTTTTGATGACTATAGTGTCCCTTTAAGTGATGAAATTAAAAATGATCCAGCCCTCCTCCAGATGTGTTTTCAACCCTTTATTGGTCCCATTTAAGGAAAGCTACAAGCAACATAAACGCTACAGTGGTTATGGTGCCGTGAGTGCACTACCCTCCCCCAATATCAAGTTGTTAGACCAGTTTTACAACAATTTGATTTCTTAACTGGGGACAGCTCCGTACCTCAACCATAATCTCTGTGTCTGACCTAAACTAAACAGTGCTGGGTTTAGCTAATTGGTTAAGAGTGATCAGCTGATGCACTGATGAGTGTACTAAAGTTCTTAGCTCAGGAGAGTTAGAGTAAGCTCTTATGCAGGAGCTTCTGGCTCTTTGGTGAAGTAGGGTAGGTAGGCAGCGATTCCCAACCACCACCAGGTTAGGAGTCAAACCATTCTAAAAGAGTGACTACTTACCAAGGGGGTTGTCAGGGCTTTCCGGGCACCATAACCACTATACTATGCTGCAGTGGTTATAGTTCATTGAGTGTTCCTTTAAACGTTTCACCAACAGTCATATAGCTAGAAGAGGGACTAATCGTTTCACTTACTAGGTAATAGTGTTGCCATAGCAACTAATATAGCACATGAATATTACATATCAGCAAGTTAATCATAGATAATCATGTTAAAGATCAAACTCTATATTAAAGGACCGCTATAGGCACCCAGACCACTACAGCTCAATGAAGTGGTCTGGGTGCCAGGTCCCCCTAGTTTTAACGGAGTCCAGTGTCAAAAAAAGATCCCCATAGGAAAGCATTGAGTTATGATTTCCTATGGGCGGGTTTGAATACGCGTCACCTTTGCCAACGCATGCACATTCGTAGAGGTTACTCTGGGAGGCCATAAGCTTTCCTAAAGAGATGAGTTTTAAGGCACTTCTTAAAAGATGCCAGACTAGGGGAGAGTCTGATGGCGGGAGGCAGGCTATTCCATAGGAAGCGAGCCGCCCGCGAGAAGTCCTGCAAGCGTGAGTTGGCCATATGGGTGGGAACAGTATATACTTGCACACTAGCATGTAGCCTGGATTTTTTGCGGCATTAGTTTTCTTTTTCTTTTTTTAAGCTACTCCACATAAAATAGGACCAGTAAAGCACAGCCTGTAGATGTGCTGTAGCAATTCATAATTTTCTTGACTAAACAAGAAAATCTGGTGCTTTTGTAAGCTCAAATTGGTTAAAGCCGTTCTGGAACTTTACATGATAGGTTAAAATTCCATCAGCAGGCTGCATTGCAATTGAGATTCTGATACCAGCGATACTGCTATCCTTATCAAGAGTTTCTCTAATATTCAGTAAGTTAGCATTCAGCATTCAGATTGACAGGGTTGTTTACTTTTAGGGTTATTTACTAAAGTGTGGATTACAAGTGAATTCACTTTCAATTCTTACTTGAGTGAATAACCATATAAAGTGAGAATTCAGAGGGAATTTCAAATTTAAAGCCAAAATTGCAGAACTGAAAAAAAATCAACGTTAACTATTTTTCCAGTCTAGCCTTAAATTTGAAATTCATTTTAAATTCTCACTTTAGTAAAAAAAAAAAAAAACATAAGTCTTTTTGGTGGTATCAGTCCACTTTAAATAATAAAAATCAACTTTACTTACTCAGTTGTATGTAAATTAAGTACAACTCTCAGTTGAATGTAAATCAAGTATCACAGCAGGCTGAAATGTTCTGTGAAGGTCTTCATTGCATATTGTGAAATTGCATGAACTGACTAGCATGATTGCATACTTCTCATTACAAAAATATCAACAGCCTATAGATTTAAATATTTTGTTTATTTATTATTAATTCAGGACATGATATAACTGTATGTGTGTACTAAACATTTTTTTCTTTAGATTGTGTTGTCTTTTGCAGTGAAATATACTACACTTTGCTACAATGATTTTGCTATAGCATATGACTTTTAGTGCTTTTGAAAAAATCTGAATAGTTACCAAAAAATGTGTATCTATGTCTGTGCATTTGGACAATGAGAGTTAAATGTCCTGCTGTCTTTGCATTTGGAAATAATAATGGTAGGACTAGGATAATATGTGTATTGCAAATGTCTGTGCATTAGGAGATGATAAAATGAGTGTAAAATATGAATGTGCGAATTTTGGGGTGTGAGTTTTCATTTGTGTATTAGGAAAAATTATATACAAGGAGTAATATAATTTATTCTTAATATATTAAAGGAATACTATAGTTTAAGGAACACAAACATGTATTTCTCACACGATAGTGCTGGTGTGCTGGATTAGGTCGCTGGCCCACCTGTCTGTGCAGTAAAAAGGTTATTTAAACAACCCTTTTCTCCCATGCAATTCCTGCCTCCGCCTTCATGGATAAGATCATCAATGTTGATTATCTCAGCCAATGCAACAGAAAAGCATTGGGAGGCTGTGTATGTGCGGCAAAATGCTGCGTTGTGCCAGTCAGCATCTCCTCATAGAGATGCATTGAATCTCTATGGGCACCATTTAGTGGAGATGCTGAACGCCAGTGCTGGATCCCTAAAGTACTTCAGAGTGTGCCCTCTTTTTTAATCTTACAAAAAGTGAAGCTTTCATATCAGAAATTGACACTTTTATAAATAAGCATTGTTACACCCTGCTAATAGTCAAAAAGACAATGCTCAGTAGAGCTAAACTCAGGAGGCAGCAATTGCACAGAACACCTGCCTTACAAATACTTCTCATAGAGCTGCATTCAGAAGTATGTGATTGGACAGCCACAGAAAGTCTGGGCAGGGTTAGAAGAGGAGGGCTTGCAAAGGCTGCAGACAAGAGATCTGCAGCTTTTGAAAGCTGTGTTTAGCTATTTCCCCAATGGAAAAAAAGAATGTAATTATAACACTGCTTACTGAACGAGGAGAGGAGTAAGTGCTGGTCATTGACTAGGAATGTAGAATGCACTATTATACAAAGTCTGTTTAGACAGATATGATTGTAGCATCCACTGTCAGTAGGATTTGTAAAATTGTGACCTAATTTGTTTAACAAAATAAAATAAAAATCTGTTTGTAGGTGCTGCCACCTAGTGTCATTTAATCCTCAGTACAAACTATTCTATATGCACTCAAATGTCCAGAATTGTAATAAATTACTCACATTATTGCAACAATTTAAATTTCAGTAATTTTAATAAAACTGTTAGATCATTTCTTATTTTTTTCTTATTTTTATTTTTTTTATTTAAAAAAAATATTAGCAGGCTTCTTTCTATTATCTACAATATGACATTTAAAGTCTAAATAAGCCTTAACCCCTTAAGGATGCAGCTTCAGAATTTGGACTTACTCTTAAGGACACAAGCAGTTTTTGCCTTTTTTGCGGTTTGTGTTCAACTGCAGTCTGCATTTTTCTTATTTATCGAAACAACATATATTATATGCTGTATTTTAAAGGACAAAGGGGGCTTTAATTTGATGTGACATATAAATGCGCTCCTAGTAACACAATATGTCCATAAGGTAATAGTTCAAAAAAATTATATTTATAAATATGCATTGGTATAGTAAAAAATGTGAAATATAATGATACAAAGTGTAATATAGTACAGTAAATGGATAGATTAAGGTACTAAGCCCTAAGCGTACTAGGAGATCTTCTATTGAATCTAAAGTAAAAAGCAGAAGAACAGCACAAATAATAAGTGCAGAGAGAAAAACAAATCATGAGTATTGATAATATAAGAGAAATAATAAAGGTGGAGGAGTGAACAGTCTATGTGTGGGAAGTGGGAAAAATAAATAAATGGGTATAGAAAAGTATATGAAAAGTGAGAGAATGTAGATATTTAAATATGGAATAAAATGAAGTAAGACCGTGTGTTGAAAAACCAGTGAAACAGGGAAGCATGATGTAGAAACGGCAGAGAAGCTAGAATATATAAAAAGACAAAAGGAGATAGAAAGAAACAATGCAAAAAATAAATAGGAGAGAGGATAGTGTAAATAGTGAATAAATAATGCACTAGCAGCAGTAATGGTGACAATAAAACAGATGTCCTGACTATAACATGCAGTAGAAGTGCACACAAAAAAGCAATGCTATTTGCAGTGGAATATTGTAAATATTAATAGGTCCAATATGAACTTAGCAGCACATATATCAATTTAAATTCAGTGTAAAAAGATAATTGAAAGTCCAAAAACAGCAGCAAATGTGAATCAGTCCAGATAAATAGGCATCCTTGTGTTTGGAAATAGGATAAGATATATGTATACAGTGTAACAGCTGATACAGATTGCTAGTAGCAAAATTATATTAGGCTCCAGCCACACAGTATCAATAGCTGTAATAACGTAACCTTGATGGTATATAGCAAGTTCAGTCATATGTCATGCAGCAGAAGCTAGGAATCACTAACTAGATCACGAACACAGATCTATAGTGTTTAAATTTTCCCATCAGGGATTTATTGGAGATAGCAAACACCCATCTTATGAATAAAAATTCCAAATTTATTAAATACTGAAAAAAAAAAAAAACTCACAGAAATCTTGAAGTACAAAGAAAAGTACTGAGTCCTTAGGGATGGGTAGAATAAGGGTAAGCTGTTACTCACTACACCTCTGGCCGGTCAAGAGGTGGAGGTTTGAGGAAATGCCGGGAGGGTTGTTGTCTGAACCTTTGCGTGCGTTCCACTTATTCCCCGATCTGCGTTCCACTGAGTCTCGGTAGGGGTGCGTGAATGCGTATCCTGACGTAAAATGCCTTACGCGTTTCGTGACTGAATAGTGTCACTTCATCAGAGGCTTGTAGTCCTGTGAAGCTGTTAGTCAGCTTTATATAGCTCACGCTATCAAGTTTAATAATTGCTTGCTGCAAGAAGAACAGCTGAAAACAGTGCTAATACAGTCTATCTATTATAGAAACATAGAAACATAGAATGTGACGGCAGATAAGAACCATTCGGCCCATCTAGTCTGCCCAATTTTCTAAATACTTTCATTAGTCCCTAGCCTTATCTTATAGTTAGGATAGCCTTATGCCTATCCCACGCATGCTTAAACTCCTTTACTGTGTTAACCTCTACCACTTCAGCTGGAAGGCTATTCCATGCATCCACTACCCTCTCAGTAAAGTAATACTTCCTGATATTATTTTTAAACCTTTGTCCCTCTAATTTAAGACTATGTCCTCTTGTTGTGGTAGTTTATCTTCTTTTAAATATAGTCTCCTCCTTTACTGTGTTGATTCCCATTGGGCATCAATGATTGAATCTGTGTAATGCAATTATCGGTATATTCTTCAAATAACAATAAAAAATAAGAAATAATATACTTGATACAAATATCCATACATACATCTCAGATGCTTGCTAAAATATCATTAACACAGTAATAATAGGATAGACATTCGAAAATCGTTAGAACAATAATGGTAAAAATTGTGCATTAATATATAGGCTGTACATAATGACAAGGTATCAACTGATACTAATTAGTAGGCTGGACTGATAAGAATGGCTGCAAATAGAAATCTAGCTAACACAATAAAAACAGTAATGAAATATATATAGAGAGAATCCAGAATGAACAAAGTAGTGGGCAAGAGAAAAGTGAAATTGGTGTATTAGTTAGAGAAGAGAGTGTATTAAGGAATAATAGAAGAGATCAGAAATAGAGAGATTGGAGAATATTTTTAATTTTTTCATTTTTTCGATCATGACAGATTACCCCATATTACTTTTCTCAGAATATTGTTATATACACGTCCACCCTGCGATCTATCCTTAATCTGGTTATTTGTTCTCCAATCTCTCTATTTCTGATCTCTTCTATTATTCCTTAATACACTCTCCACAAATATAGAAGCTGTAGTAAGTAAGGTTAGCGGTGAATTGATGCTTGAAGCTGTATAGTGCCCAGCGAGCTCAACCCCTGGGTACCTGAGTCAGGCGGCATAGTTCTCAAACGATGTTCCATGGATTAGATTAATTAAAGAATCTTCCAATGTTAGCCGTAAAGGGGGAGCACAACTGGACTGATAACACATGGTACGGCGCGGCCGGTATCTTGAAAAAAGGCTGCGGCAAGGCAAGTGGAGCAGCGTGTAGATGATTTAGATGATGATCACGTTGAAAAGGAACGTCTACGCGTTTCGTCTCTTAGCTGAGACTTTATCAAGATTCCAGATCCTCTCCACTAATGAGGTTTATATACCTAAATAGGAGGCACCAAATTAACCTATGCAGGGTTCATTCCTGTGGAACAATTTACTCAACATACAATTTGAATAAAAACAACAATAAAAACATATAATGCTATAGATAAATATATCTTATAGAGATAGATCAGTAACCCTGATTCTGTATAGGTTGGAACATATGTTATAATCATATATATGACAAAATATATATATATAAATAAAAATCAGGGGGTTAATAAGAGAACTATTGAAACTATAGGTACATGTAAAAGCATATAAATAAATACAAATCAGAGGATTAATATGAAATTGGTATCAATTAATTAGAGAACTACTGAAACTATAGGTACAAGTAATTTTTGAAAGTAAGAGGATAATAGTTATATAGTGAATCACAAGTCTATTAGACCAGAGATAGCATATTGTTAAAGACGTAGTTGGTCAAGTTCCTCATTAAGGCCAGGTGGGGTATTTAATTTATAAATCCATTTGGATTCAGCATCTATGAGAACTCTACGCTTAGCAGTATCCCCAAATTTAGGTATAGTTTTCAATGCCCATAACATAGACATCTAAGGGATTACTATTGTGCACAGATGCAAAATGACATGCTACTGAGGACTTTCTATCTTTATGTAAAATCACATATCTATACTCCTTAAATCTGACTTTCAATGGCCTAGTGGTTTGGCCCACGTACTACAGGCCAGATTTACAAGTGAGAAGGTATACCACAAACATAGAATTACAGGTAATCCTGTCATTGATCGAGTACGTTATCTCACTCCTAAAGGGTCCAAACTGAGTGCATTTGTGACACATAAAACTACATGTGAAGCTTCTCAGGCTCCCACATTGAAAATTCCCAGAGGCCAAAATCTTCAGATTCTAACTTTTTCTAAAGGTTACCCTAGGTTTGTCCGGGATGCTAAATTTGAGTAAGGGATCTAACTTTAAGATTGGCCAGTATATAAGATATCTATCATTTCATCAAATGCACAGTTGAACATAGTAGAGAAAAGAGGCCCCTTGTTTTGGGATATATCCCTCGTACTGATAGTGTGTTTGTAGTGAGTCATCTTTGCATGGGGATGAACTTTTTCCAATAGCTGCAGTATCTTTAGATGTTTGTTGGACTCCACTATAGGGGATAGGACTGAGTGACAACCTTTCATGGGGGTCGTAGAAGAACAAGGTATTAGTCGGGCTCTATCTGTACTTCTTACTTTCTTATAGGCTGATAGAATAGATTTGGAGGGATATACTTTATCCAGGAAACAGACACTCAACGTCAATGCTTCTGTTTCGAAATCCTTAATCGAAGAACAGTTCCTACGTAATCTGGTGAATTGTCCTTGAGGAACATTACATATTCTCTACCCAAAGTAGAAGATCTATAAATTCTATTTTGAGCTTATTTTTATTGCAGGTGAAAGCCAGCCCCCAGTCATTAGAGTAGAGGAAGACCATAAATCCCTCTATCTCAGTCCAGTCACCATTCTAAATAATTAAAATGTCGTCAATAAAACAACGATAAAATTGTTTTAATCCACTGTGGACAGGCCCGGACTGGCCATCGGGCATACCGGGCAAATGCCGGCCAGCCCATGCAGGGCCGACACTATCAGAATGCTGGCCCTGCTGTGTGCCTTCATGGGCCGGTGGGGAGATCAGAGTGTAACACTGCCGCTGGCTGGGGTGTGATGGAGAGAGAGAGGACCCGGTAGAGCTCTACCCCGCAGCTCTACCGGGTTCCTCTTGCGAGGTCGGAGCGTTGCTGCGGTTACCGTGGAAACGTTCAGATCTCGCGAGAGTGAACTCTACCCCAGGAACTGCAGGGTAGAGTTCACTCACCACTAGGACCACCAGGGACTGCAGCACAGCCCTCCTCCATGGACGCACGGCTCCACCCCTCCCAGGCTAAAGGTAAGAAGGGAGGGATATGAAGTTTATTATTTTTAATATTTTTTTTATTTATCCTCTGTTTCTTAAATCTGATTTTATCCCACATTATTCTTAATAATAATAATAATATTTTTTTTTAAAAATCATGAATTTACTTACACCTTGTCCCCCACACACACAATCCCTCCAGACATATTCACACACACACACAGCACACACACACAGCACCCTCAGACACACACACAGCACCCTCACACACACACACACACACAACATCCTCACACGAACAGCACACTTGCACACATAGAACCCTCAAACACACAGCACCATCAGACAAACACACAGCACCCTCAAACACACAGCACCCTCACACACACACACAGCCCACTCATCCACACAGCACCCTCAGACACACACACTGCACCCTTACACACAGCACCCTCAGACACATACAGCACCCAAATTTACACCTTGCCCCCCCCACACACACAATCCCTCCAGACATATTCACACACACAGCACACACACACACAGCACCAGTGGTGTATCCTGGTTTTGTGCTGCCCTAGGCAGGTCAAAACTCAGGCGCCCCCCGCGCCACCCCCACCCAACCCTTCCCCCCCTCCACCTTCTAAATACACACACACACAGACACACACACACATGCAAACACACAGTCAGACACATACACACACACAGTCAGACACACACACACACAGTCAGACACAAACACACACAGTCAGACACAAACACACACATACAGACACACACACACAGTCAGAAACAGACACAAACACACACAGTCAGACAGAAACACACACTGTAACGGACCGTTTTGCTCACTCGAGGTTAAAAACCGTTTAGGCGATATTCCCCTTTCAGATGCACAGACAGCTATTGCAAGCACCAATCTCCCGAACTGCAAACTACACGAATTCTCCAACTCCTGAACAGGAAACTCACGAATGCTGGAAACAGCTGAACAGGAAAAGCATACAATCAGCTTACACTCCTGGCAATCAAACTGGAACAGCATACAATAAATCCTCCCCCAATAATGAGACGACACTTCACTTTGAGGTTTAAGCAGGAACTCTCTGTAATGGCCACACACTGGCTTTTATGCAAGTCCCCATGCAAGGGGACATCCCACAGGGTGGGACACAGTACAACCAATCGTTGCAGGGGAACCGTAAAACACACCCACAATTACATCACAATCCCTCCTCTCTGTCCTGGAGATAATTGTGAAGTAATCAAATTATCTCCAAGGACAGAGGCAAAACTCCATTAACCACATGGCAGACAAAGGACAATAAAAGACATAAAATTACATACAGTTACATTTATTCCATAAAACATAGACATTCTACATATCCCCAGATAGCTTAGATCTGACTGCACATTACTACCGAATGGCGCTCAGATCACATACATACAGTTCAATCGCCATGGAGCCAAAGTCTTTCATACAGTCTTTCAGTATACGACTGGGCTCCATGGCATAGCTATCTGGGGTAGCATGGCTTTAACAGTCCGCAGAAAGGCACGAATAAACCTTTCTGCCAGTAAAATAAAAGTTTAAAATGCAGGACCATAGTCTAAAGGGAGCAGGCGAGCAACCAGGCTTCTCCAGTGTACAGTGGCGAGGTTGGTTTCGCCACACACACACAGTCAGACACACACACACAAACACACACACAAACACACACACACACACACACAATCAGACACATACACACACACACACAGTCAGACACAAACACACACACACAGTCAGACACAAACACACAGTCAGACACAAAAACACACACACACACACACACAGTCAGACACAAACACACACAGTCAGACAGAAACACACACACACACAGTCAGACAGACACAAACAAACACACAGTCAGACACAAACACACACACACACACACACACACACACACACAATCACTCACATTTACTTTTTTTTTTAATCCCCCCCCCAGCCTCCTTACCTTTGGGAGTGCTGGGAGGGTCTCTCTCTCCCTGGTGGTCCAGTGGCTGGCGGTCGGGCTGGGCGGCGCTGGCTGCTCAGCTCCCTCGCGCGCCGCAGAGTGAGGCTGGGAGCCGGAATATGACGTCATCTGAGGAAGTGTTCCCTCGCCAGCCACCCGCCCAGCGCTGCCCGCCCGGCATGTCTGTTAGCCGCAAGGCTAACAAGGCATTTGCCCTGGGCATTTGGGGCGGCGTTTTTTGCCACCCCCTGAAAAATGCCGCCCAAGGCAAATGCCTTGTTTGCCTCACGGCTAATACGCCCCTGCACAGCACACACACTAACAGCACACACAGCACCATCAGACACACACACAGTACCCTCACAAACACACACAGCACCCTCAGACACACACAACATCCTAACACTAACAGCACACTTGCACACACAGCACCCTCAAGCACACAGCACCCTCAGACAAACACACAGTACCCTCACACACACACACAGCACACTCACCCACACAGCACACTCAGACACACAAACCACCCTCAGACACACACACCACCCTTAGACACACACGGCACCATTAGACACACACAGCACCGTTAGACACATACACAGCACACTAACAGCACCCTCAGACACACACACTGCACCCTCACACACACACAGCACCCTCAGACACTGCACACTCACACTAACAGCACACTCACACACACAGCACACTTACCCACACAGCACCCTCACGCACACACAGCACGCTCAAACACACAGCACGCTCAAACACACAGCACCCTCACACATAGCACACTTATACACACAGCACCCTTAGACAAACACACAGCACCCTCAGACACACACAGCACCCTCACACAGCACACTTACCCACACAGCGCCCTCACGCACACACAGCACGCTCAAACACACAGCACCCTCGCACACACACAGCACCGTCCGACACACACACACACACACACACATATATAAGATAACCCTCAGTGAATTAACAGACAAAGATAATTAGACACATAGAATGTGATGGCAGATAAGAACACCCTCACACACACAGCACCCCTCTTACATACACACTGTGACCCTCACACACACATGCTGCACCCTTCACACATACACACAGCACACTGTGACCCTCACACATCCATATATATGATATATATATGTGTATGTTTGGATGTGTGTATATATATATATATATGTATATATATATATATACATACACACTATAGCACCCCTCACACTGCACCACTACACACGTTACGCTCCAGATACACGCTAGATCCCTTACCCAACTCTGGAGCATCTAATCTACACACACACACACACACACACACATACACACAGTAGATCCCTATATACACTCTAAATCCTCTACACACACACACACAATCTCCTATACACACTCTGGGTCCTTTACACACTAGGTCCTACACACACACACACACACTGCACGACCTACACACACTACATTCCTGACATACAAACTCTGGATCCCCTATGTACACACTACATTCCTTGTTAACAAACACATGCTACATTCTCTAAACACACACTCTCTACAACCCCTACACACACTACAGCCGGTATGCACAGACTTGCTACATCCCCACTACACACTATGCCCCCTATACACACACTCTCTACAGCCCCTAGCACGATACGCTTTCCTGGCCCATTTGTCCTCTGGTATCCCACTTACTGAGACACCAGAGACAAGTTAAAAGCAAACACAGCGCAAGCATGTTATTAAATTTGCTTGCGCTGTGCAGACCAAATACAGGACCTTTTTCTCATGCTAGAGCTCTTCAGCAGGGCTCTGCGCATTGAACTAACATGCTCACTTTGAGAGGGGGCGTGCTTGTCATTAGTGATGACAAAACACACCCTCTCTGGCCCCGCCCCCTTCTCAGGGGGCCACTGTGATTGAAAAATGCCGGGCCGAATTTTTTTCCCAGTCCGGCCCTGACTGTGGATTATGAAACACATAAGATTCCTCCTAGAAACCCATAAAGAGGTTGGCATAGGATGGAGCAATTGCTGTCCCCCTAGTTTGCTCCCATTGCTGTCCCCCTAGTTTGCTCCCATTGCTGTCCCCCTAGTTTGAAGAAAAAAACATGTCATTAAAAGTAAAATTATGTGTCAAAATAAAAGATGTAAAATCTATAATAGTTTGGGCTTGGGTCGAAGGTAGGAGAGGATCAGCAAAGAGGAAGTGTTGCAGAGCTTGTAATCCCTTTAGATGATTAATATTTGAATATAAAGCAGTGACATCAATGGTAACCCAAATATAAGTGTCCTTCCAGTTTATATCCTATATGAGGGTCCTTGGTCCTAGTTGCTTTCACGGCATTAGGACCTTGGGTGTTTAGATCTGTATCTGTGGTTCAAGTGTTTTTATTTATTTTGAGCAGCGGTGTTTTTAGATACTGTACTACATTACACTTTGTATCATTATATTTCACATTTTTTACTATACCAATAAATATTTTCCTGAACTACTATGGACATATTGTGTTACTAGGAGTGCTTTCACTTTATTTTTATATTTTACTCTATGTATCTTAGTCGCTCGTCTGTGGTGTACAGCTGCCCATATATACAATTATTTTTAGTTTTATTTTTAGCATTCTTTGTTGTTGACCTATACATTTTTGTTCATGTGACATATACATCCAGAAACTCCAGGGTATCTTTTATGTCATATATTGTGCCTTAACTTTCCGCCATTTTATGTAATTTGTTCCGTACATGTGCATTTTTGCTGGGTATTGTGTACATTTGATATGTGCCACTGTAATAAAATCCCCCAAATTATGCTCAGTTAAGTTTTCTGATTAAAACAATATGTCCAATGTATGACTTAGACATTGAGATGTGACAATCTCAGTTTATTTTTTTAATTTTTATAATTCTTTATTTTTGTTGTACTTGTGATAACATCACGCTTACATAGCCACAACAGCTGTCACAAGTCTTAGATAAACAATGGTGAACATCAACATGGCATACAGAATAAGCGTACAATTTTATGTTATGTGGTGATAATACAAGCTAGGCATCCAATTCAAAAAAGTGTAGGGTGCGCCTAAGCGTGAAGGCTATGTATATTACTTTTGATATGGAGCTTGTGGGAAACCGGTTCAAGCGGTTGTGTGTCAGTGTCTGAACTAAGGGTTGGGAGGTATTACAGGGTACACTGGGCTTCTCTCAAGGTAAGGAGGTCATTGGGTAGTTCGGTAGCTGGGTGATACTTGTTAGTGGGATCCAGTGGATTCAGAGACTTAATGGCACCGACATAGGGCTAGGTAGTCTTCACATGCAGTAGCTATGTGGCAATGTCGTGGGCGGGGGGGAACTACGGGCAATTGCTCTGGCATAACCAGTGTCCCCTGGTACATGTCCCCCTCAACTTGTGCCCGTAGCTGTCAGGCAAAGTATACCTATTGCATCTGGCGCGGTCTTCATGCAGGGACATTTGCAGCGTTAGGCTTTGCTGTGAAGCTTGTAGTTGGCTTAGTGTATTTTTCATGGTAGTCATTCCGCTTTGTATATCCAAGATGTCTTCCTCCATCGCTCGTACGTGGTCAGTGACATTTTGCATGTCAACGTTTAGTAGGCCCACGTCTGTGGCCAGCATTTTTTGTATGTCCTGCACCCATACTGGCAAGTCTTGTTTGGTGGCGAGTTCTGTGCCATCCGGTGCCGCAGTGATTACTGGTATTGTGGGATCTGTGTCTGTTTGAGAGGCTGTGTGGATCGTGAGTGGGTCGGTGTTTGATCCGCGGATGCGATCTTGGTCTGCGCCTGGCGCTGTAGTAAGGCGCCTATGTCCTGCTGGTCTGTCGTGGAACCTTGGTGAGTGTGACGAAATGCCTTTCGTCACTAGATTTTTAGAAGACAAGTTGCCATTTGCCCCAGGCTGTTGGAGGAGCCTGAGTGCCAGCCTCCTGCCTCATGACTACGGCCCTGGGTTGTATGGCACTTTACAAACCTTATTTGTGCTAATGGATTTATATTGTGCTGCTGCTGGCCCTTTAAGACCTGCCTTGTGGGTTATGGGACTGGTGCTGGCCCTTTAAGCACCTTTTTGGGGCATAGGGAAAATTGGGACACTGCCCCTTTAAGACGGTGTCCCCAGACTTGTTTGGGACACTGCCCCTTTAAGACGGTGTCCCCTGTGTCCCCAGACCTGCTTAAAACCCTTTGTGCCTGGCTATTTCCCACTTGGTTCAGTAAATGGGGCTTACTGAACCAAGTACCACACAGGCAGACCACCCAGAAGTGGAAGTGTGCAGGCAATTTACCTCCCAGAAGCTGCGGTTAACCGCAGCTTAAAAGACCACTATAGTGCCAGGAAAACATACTCGTTTTCCTGGCACTATAGTGCCCTGAGGGTGCCCCCACCCTCAGGGACCCCCTCCTGCCCGGCTCTGGAAGGGGGAAAGGGTTAATAATTTACCTTTTTCCAGTGCTGGGCGGGGAGCTCTCCTCCTCCGATCCTCCTCTTCTCCTCCCATGCGGCTGAATGCACACGCGCGGCAAGAGCTGCGCGCGCATTCAGCCGGTCACATAGGAAAGCATTATCAATGCTTTCCTATGGACGCTTGCATGCTCTCACTGTGATTTTCACAGTGAGAAGCACGCAAGCGCCTCTAGCGGCTGTCAATGAGACAGCCACTAGAGGAATTGGGGGAAGGCTTAACCCATTCATAAACAAGTCAATCACCTGACCTGAATCCGATTTAGCATGCATTTTACTTGATGAAGACAAAACTGAAGGGAAAATGCCCCAAGAACAAACAGGAACTGAAGACAGTTGCAGTAGAGGCCTAGCAGAGCATCACCAGGGATGAAACCCAGCGTCTGGTGATGTCTATGCATTCCAGACTTCAGGCTGTAATTGACTGCAAAGGATTTGCAACCATGTATTAAAAAATGAAAGTTTGATTTATGACTGTTAATCTGTCCCATTACTTTAAGTCCCTTAAAAAGTGGGAGGCACATATACAAACTGTTGTAATTCCTACACTGTTCACCTGATTTGGATGTAAATACCCCAAATTAAAGCTGAAAGTCTGCAGTTAAAGCACATCTTGTTCATTTCATTTCAAATCCATTGTGGTGGTGTATAGAACCAAAAAGATTAGAATTGTGTCTATGTCCCAATATTTATGGAACTGATTGTATTTTCTAGATTATCTCCAGTATAGAGGAGAAGATAGACCTGTGGAACTGGTTTTGGGCAGAAAAGCCATGCTTGCAGTCATTCAAAAAGGACGTCCATCTAACTTTTGATCTACTGGACGGATTTTTATGATTTTTGAGTATATTTATATTTGAAGGACGCTGATTTTATTAATATTGCATGCATACTTTTAAAGTTATAAGGATTGGGTAAAAACTGTATATTTTCTGCCTGTGCTAATTAAGTTAGTCTATTGTCTTGAGATAATTGTATCACAGGCAGAGGGGAGGATTTCTGCTGGGAGTGGTTTACTTTATTGTATGTGTTGTAATGTTTTTATTGGTTGTTCTGAAAAACCCTGTGGGCGGTCCTGTATGTATAAGACCTCCATAAAAGAAGGCCCTTTGGTGCCAAGTAAAAGAGTTCTACTTTACCATCAATCTGAGTCCTGTCTCTTTTGGGGGGAATCTGCTACAAGGGATTGCTATGCTTGTTATACTCCCTTGCTAAATCACTACTAAGCTCTTGTAAGAGCTTGTTCCTGCCTTGCTCTCTGGAGGAGTCTACGGTGGTTATGGTGTCGGCTGGAGTGCTTGGAGCCCTCAGGAAGCGCTAGGAGCATCCTTCAACGGAGGTACATAGTTGGAGTGCCAGGTGATCCGTTACAATGGTGTAATGCGTTTCTGGAAATCATAACACCGTAAAATGGGCATTTCTGTAGAAGAAGAAAAGACAGCTATATTAGAATCAAGACAAAACCTAAAAGCCAATTCTGCAGCAAGAATACAAACAGTTGTCAAATAATTTTTCAAAACGGGTTGTCGTTTTTGGTGTGGTCCAAACTTTGGTGGGGGCTCTTGCTTTTGATGTCATTCAATGCCATACAAACTCCTTAACCCCTTAAGGACTGAGGCAGTTGTACATGTTCAGATCAAAACAAAATGTAAAGAAAACCTTGAATTATATCTGTTACCTCGTTCATATTAAATGCACCCACACTTATTATAGATCATTTTGTTCAGGAGAAACAGGGCTTTCATTTCACATCAAATATTTTTATATTAAACATAATTTAATATGAATAAAATATAAAAGAAAATGTGAGAAATAATATTTTTAGTTCAGCATGGCATTTTAACTGTAAATGTCATAATACTGTTAGCTGTTACTGCAATAGAGTACACATATTTGTATTTAGCGATGTCTCCCAATTATATAAATACCCCCCCCCTCCCACGTACAGGTTTTATGGTGTTTACATCTTTCTGTTTTTTGTGTGTGTGTGTTGTGTAAGTGAGGGTGCTGTGTGGGTGCTGTGTGTGAGGGTGCTGTTTGTGTGCTGTGTGTGTGAGGGTGCTGTGTGTACGCGCTGTTTGTGTTAGGGTGCTGTATGTGTGTAGGTGCTGTGTGTGTGTGTGGGTGCTGTATGTTTGGAGGGATTGTGAAGGTGGGGGCAGATTAGTAAATATCCCCCCTTCCTTCTTACCTTATGTAGGGAGGGGGGATCCTTGCTGCCATGTGCCATCCCTGGTGGTCCAGTGGAGAGTGAACTCTAGCCTGCAGGGCTAGAGTTCACTCTTGCGAGATCTGAGCCTTGCTGTGGCAACGCTCAGATCTCGCGAGAGGAACCTGACGGAGCTTCTGTCTACAGCTCCTCGGGTCCTCTCCTGTCTCCCTCCATGCTGCTGTGGGCCAGTGAGGTAGATCTTTGATCTCCCCGCCGGCCCATGGAGGCTTAGAGCAGAGCCGGCACTCAGATAGCGCCGGCTCTGCATGAGCCAACAGGGGAGATCCGGTCAAGTCCTGGGGAATAAAGGCTAAAGGCTTGGAACTCTCCCAAGATTCCCACCCCCCCAAAAAAATTATAAACACTTGTGTATATATATGTGCACACGCACACTTGCACACATACACACAAATATATACACGCGTACACACACATACACTCACAGACACACACAGACACACACACTTACAGACACACACACATACATTCACAGACACACACATACACACACACACTTTCACAGACACACACACTTACACACACACAGACACACACACTCACAAATAAAAAAAATTAAATTAAAAAATGTCCACCCAGCCTCCCTACCTGGAGAGCTGGTGTGGGCTTGTCCCTGGAGTCCAGTGGGTCGGGCGCCTGTCTCCATCTCTGCCACGATGAGGGAGCTGTGTGCTCTCTGCTCCCTCTCGCCGTGCGGGCTGTCCGCTGATGCCGGGAGCCGGAACATGACATCATATTCCGGCTCTCAGCTACTGTAGACAGCCCGCGCGGTGAGAGGCTCCCTCGCTGCGGCTGAGATGGAGACAGGCGCCCAACGGGGGGGTATCACCTCTTGGCACCCCCCCAAATGAGAGGGGGAACAGGGGGGAGGAGGAGGGCATTTGGGGATGGCAGAGTGACTGCAGGAACAGCAGGAACGCTGTTCCCACGCGTTCCTGCAGGACTCACAGGCGTGCCGCAGGGATTAGGGTATGCCCAGGCACACCCAGTGCGCACGCCTATGATGATTATTTAGTTACAGGCTTATGCAAAATATCAGATACAGGTTTCTCTAACTGATTGAATTTAACCACCAGGGGGCATTGAGTCGCTGGGTCAGCCGTCTAAAGTATACATGTGTGCTCAGTCATTAAGTGATTTCCAAATTATTGCCGTGTGGATCTGCAGAAACAAAATCAACCTTAATAAAACTCGAAATAATACTGAGAATGACACTGAGAGTGACATGTTAACATAAAGGGTAGCTAATGCTCTGCTAGGATTCTAATTATATATGAGTAGCAGCCGCTTAAGTACTCCTGCAGCAGTGCTGGGTCAGCTGGCGACCTGGCTGTAGTCAAGTTCCTCATGTTCCACGCTGATTGCTTAAAAGCTGAGGTACTTGTTGGCCAGTAGTGTATCCGGACTTATGTGTATCAGTCTCAGGTATAAAATGAGGCCCGTGTCCGTTATTCCTCCATGTTTATGCAGGGTCAGAGTTTCAGTATAGTCCCCACAGATCTGTCGGCCGCAAAGGGAAATGCTGCATCAGGTAATACGATTATTAGCCATGCTTACTTGATGAATGTGCACCCTTAATAGTTGTCTGATGGGCGGAGAGGGTACTCCGCTTGCCGCTGTCAGTGTGTAGCGTTCCGTTCTACCTCTGTTTCCAGACAGCACCCAGCCGTTGCTCTACTGTCGCTGTCTCTGTGCTCCAGCTTACACTGGGCGCGGCGGCCATCTTGGGTTATTCCACGTGGTCCCTGAATGGTCTTTCCACCGCACGGTTTGCCAGAAAGAATCACTGCTTTCCCGGTGGGGTCCCACAGGGGAGGAGAACTGGGCCCTCAGCAGGCGTACGGGAGGACCCGCTGGACCAAGCGTGGGAGATCGGCCGTTTCTCCCGCTAGAGCCTCACGACAGGCCGCAGTCCCATCCGCTGAGCATTCAGCTTTGCTGGTAGGGCGAGGGCCGACAGCCGCACCGAGTGTTGTGGCTTGGGTCCCCTTTGCCTTCCGATTGTTTTTTAGAGTATTTTTGGGCTGTTTAATAATCTTTCATCGTGGAGCCAAGGCGCCCCACGTCCATCCAGCTCAGCGGGCAGTCCCCGCCCCCCTCAATCCAAATCTTAAAAGCATTTCATTTTGTTATTTCCATATTTCTACTAGGCCCACATCTAAATGATCTTTTATGGAATCATGGGAAAGAGATTTGGGAGTTCAATATGAACTGGAGGATTGGATAAGTTTTATTCTCGCCTTGAGATGTAGAGATGCTAGTCATCATGAGAATAATTTTAAAATTCTCTATCGTTGGTACCTGGTTCCATCACGCCTTCACATAATGAATGCTAAAGTCTCAGACAGATGTTGGAGAGAGTGAGATGAGATGGGTACCATGTCACACATTTGGTGGTATTGCTCTAAACTTGCTAAATTCTGTAGAGAAATTCATAAACTTATTAAAACTGTTGAACCAAATATTACCACCTTTACAAAATTTCCAGAATCTGTTAATAACGTAGACAGAGTAATAATAGGACATATTCTTATTGCCACCACATCTTACTTACCCAGATATTGGAAATCTCCTGCTATACCCTCTATAGTTGATGTTCTAAATTTAGCATTAGAAAACAAATCATATGAGATGGCTATTAGACAGCCATCTTTACTATGGGATCAGCTTCATTATTTCTAGACTGAGAGGGAAAACAAGGTTACAAAATCTTATTGTTTATAATTCAAGATATTCAAACTGTAAATTATTAGTTATACAAACTTGTTTTAATCATTTTACATAGATATATCATAAATTTTATTATCATCGATAAATATAGACATATCAATATTGCACAGAAATATTGTAAATTTGAATGGACACTTCCCCCAAGTTTCCCCTTCCCAATTTTTTTTTTTATTATTGTTCATTCAATTATTGTCATTTGTATTAGTACCTAATAAAAACAATTTGGAAAAAAAGAAAAGAAATTTGCCAGACTGGTTATGTTGCCTTTGAGAGCGTATGGTAGCCCAGGAATGAAAATGATCCCCATGATGGCATACCATTTGCAAAAGTAGACAACCCAGGGTATTTCAAATGGGGTATACTCTGTCTTTTTTAGTAGCCACGTAGTCACAAACACTGGCCAGAATTAGCCTTCATATTTGTGTATGAAAAATGCAAAAAAAATAAATTTTAATACTAATTTTGGCCAGTGTATGTGGCTAAGTGGCTACTAAAAACGACTGGACATACCCCATTTGCAATAACTTGGGTTGTCTGCTCTTGCAAATGGTATGCCATCATGGAGGTAATTCTCATTCCTGGACTACCATATGGTCTCAAAGGCAACATAGCCAATCTGGCAAATTTCAACATGGAAAAAAAGGAAATGAAAGCCTTATATTTGACTCTGTAACGTTTGAAAACACCATAAAACCTGTACATAAGGGGTACTGTTATACTTGGGAAACTTTGATGAACACAAATATTAATGTTTCAAAACAGTAAAACATATCAAAACAATTATATCGTCAGTGAAAGTGCTGTTTTGTGTGTGACAAAGGCAAAACATAAATATAGGGCGTACGAACCAAATTCTCTGGACTTTGTGCCTGGTTGGTCAGGCAGGTCCCTCATATTGTAATTAATAAAATTACTTAATTATGTAAAAATATTATATAAATATATGTGAGGAATTTAAATATATATATACACACACACTGAAATAAAATTTTAAACGCAACACTTTTGTTTTTGCCCCCATTTTTTTATGAGCTGAACTCAAAGATCTAAGACTTTCTCTATGTACACAAAGGTCCTATTTCTCTTAAATATTGTTCACAAATCTGTCTAAATCTGTTAGTGAGCACTTCTTTGCCGAGATAATCCATCCACCTCAAAGGTGTGGCATATCAAGATGCTGATTAGATAGCATGATTATTGCAAAGGTGTACCTTAGGCTGGCCACAATAAAAAGTCACTAAAGTGGTCTTCCTTGGAAGTCCGAGACGCGTTTCGCTGTGGGGCTTTTATTTGTTTTTTTAATAAATTGTTACTTTTACCTTATATATCAAGTAGTGGATCTTCAACTGCTTCCTGCATCTTTACAAAGAAGGGTAGTGCCTCCTTTAAAGGCACATTGGCGTATATACATAGAGCCTAGTTTAATTGGCTCTATACCAGGTGAGCATATTCATGCATCCTTAAATGTGATTACTCCTTTATCTATACGTATTTGCACCAGGATCTTGTCTTTTTTATCCACATATTTTGTGAGCTGCATATCTGGAGAAGGTCTGGTATTACCAAATATACCCAAGCTGTTGTGATTTGAGCCAGTCCCCAGGCTCTTTACCATGTGAGTTGGATATACACCTTTTTCCACCTCATTCAGGTTTCACAAGCATACTGCACCATGATGTGTATTTTCTTGTTTTAGATTATATTATACTGTTTTACCCTTTAAGTGGAATATATGTTATCTCAATGGGAGTAAAATATTTATTTTTAGCGCTCCACTGAGTGATCTTTGTGGTGGCAGTATGATCCACTAAGTTCACATTTTCTTTTCACATATCTGTTTCCATGTGTGTTTGAGCTGCTGTTTTATATTTATATTATCACTAAGCGCCTATTTGCACAGAGCACTATTCTTTTTGGCCACAATAAAAGGCCACTCTAAAATGTGCAGTGTGACCACCGTTTGCCTGCAGTGACACCATCCCCAATTCAAGACTAAAAAAAATACGGCAATTTGTGACTAAAGCATGTACTCCAGAAGGCATGTTGTAAAACTCAAATGTTGGCACAAGTAGCTGAGTTGTCACCACCGAGTCCCTTTGCTCCTATGTATCTATAGCCCAAAGTAATTAAAGCTCTTTTTCGCTGTATTATCACTGCCTCACTGTCGAGACTTAACAAAAGGTGAACTATTCATTTTATTGTCACACGGTCACATTTTTATACCTGGGGCTTCAACAGGAGGTCTCCTGGGAGAACAATAGAATTGTGAATTACCCGGTGCCTTGGTGCCTGTGCCTTAGCTGTTAATTTAATTAGTGGACCAATCTGTCCAAGAAGCACTCAGATCGGAGGTGTCTAGCCCGAATTAAAATGGAAGGTAAGATTTGGAGCGGGTCGCCACCATCCTCCGATCCAACCCTGAGTTCCAGAGCGCTGGGTAGAGTTTCTGTCACTTTAAATGATGGTGCTTTCGGTCGGTACATGGAGCTCCCTCAAGTCCTTGGTATTATTGGATGCCTGGCCACCTCCTCTATCATCACTTTAAAAAATGCCCTGACTGGTGGTTCTGGGACTGTGCAAATTGATCAAGAGCTCCACAAGGTTTTATGGGTAGGTTTCGGTCATGAGAAACAAGCCACAGTGGCTCCCTGGCCAGCCTATGAGTGCTCTGGGACTGCAGAAAGGGGCACAGGGCTGGGAGGCATGGGCTGGAGGGGAAAAATGATCATGATATAGTTATTTTAAGGGAAGGTGGCAGTTGGGAGACATGTACCAGTCCTAGGTGACTAATTGGTCTGTCACAGTAGAAAAATGCACCTTCACCGGTGTAGCCAAAAATCCTTGCACTGACCCTGGTCTCATCCCTAACACCTTTTTTCAACTTCTCTCTTTCTACTAGCATCCTTCTTTCTTCCCTCAGACATGCAATCGTCAATCCCAAAAAAATCTCTCTTGACAGATTTCTCTTTCTAACTAACGTCCGATATCGCTACTCCATTTCACTTCTAAGCTTCTTGAGCTGCTTATGTTTACTCATCTAACTTAGTTTCTCAACTCCATCCTTGATCTTCTTCAATCGTGCTGCTGCTCCCTCCATTCTACTAAACTACCCTCACCAAAATGACTGACTTAAGCTCTGCTCTCATTACTCTTTAAACTCTCCTCAACCTCTCTGCTGCATTTCATACTGTTAACTGCTCTCCTTCTTCAAACGCTCCACAACCTTGGACTCTATGACACTTCACTCTTTACTTGTGTTTATTCTTTATGATTGCTCATTTAGTGTCACCTTCTCTGGTGTCAACTCTTCCCACCAGAGGCGTAACTAAAAACCATGGGGCCCTGGTGCAAAAATTGCCATGGGGCCCCCCATACACCTACCTCCCACCCCATATGTTCCCGCCCACCACACAACCCCGCCCCCCCCACACATGCAGACCCATACATACAGACACACAAAGATACGCACACACACACACACACACAGACATATACAGGCACACACATACACACGTACACTCAGACACACCCCCCAGACACACACAACATATTGCCAGCCAACACCACACACACACATTACATACAGCCAGCACACCACACATACATTTCATACAGCCAGCACACCACACACACATTACATACAGCTAGCACACAACACAGATGCAGAAATTACATACAGCTAGCATCCATCACAGACACACACTACCGATAGCCAGCCGACACTCCAGACACACACTACATACAGCCAGCAAACACCATAGACACACAGATTACAACCAGCACACCTCACATACAAATTACATACAGCCAGCATACTTTCCACACATTACATGCAGACAGCATACACCACTGACACACACTATATATAACCAGTGCACACCACTAAACACACACAATACATACAGCCAGGTCACACAGTCACATTACAAACAGCCAGCACACACCAAACAGCCACACACATTACATGCAGCCAGCACTCGTCACAGACACACATTACATACAGACAGTACAGAAAACAAACACACATTACATACAACCAGCACACACATTATACCCAGCCGAACTCTAGACTAACTTATTACACTTAGCCACCACACACACTCTATTGGGGAGGACAAGGGGTGAGACATTAAACTTAGAATTTTCACAAATAAAATCTGAATGACTAAACTGAGGCAGAAATAGCCAATTGTGACCATAACTGAGTTGGAGAATTTTTCCAGATTTTTCAAGGACTGACCAATTTTCTTTAGGAATTCCCTACTCCGTCGCCGTGCCATCAGACTCTCCCCTAGCCTCCAGTCCTTTGAGAAATCATTCTTTAGGATAGCCTATTACCTTCCTGGTTGATGCTTTTAGCATTACAATTGCTCTCTTCTGGTCCCTTGCTCCCATAGCCCAGCTCACTGTCTCTCCTTCCACGGTTCTTCACGCACCACTTTTACCAGTGTAACCCCTGGTGGTTCACTTATTTACCACTATAATGTCTTAAAGCATAGAACTTAGTAGGGCTAACCATACAGATATCTTAGCCATAATTTTATATAGTGTAAGAGATCCTCTATTTAACATATATAAATAATTGAGAATACAATATAAAATAAGGATTGTCTTGGAAGCAAGATTGTCTTTTGGATATTTATTATATAAAAATATAAAATCCATTATAGCAGAGTTTATAAGATTAAATTACATGCTTGCAAATATCATTAATAGGTTAACATACCCTTCTGAACATGTCATCATGTCAGCCTCTCTGTCATTTTAAGATGGAGCAGCGTCTGTCTCCAAGTCTCTCCTCTGTGTCTTAACATTTAAAAGTACACCTATTTATACCTTAGGTGTCTCCATTTTAGGTTACTGTAGTTCAAATATGAAAAAGTAACACTTCTTTTACTTTATTCAATTTAGGACCTCCCTTAATTTGGCAAACATACAAGGCCATAACTAAAGGGTGTATACGTCATGGAAATTTTCCTGACTTAGTTCAAGATGGCATCTTAAAGTCTGAATAGGTTATCTGTTGTTTATACTAAGTCGTAAGTGTACAGTAGTGGGAGATTCCCAGATTTGGGGAAGTTCCATTAACTTGGGGTTACCACAGTATATTGTGTACTGCAAGAGTCGTAGCATAGCCTTGAAACTTGTTTATGCATTATTGTTATTGTAATTCGTCTGGGACAAAATGGCGCAAACATATTATGCACTGAGGTTATTGCTTAAAGAAACAGTTATGAAAAACAATATGTTCCATTTCTAACACCTTGTCAGTTTGCAATATCTCTTAAAGACAAAGTACACAGTTTAAGAAATACAACATTTCATTCTAAAACTTGTAATATTTGCATTTGCCCATAACACCCTCTCCATTAAACTGTGGGCATTGTAGCGCATTTCTTCCTTAAATTAGTAAACCAAAGTTCTCCAACTGTCTTTAGGTTTTTTATGCTCCCAGCATCTTAGATCAATGTTGTAACTGTAAAATATCCGTAGTGTGATCTTTGCCTGTAAAGGTGGTTGATTAAAATGAGCAAAGCTTTTGTCTGGGAAAGAATTGTAAAGAACACCAAGTTCCAGAGTAAGATATTCTTGGATGGATCCGGATACGAATTATAATCCAAAGTTAAAATAGTAATTGTATTTGTAATCCAAAGTCTTTAAAGGCCTGTAGAAGTTTACATTCCTTAGATACATTGCTGGAGGTTGTGTTTGTAGAATACCCGGGTATTTGTTGTAGAGTATAGGTTGTAGAGTCCAGCTTTCCAAATATTGGGATAGAATTGGTTGCAGATATTGAATCAGCATCATCTGTTATTACCGTGGTGATGGCGTTGGTATTTGTCTTTGTCTTTTTTCTTTTTCATGAAACATTTTTACACCGTTTATGATGTGTATAGATTGGATACTCTCCGATATTCTTTTACGGAATCAATTAATTGACATAATTTCCAAGACATTGTCTTAAGTGACATGGATCCCGTTATAGTAAATTTTATGTTGATACAGCAATTGAAGTGGATTCTCAAGAACGCCTCTTTTTGCTGTATTGGAATCTTTGTAACATCTCAGTGATAGACATCTCACTGACATCAGGTGCTGTTGTGCTAAAAATGTTAACAGGTAAAATCTGTGGAAAAATCTTTACATTTGTTATAGTTTGTATAATAATGATAGATGAAATAGTAACATAGTTAATATTTCTAGTGTTTTGTATTTAAGATAAACACTCTTGTATATGATTTAGATATAAAGAATAATTTGAAGCAGCAAAGTATTTACCACCTTTGTTCACAATGGTATGTAAAATTACATTCTCTTTAAATGTAAAAAAATACTCCTTTATTCAAAATCTCCCAATATATTTAGAATAGTTGCTAATTGGAAATATGACGTTAATTATCTTTCTTTGACCTGTTAGGGAGAAGACAACTTATTCCCTAGTTATTATTAGTAAATATAATAACTACAGTTATTAGTGGCTTAAAATACCAGAAACCCCCAAATATTGTCTTAGAAAACATTTTTTTTTTTTTTTTTAAAACCAAGATCTGACAGCCATTGTGGAAAGTTACATTCGTGAGATTGGATGCTTAACAATGTGAATCTTAATTGTTTGAGTATATTTTTCAGTGGCTGTTGGATGCAGCTTAAGATGATTAGAATGTATTATTATTTCTAAAAGTAAGTTAAGAAAGCACTCCGATACAATATTGAATGTATTTATATTTTAACTCTACCTTTGTATAGGTGGTTTTATGTACCTTTAACCATTACAAACCAAATAACATTTTCTTTGTATTTGAAAAACTGATAAAATATTTGATTACGTGTATTTTAATATATATATATACATAGAGTGGTATGGATGTTGAATTTATATCTTTGACATCTTTTCACCAGTTTGCAATAGGTGACCTAAATGATCAATTTCCAAATTCATCATGTATATCACCTGGATGGGTTAATCCCTAATACTCTTTTACTTTCCATTGACTGGCCTTGGCTCTGGCAGACTGAATATTTTTATCATTATAAATAAACTTTATGATAGTTGAAGTAAAGTTTCTGCCTGTCTTAACTGTTTTTAACTGTTGAAGTATTTCACTTATATTAATTATACCACTCTGCAAACTTAAACGAATATAGAATAGTTTCTGATTTAATAAAAACATTTCACATTTTCTTTTAAGGTTAAACCTTATTCATTATTGCAGTTATTATTGCAATCATATGATCTTTAACTATCATGATTCAATTATTCATCTTGGTAATTAGCTGTTATGCTCTTATACGTATGTTTAATATATTTGTTTGTAGGCCAGACTGCAGCTGCATATGGCATTTTAGCAATAATCTTCAATTGCGTTCAGATAGTCAAAGTCTATCCACCTTTGTAATTAACACATTATGTGTTTATTTTATACCATTAATTATAGTATCTCTATTATATTACACATCGTCACTGACACATTTCTGATACAGGGAAAAAAAAATAGCATGATTGCTTTGGTAATTATAATTTTCGGTCCATGCACCACATTCCTGGAAGTCCAGAATATAGCAAGAATGCTTTGTCGTTTGATTCCATGGAGCCATTTAGCATTTTGATTGGTATAGTTATACCAAAAGAGAAAGGAGTACATCGGTAGATCACATCTGCAACAGAACCATTACAGATTCCTTGTTGTATCAATGTCTCTGTGTTTATGTTTACAGGAGTTCCTTGCTTTGCAGGTATGTACATAATATGTAGAGTTTAAGTAAAGCTGCAAATCGTGCTTTAGTGCAAGTGTCCCATGATGTCAGGTTTCTGAAAGGTTTTAATGGTCTTTTTATATTCCATTCTCTTGGCAGGGCATCTGCTCTTAGTAAGCCGGTCTTGTTGTTATTTATTAATTGCATCAAGGTTTCTTTTGTTAATTGATGTGTTTCTACCAAATTCAAATTCATATGCCACCAAATGTCATTGTAAAGTTCAATGTTGCAGAATATTGTTCCAGGATGTTTTTTTCACTCCAGTAGGAAATCTATTTTCCTCTTCTTCTGATCCTTCCTATTAACCACTTTTTCTGAGTTGTAGGCAACAATCTGTGTCTTGTACTGTGAGGTGCTTTGATAGTCTATCAGGTTTTCTCAGTACCATGTTCCATCTTGAAAAACAGCTGGGTGTTGACAGTTATCAGCCTTTATTTCTTTTTCCGGTCATCTTCTGTCTGGAAACATAATAGCAATGTCCAGAATTAGCATAGCACTTCTTTTCAGCATAAGAAGGCTGTTTGCGGTAGTCATTCAATGATAAACTATATGGCAAAGTCTTTTCTTTCATCACCTTCATAGGTGCATCCAAAGTCTTTCACAAGTATCTGTCCCGTCTTTTTCTGATTTCAGCATGCTTTGTCATCATCGTTGAGTCCATTATTAGGATTTGTAATAGTCCAATCACATCTTTTTCATGTATAATCGTTTTTTTGGAATGATCTCAATAGGTTCCTTGTGAAATACCAGTGTAGGTCACATAAGCAATCATTTCACTGTGAGCTGTGTCTCTCCTTTTGAGATAGTTCTTGGAGGTAGTCCTCACGATCACAGAACTTGTATAGTGTGCAGTCCAATTCAGTTCAGGTGCTTCCTGCTTGTTAACATAATCCCAATGCAGTTTTAAAATGACAGCTAGGGTTGATGTTATGATAATGCTGCAGACTGTAAGAAGGAGACACCAATTTTCTAGCATCCTTTTGCTTCCATCTTTGCATTTCTTTCTTACTGTATAAGATAATTCAGGCTCAGTCTGTTTTCTCCAAGTCTTTCTTATAATGATGTTGATGATTCATTTTTCATACATTCCATGTTAACTGTGAATGTATCACGTCTGTCTGTTCATCCTTCTCCTTCACATTTGCAGGTTCAGATGTCAGATCACGATTCAGTCTGTTACGTCGCTATGATTCTGGTGGCTTTTCTGTTTGTTTTATCTTGTCATCTTTAACAGCATCCATTGTATCAGTCAGTGGTTCTGTGAACGTCCTGTTAGTATTTAGCAGGTTGTAAAATATCAAATTCACTGTTCTCTGTTGGCTCTGATTGTTCTCTGTAGTATAAGTTCTCTGAGTCACCCTCTCCAGGACAAACTGGCCAACAGTAGGAAAAAGTTGGTGGTGCATGGCGAGTTGGGCTGGAAAAAAAAATTCCCTAAATTTCTCTAATAGAACCGATGGTTCTAAGCTCTCCCTGGTGCAGAAATATGTTTGTCAGTGAAAAACATGTAACACTTCATATGGTGTCTCACCATTTGTATCATCAGGTATGTTGTGAATGCTCATCTGTACCATAGGAATAAATAGATACCACTGTGTGGGGCAAGCAACTAGTAACTTGGTTAATAATCATTTAACCTCAGCATTCTCCCAGACCACAACCCCACTTCTTTGGGGGTGGTTGGGGCACTGAAATCCCAAAGTAACCCAAATGTGGTTGCCCAGTTTTAGGTTTCCTTTGCAGTAACTGCAGGACCACCATCCAAATGGATGGTCCTGGGATTATCAAATGCATACTAAGGAAGTGAGACTAGAAAACGTGGCATCAGAGGTTGCACTTCGCACAGGATATATCCAAGTAAACCTGGTACATGCATCAACACATACAAAAACATATTTATAACCATGAGATGCTGGCAAACTTCCAATATATAGTAATTCAAAAAGTATGTTAGATATTAATATTTCAATAAACAGTACATCAGTAATGTGGCAATAAGCAAATGCTTATGATTACTAAACACATGAATTACAGTATTTCCCATATTGTGACCACCAATATTCCTTTTCAGGAGTCACAAGTACATTACCTCTCTCTATAAGAGCTTGTCCTAGCCATGAAAAAGCTTTTAGGGCAAGTCTATCTTTCCTCTATAGGAAGAACAACCAACATATTACCTTCAATGGTTATTATGTAATTAACCCCTGTAAACGATAGGAGTATTTATGCGGATACCAGGTGGATAAGGTCTGGATATCCTTGCAAGCATAAACTCTGCATCATGACAGAGAGATAGGGTTTGCGATGTGATCCAGTGACCACAGAAAAGCGTTGGTAGACACATTGAATCAAAGTGCCTGTTACAGACCAACTACATGAGGAGAGGGCCCATGCTTTGTTATAAGCATGTCCATACACGTATTACAATGCCAGGCTTTCAATTTGTTTCCACAAAGCAAAATGCAGTTGTGGATATAAACTAACGACGTATTGTAAGAAAAACTGTTTGAATACCAGACTGAGATTTGAGATCAGTGAACAGTGGACCAAAATAGATAAATGAAATCCTATCAATTAATATACTTTCAATATACTTTATCCTCTGTATTAACTATGAAATATTAAAGTTAAAACAATAACATTTAAAAGCCAACTTTTAGTGTGCATAGGAATTACAAGGCCGTTCATAATCTGAGATAAAGAACAGCTTTTTAAAACTGAATAGTCTGTGAACACAAGATGACCTTGCGCTGAAATTTCACTTGCAGGGGAAAAACAAAACCTTCTTTTTTCTTTTTCTTTAGTAAATTAATTAATTAAACGTAGTTAGAACCTCCCTCAAAGTCCCGATGACTTTGCAAGAAACATGTCGTCCTTAAATACTGGGTAAGTCTATTAAACAGTGAAATAGCATTTTTACACTGTATATCATGTTGTCACAGCTATAATGTGCAGTATAATAAACTATTTATAAGTGTTGTGCAAACTGTTCATTAAAAGCCAGTGGTCTAGTGAGCTATAGAACATTTATTTATTTATTCTTTAAAGCTCTGACATCAATCGGCAAAGCAATATTGTAATGGTGTCCATTGCAATCTGCTGTCTTACTTGCTGCTCTCAAAAATTCTGAATATGTTCGGAGATTTCTTGGGCAATGATAAATCCCCCAAAACAACAACTTTGCATTTATGCTAAACCTGCCTGTTGTAAATGTATTCTGTATATTTCTTGACATAAGTACTTGTACTTAAATCTGTTTAACAAAGCTGTTTATATTGTGGTGTAAAATAAATTTTTTATTATTATTATTTATTTTATTTATTTATTTTTTAACTTTGCTTAATTTTTAAAGATACCTGCATATTTAATTAAATATCCTTTATATGTCTTTAAGCCATAAAATATCTGCAAATTAAGATTATATACAAAAATGCATGTTCTGGGTGTTCCCGTGATTCCTTTTCTATCATTTACTTATTTGTTTAAAAAAAATTTAAGTCTGGAATCTGATTCCTTTTGGGATGAGCACCCCTCTGAGCCCCCCAATTTCAGAGGCTTCTTTGGAGGTGACCACTGAAAAGTATAGATTCTATAAAATAGATGTGAGGGGGCTTTGCACAGTAATGTCACTTTAATTATACTTTTCATATTGCAGATATGTGATATGCAATGTGATTTAATATATCAGAGTATTATCACTTTAATTGACACTGCATTTTTTTTATGCATTATTTTTCTTTTTTTCTTAAATTTTAATGTCTGTTTAGAATATTGCAGGCTTTGCAATATCAAATTAATTTTGCATCATATATATTCACAATGCTATTACAACATATT
Source organism: Pelobates cultripes (assembly GCA_933207985.1). Lineage (NCBI taxonomy): Eukaryota > Metazoa > Chordata > Amphibia > Anura > Pelobatidae > Pelobates > Pelobates cultripes. Next base: position 146,135,399 of record OW240914.1, on the reverse strand, counting down.
ATTAAAATTAGCCTCTTTCAGAATTGTAGAATATGTGGTGGAACTGAATCCTCATATATGAGATTTGAAACTGTATTTTTGATTTCTACTCTGTGCCCTAATCTGTATTTATATACATAATTGCAGCAGCATATAGCTTTTAAGGAAGCAATCATTTCACTCATCATGTGTGGTTGACTGTTGACTTTTTAAAACCTACTTTTTAATTTTTTTATAAATCTGTTTCTGTCTTTGAGAGAGCAGGCTGCTGAATGCATGTAAATGCTCTTAATGCTTAGTCTCTATACATTTATTTATTTAATCGTATTTTATAAAAACCTTGTTTATGAAATTCACTGAGATTACATGTGTCTGATCTGATTACAGTCAGTAGTACAATATTATTGTTCTAATTTCTTTACTGCTAGTACGGTGGTATAGTACCACTGATTTAAGTAAGCTTTCCCTTTTAAAATTGGTGGACTTTACTGCCATTGCAATAGACTAAAGACTGTACCTGAGTAAGCAAAGTCATTGTGTGCAGGAATTGTGCACTTTAAATAGTAGAATACTTATGCTATTCTAGTGAATTGGGCTGGCTGCTTAACACATCATTTAGTATCTTTTGGTCACATTTAAAGCTGTAAATGTATTTAACATTTTATTTAAATAAGCCTTTAATAATTTCTGTTTAAAAGTTATCAGAGATCCTATATAGTTACAATTTTATTTAGCCCTGATTTATCTTACATATATATTATTTTTAATTATTTTATAAATATTTAATTTTGCAGAGCATTTAAAGAAGCAAAGGATGTATAACAACCTGTTGCCCTTTTTTCTAGGAGGGTAGTATAATTTCAACTCTGTTTAGGAAAAAATATGAGCTAGTTAGCATATATTATATAAAATACATGCTGCAGTGTACTGCATTGTACTGCACTGAATTTATTTAAAAGCCATGTCTTTCTGTTTATGGCTGTATGTAATAATGTTGTTAATAATTTGGAATATAAAACAACGACTTCTCAATTCCTTGGAATGTTTACATGTCTCTGCATCTCCGCAACCTTGGCTGGAAATTCCAGACTGAAAAAATAGTTATGCTGTTATAATTCCTGATTTTTAATCAACAGCGAGCGTAACTGACAATATGGAAATTATCACTGTTTTATAAAACCTTTCTTATATAGTGGACATTAGAATCCAGAACGCAGTAATGCAATAATTAAAAATCCTGTCTGTCTGTTGCATGAATGTTTTCATTAAGCCATAATGCAATTTTCTTTGCATTCTTGGAATTAGACTTCCTATTTCATCGCTCTGTCTTATGACTTTTCTTTTGACAACATTTTGCATTAATCTTTTTCCTGCGCATGCATACTAAGCAGCTACAAAGAGAACATATCCCCCTGTCTGCAATCCACAGGGATTTTATATAGTGTAAGAGATCCTCTATTTAACATATATAAATAATTGAGAATACAATATAAAATAAGGATTGTCTTGGAAGCAAGATTGTCTTTTGGATATTTATTATATAAAAATATAAAATCCATTATAGCAGAGTTTATAAGATTAAATTACATGCTTGCAAATATCATTAATAGGTTAACATACCCTTCTGAACATGTCATCATGTCAGCCTCTCTGTCATTTTAAGATGGAGCAGCGTCATGTCTTAACATTTAAAAGTATACCTATTTATACCTTAGGTGTCTCCATTTTAGGTTACTGTAGTTCAAATATGAAAAAGTAACACTTCTTTTACTTTATTCAATTTAGGACCTCCCTTAATTTGGCAAACATACAAGGCCATAACTAAAGGGTGTATACGTCATGGAAATTTTCCTGACTTAGTTCAAGATGGCATCTTAAAGTCTGAATAGGTTATCTGTTGTTTATACTAAGTCGTAAGTGTACAGTAGTGGGAGATTCCCAGATTTGGGGAAGTTCCATTAACTTGGGGTTACCACAGTATATTGTGTACTGCAAGAGTCGTAGCATAGCCTTGAAACTTGTTTATGCATTATTGTTATTGTAATTCGTCTGGGACAAAATGGCGCAAACATATTATGCACTGAGGTTATTGCTTAAAGAAACATTATGAAAAACAATATGTTCCATTTCTAACACCTTGTCAGTTTGCAATATCTCTTAAAGACAAAGTACACAGTTTAAGAAATACAACATTTCATTCTAAAACTTGTAATATTTGCATTTGCCCATAACACCAGCTTATATTTACACAAGTATCTTATCCTTCTTCTCCAGGTAGGGAAGCTGGGTGGATATTTTAATGGACATTTAATATTAATAATTTGTGTGTGTCTGCAAGTGTATGTATGTGTGTCTGTGTGTGTGTCTGTGAGTGTGTATGTGTCTGAGTGTACACGTGTGTGTGTGTGTGTGTGTGTCAGTACATGTGTGTGTGTATCTATGTGTGTCTGTATGTATGTCTGCATGTATGGGTCTGTGTGTGTATGTGTGTGTGTGTGTGTCTGTATTTATGTGTCTGCATGTGGGGGGAGGGGACGTGTGGGGGGGCAGGAATGTATGGGGTGGGAGGTAGATGTATAGGGGCCCCAGGGCAATTTTCACACTGGGGGTCCGTGGTTTCTAGTTACGCCTCTGGCCTTCACATTTATTATTTGTTAATATTCTGTTTGTGAAATAATTCCTGTCATGCATGATTAACTGTAATGTGTTACAATATTGTCAATCATATTGGTATGCATTCATTGTTTCATTGCCAAAATATTGTTAAATAATGTGATGTGTAGTACTATGCATTGAAATGTTGCCCATTAAAGGTGGTATGAATGACTACAGAAAGATAAGGGTCAATTTTGCTGCCTTTAACTAGACCTATGAGGTGAACGCTGTCTGAAAACAAATGGGTTAAAATTTGTCACTATTTTGTCTTGTGTATTTTTGAAGAAAAGAACAGATTCAGAGAAAGTAAGAGAAGACAAAACTATTTGGAAAAAGGTAAGTTTGGGGTGATAGAGCCCCTTGAACAATTGAGTGTTAGTAACTTAAAGGGATATTATAGTGCCAGGAATAAAAAGCTGTATTCCTGGCACTATCGCTCCCTCTGCCTATACCCTGCGCGGTGAATAAAGAGTTAAAAACCTAAAAAAAAAAACAATAAAGTTGCAGTGTAGCATTTAAAAATACTGAAAAATTGAATATATGTGCAGAGTATTTACTATTTAAATTCTTTATTTTTTCTGTGCATAGGGTAGTACAAGTATTCATTATGCCATGACAGCATTAGCAGACAGTGGTAACATAATAACAATGTAGAGCATATACATGGTATGAGATATTGGCACGATTTTTTTTTTTTTTAAGTAGATTAATACACATGTTGTTTAAATAGAGGTGGTAAGAGTATAACTAGATACAGGCGTAAAACAGGTAACAATAGAGTCCTCGCTTAGTCTGCGTTAGCATTGAGACAAGATTGATAGACAAGGTTAAGAGTATTGAGGCGTATACTTGGCATATTCATTGCTTTTAGTTATTTTAGCAGAGATTTCAAGCTTAATATAGACAGTGACTAACATTCAAGCTTTTACCAAAGACAATGCTTGATAGGTAATGTTATAATAAGATAGTAAGGTAACCAGGGTTTAGACTGCTTAAAACATATTATAGCCTAGATGTAATACAAGAACCCCTGATTGCTTTGCTTATCTGCGGGAGAAAGAGTCCTAGGCAGTCCAGGGTTGTGCACGACAGCCGTGCAGGTGAAGGCGTCCGGTGTCCCGGTGTAGTGTAAAGAAGGAGACAGCAGGTCAGAAAAGATTAGCGGACTGAGAGTTCGTGTTGCAGCGCTGGAAACTTTCCCCCTTGGTCATGTGGGGTACGTGAGACTCAGTCCTCAGGGTGGTCTGTAATCAGCCGACGCCCGCTCTGTGGAGCCGTTGGAGTTGTGTGTCTTCAGTCTCTTTCGCTTGTTTGGGGGTAATCGTCCCCAGCAAGGACCGGGATAACCCCAGCCGGTCTGGGGAGGAGGGGCAGCAGGGCTGTGTGTGCTTCTCGTGTGCGAGCGGGTCCCTTGCCGGGTGATCGTCCGCCTCCCCCATGCTGCAGGCTCCGCTCCGTTTTAGGCCGCATGGCCGGTTCAGGCTCTCGTAGTGCAAATCGGTGCAGGACTGGTATCGTTCTGATCCCTGCGAGGTTCTGTGTCATATTCCAAGCACCTTATGTTGCTGGCTTCTGTGGTTTGGACAGGATTAGTGTATTTGTGTCTGCTGGTGCTGGTGTTACGGGCAAATGCAAATATTACAAGTTTTAGAATGAAATGTTGTATTTCTTAAACTGTGTACTTTGTCTTTAAGAGATATTGCAAACTGACAAGGTGTTAGAAATTGAACATATTGTTTTTCATAACTGTTCCTTTAGGCAATAACCTCAGTGCATAATATGTTTGCGCCATTTTGTCCCAGACGAATTACAATAACAATAATGCATAAACAAGTTTCAAGGCTATGCTACGACTCTTGCAGTACACAATATACTGTGGTAACCCCAAGTTAATGGAACTTCCCTAAATCTGGGAATCTCCCACGACTGTACACTTACGACTTAGTATAAACAACAGATAACCTATTCAGACTTTAAGATGCCATCTTGAACTAAGTCAGGAAAATTTCCATGACGTATACACCCTTTAGTTATGGCCTTGTATGTTTGCCAAGTTTAGGGAGGTCCTAAATTGAATAAAGTAAAAGAAGTGTTACTTTTTCATATTTGAACTACAGTAACCTAAAATGACGACACCTAAGGTATAAATAGGTGTACTTTTAAAATGTTAAGAAACAGAGGAGAGACTTGGAGACAGACGCTGCTCCATCTTAAAATGACAGAGAGGCTGACATGATGACATGTTCAGAAGGGTATGTTAACCTATTAATGATATTTGCAAGCATGTAATTTAATTTTATAAACTCTGCTATAATGGATTTTATATTTTTATATAATAAATATACAAAAAGACAATCTTGCTTTCAAGACAATCCTTATTTTATATTGTATTCTCAATTATTTATATATGTTAAATAGAGGATCTCTTACACTATATAAAATTATGGCTAAGATATCTGTATGGTTAGCCCTACTAAGTTCTATGCTTTAACTTATAAGGGCGGGCAAATATACACGTTGTGAACGAAACAAAATGTAAACAAACCTGGCATTTGCGCTACATGTCTGTCCAACCGTAATTCACCTCTTTCATATTAAATGCACCTACCCTTATTATATATCATTTTATTCAGGGGAAACAGGGCTTTCATTTAATATCAAATATTTAGCTATGAAACATAATTTAATATGAAAAAAATGGGAGAAAATACGTTTTTCTTGGATTTTTTTAGTTCTACATGGCATTTTAACGGTCAATGTCATAATACTGTTTGCTTTTACTGCAATAAAATACACATATTTATATTCAGTAAAGTCTCACGTGTAAGACAGTACCCCCTATGTACAGGTTTTATGGCGTTTTGGGAAGTTACAGGGTCAAATATAGCACGTTACATTTTAAATTGAAATTCGCCAGATTGGTTACGTTGCCTTTGGGACTTTATAGTAGCCCAGGAATGAAATTTACACCCACAATGGCATACCATTTGCAATAGTAGACAACCCAAGGTATTGCAAATGGGGTATGTCCAGTCTTTTTTAGTAGCCATTTGGTCTCAAACACTGGCCAAAGTTAGCGTTAGTATTTGTTTGTGTGCTGAAAAATGCAAAAACTCAATTTTGGCCAGTGTTTGTGACTAAGTGGCTACTAAAAAAGACTGGACATACCCTGTTTGCAATACCTTGGGTTGTCTACTATTGCAAATGGTATGCCATCATAGGGGTAATTTTTCATTCTTGGGCTACCATAGGGTCTCAAAGGCAACATTAACCAATCTGGCGAATTTTAATGTGAAAAAAATGAAACACAAGCCTTATATTTGACGCTGTAACTTTTGAAAACACCATAAAACCTGTACATGAGGGGTACTGTTGTACTCGGGAGACTTCGCTGAACACAAATATTTGTGTTTCAAAACAGTAAAAGTATCACAGCAATAATATTGTCCGTGTAATGCTGTTTGTGCGTGAAAAATGCAAAAAACTTCACTTTTACTGGCGATATCATCGTTGTAATACATTTTACTGTTTTGAAACACTAATATTTGTGTTCAGCGAAGTCTCCCGAGTAGAACAGTACCCCCCATGTACAGGTTTTATGGTGTCTCGGAAAGTTATAGGGTTAAATATAGTGCTAGCAAATTAAATTCCCTTTACTTTCGGCATGGGTTGTCAGGCAGGTCCTGCTAATTGTAATTAATTAAGATACCTAATTATGTAAAAATATTACATAAATATATATGTAGAATTAATATATGTATATATATACGTATGTGTATATATATGTATATATCTATATAATTTTTTTTAAATATTTTTATTTATATATAGGTATATATATAGTGATATATACGTATATATTTATGTATATAGATATATATATTATTTCGTTCTACGTGTATTTTGATATATATATATATATATTAATTTCACAATACAGTTAGAACGAAATAACACACATCTATATATTTTTAATTATTTATTTTTAATTATTTTTTTAATTTTATTTTTTAACGTATTTACATTTTTATTTTTTTTATATTATATATAAATATATATATACAATAATTATATATATATTTAATCAGTATCAGTCTACGTGTAATTTGATATTAATATATATATATATAATTATATATATAGTAAACCACCTAGGCATATGTCGTGTGTATGTATATGTGTATATATATATTTAGATCATATATATATAATATATACATATGATCTAAGTATATATTATTTTTTTTTTACACCAATAAATGTAATTTTAATTTTATTTTCAGCCAGCAGGGGGACCACCTGTCATTACAGGCAGCCCCCCTGCTGGCAATGCAGGAGGCAGCCTACCCGACCATGTGATTGTGGGGTCCTCGCTAGGACCCCACTCTCACATGGCCGGGGAGCACCGGAGGAGAAGGATCTGCCGCGGGGGGGCTCCCTGGGAGTCCCCCCCACCGCGATCGCCGGCGTGGGACCGCCGGCGACCGGGTAAGTTAACAAAAAACGGAGGGCGTACAATTACGCCCGGCGGCGTTTAGAGCCGCCTATTAGAGGGCGTAATTGTACGTCCTCCGGATTTAAGGGGTTAAGACATTATAGTGGTAAATAAGGGAACCACCAGCGGTTACAAATGGCGACCACGAAGGGACTTTGTACTTGGAAGCTTTAAATATAAAATAAATACCTAGGTAACCTCTTATACGTAAGAGAAGACACAATACTTTGTCATGGCACACTTCTTGAAATATCAAGAATCTATTGAGCAATTTGTAGCCCAGACTCAGAGAGAGATCATTAGAGATGATTTTAATGTGAACAAGGCACTGTGAGTTCAGGTGCCAGGTACAGCGTAATTAGCATAAAATGCTGAAATTGTGGATCTTAACTAATATCATAATAGAACAAATATACATATTTGGTAAACTCCCTGATATGCCTAATACACCAGCACAGCATGGCCCGTTAGTTCCAGGACAGTGGATTGCAGACAGGGGGATATGTTCTCTTTGTAGCTGCTTAGTATGCATGCGCAGGAAAAAGATTAATGCAAAATGTTGTCAAAAGAAAAGTGATAAGACAGAGCTATGAAATTTGAAGTCTAATTCCAAGAATGCAAAGAAAATTGCATTATGGCTTAATGAAAACATTCATGCAACAGACAGACAGGATTTTTTTTTTTTTTTTTTTTTGTAATTCTTTATTTTTGTTATGCATAGTATATCAAACATGCTTGCAATGCCACAACAGCAATTACAAGCTGGCTTATCGATCACATGGTAATACTGTAACATGGCACATAGAGTAATGGTACAGTGTATGGTAAAAGCAGTATAATAAGGTGCCTGTTCGGGCTAAACATATATATTTTGACGGTGTGTTGGGTAGTGGAGAAGTAGTCTTGTCTTGCAGCTAGTTATGATGTAGCTCATTAATTGTGTTTGACCATAACCACTATAGTGTTCCAATGTGTAGTAGAGGTTGTTAAATAGTGGAGCCGCTTGTAGGGGACTCAACCTAGGAGATGCTGCCGCACTCATAGTATATACAATTGAGTTTACACCCTCACAGCGAAGGTCGCTGTTCGGGCGGTAGTTCTGGTTTTGAGGTTATGTCAGCCTTCAGGGTTTGGTGCAGATTTGTGAGCGTTTGAGCAGTGTAGTTTCTCGTTTGGTTTCTGATTCGGTGGTTTTTACATGCTATAGGCCTGCAGTAAGGTTGCCTGCTGCTAGAGTGTCACCCCATAGAGAGTGTCACAAGCCTTTCTTTGTACTATAGTCTGAGTGTTGGGTGTGTGTTCTCCGTTAGATGTCAGGACCGTATTGTTGTTTGCTTGAGTGTGTTTCGTTTGGTCTCTGTTGTCAGTTGCATCGTCTTGGGTGCGTCTGAGTTGCGTTTGCGATGTTAGCTGCGGCTTGTTCCAGTGGTCAGGGGTGGTTGTCGTGTCGTGTGGTTTTGGGTTCGCGGTGTTATTGTGTGTATAGTCTATCGTGGGTGTATTATGGGTAGTTTGTGTATGGGGATAAGGCATCGCGCCTACAGGGGAGAGGGGGGAGAGTGGGGGGGATGGAGGGAAGTTACAGAGCGGCCGGACGTCCCCGACCCCGTCTTACACTCCCACAATGTGTCTCATAACCCAAGGGTCCCAGATTTTGTGGAAGTGTTTTGTCGTGTCATGTAGAATGGCTGAGAGTTTGCAGACAGGATTTTTAATTATTGCATTACTGCGTTCTGGATTCTAATGTCTACTATATAAGAAAAGTTTTATAAAACAGTGATATTTTCCATATTGTCAGTTACGCTAGCTGTTGATTAAAAATCAGGAATTATAACAGCATAACTATTTTTGGAGTCTGGAATTTCCAGCCAAGGTTGCGGAGATAGAGACATGTAAACATTCCAAGGAATTGAGAAGTCTTCGTTTTATATTCCAAATTATTAACAACATTATTACATACAGCCATAAAGAGAAAGACATGGCTTTTAAATAAATTCAGTGCAGTACAATGCAGTACACTGCAGCATGTATTTTATATAATATATGCTAACTAGCTCATATTTTTTCCTAAACAGAGTTGAAATTATACTACCCTCCTATAAAAAAGGGCAACAGGTGGTTATACATCCTTTGCTTCTCTAAATGCTCTGCAAAAATAAATATTTATAAAATAATTAAAAATAATATATATGTAGGGGGGGCGTGGCCTGGACGTTGATGGCGCCAGTCGCACACTAGCCGAGCTCCTAGGCCCAAACCGCCATAATCAGCATTCTACCCCCGTATAGCTAGCGATGGTGCGGACCAAGAAGCATACCGGCGCTGGGAGCATGCCCCCGGGGTCACCGAGACGCGGTACGGGCACCCTGGATGACTTCCTCAGCACCCCGGCCGGGCTCCGGGGCACGGCGCCCTCTGACAATATGGCGGCTGTCTCCCCCAGTGCAACCAGCGGGGGGGACTCCATGCCCGACTTCAGCCCCGACGATGCCCTTCATTCCATCAGGGCTGAGCTCACGAGGATAGGGAGCAGCATGCTCACCAAAGCAGACACGGGGGCCCTGGTTCGGGAGATAAGGGAGGCGGTCCGGGAGGATCTGCGGGGCCTCCGCACAGACCTCATGGCCCTCACGGAGCGGGTGGACACAGTGGAGGCAGAAGCACGGATCTGCTGCCAATCAACACCGAGCAGCAGAGACAGCGGCCACCAGACAGGGTAATATGCTGCTGAGCCTCAGACGCCAGGTGGAGGACCTGGAGAACCGCAGCCGGAGGCACAATGTCCGGATCAGGGGCCTGCCGGAGCCTGATACAGAACCCCTGGCGACCACCCTGCAACAGCTCTTCTACCAGCTCTTAGGTCCTGACGCGCCGCCCATCATCCGCATCGACCGGGCCCACCGCGCCTTGGGACAAGCTAGGCCGGACGGCAGACCCAGAGATGTGGTGTGCTGTCTTCACTCCTTCCCGCAGAAGGAGCAGATCATGGCGGCAGCCAGGAACCTACCGACAGTCACCTTCAGGGGAGCTGATCTGGCGCTCTTCCAGGATCTCTCCGGCCTCACACTGGACGCCAGGAGGGCGCTGCGGCCTATCACAGCAGCCCTGCGTGACAAGGGGATCCCCTACAAGTGGGGGTTCCCCTTCAGCCTCCAAGCCTGACAGGGATCCTCCTGGCACACACTCAGGATGCCAGATGATGCCCCGAGATTCGCTCGGGCACTTCACCTTCCCCCTATCCGGATTCGCAACTGGCTGCTGGATGAACCGCTGGGCCCTCGAAGGGGAGAGGACACGGGCCTGCAGCCCTCTGCAACCCACTTGGGCCAGATGTCACCGCCGCGCCGCTGGGGAGGACCAGCGGGGGCAGAGGAGTGATGTGGAACCTTGACCCTGCGTTGGGGCGGGCGCCCCGTGGCCCCTCTGCATGAACTGTAGCGGTTGGTGGGCCTTCCCCCTCCCCCCCTCTTCCCTCTTCTCCCCCCCTTCCCTCACCCTTCCCCGTCTTCCCTCTCCTCCCCCCCCTTCCCTCGCCCTTCTCCCTCCCTCTCCCCCCCCCTCGTGTCCTCCCCCCCTCTCTGGCTCCACCGGGGGGCACTGGCCTGGAGGCACCATTGGACTGAGATGTTGGGGGTTTGGGGGGGGGGGTGGACCGTGGGACTCGCTCTTGGTGGGGGCGGGGGGGGTGGGGTGGGAGCGGCTTGCTGCATGGGACACTATGCTTTGGACTGGAGCTGAGGACTGTGACCTTGGGAGAGTGTCCGGTGCCGCTGGGGGGGTGGGGGTTGGGGGGGGCCTGTGGGTCTTGGGGGGTGGGTGGGGGGCACTGGCCCGCATGGTAAGCCCGGAAGGGGATCATATAAGAGTTGGAGGGGGCACGGGGTGTGCTTACGATGCAGATATTGGGTCCCTCCTGGGTCATAGACCTATCCACAAGGCTCTCACACAATTAGTCTGACATATTGCCCGCACCTTCACAGTATTCGGTTACGGGGATTACACTTCCTGGTAGGGCGGTGACGGCCATGGACGGCTGAGGATACCACAGTAACACACACGACAAGATAACGAACCCTTGACTACAGACACGCCCCACGGGCAGACGCACACCTGTACAGACTCCTACGGTGCGACCTGGGGACGACTGTCGACAGTTGGACCGACCCCCCAGGTACACACCAAGTGCGTCGAGCCAAGACCGGCACCACACACCTAGGACGAGGTGCGGGGACGGGGGTGGGTGAGACAGGGGACCTGGGGCTGACTCCTGGTTGCGGGACCTGACCTACACCGGGACCTGACTCCTGACTGGCCCTCCCTCTCAGACCCCACCCCTCTCTCTTTCTTTTTACTCCCTCTCTTTCTCTACTACGTTCTTCACCCTTTCCCTCTACGCTCCTCCTTACAGCTACCGGTTTAACCTCCCCCCCACGCCCCATATCCAAGGACGATGGCAGGTCACTTTCAGCAGGCGGATCTCTGCTTGTGGTCGAACAACGTTAGGGGCCTTAACGCCCCGGAACGGCGCTCACACCTTCTCCGCACCCTGTGGGCGGCACGCGCGTCTCTGGCATTCGTCCAGGAAACTCACTTCCAGGGGCGAAATGCACCGACGCTGCGAGACACCCGCTTCCCGACGGGATACTTTGCCAACCACCCACATGCCAAAAAGTCGGGGGTGGCAATTCTCATCGCCCGCACAGTGCCTTTCCAAAGCCAAGCTGAGCTGGCGGACCCAGAAGGCCGCTATATATTCGTGAAAGGCACGATTGCCGGACATCTGTATACCCTGGCATGTGTCTATGCACCCAATACGGCACCTGACTCCTGACTGGCCCTCCCTCTCAGACCCCACCCCTCTCTCTTTCTTTTACTCCCTCTCTTTCTCTACTACGTTCTTCACCCTTTCCCTCTACGCTCCTCCTTACAGCTACCGGTTTAACCTCCCCCCCACGCCCCATATCCAAGGACGATGGCAGGTCACTTTCAGCAGGCGGATCTCTGCTTGTGGTCGAACAACGTTAGGGGCCTTAACGCTCCGGAACGGCGCTCACACCTTCTCCGCACCCTGTGGGCGGCACGCGCGTCTCTGGCATTCGTCCAGGAAACTCACTTCCAGGGGCGAAATGCACCGACGCTGCGAGACACCCGCTTCCCGACGGGATACTTTGCCAACCACCCACATGCCAAAAAGTCGGGGGTGGCAATTCTCATCGCCCGCACAGTGCCTTTCCAAAGCCAAGCTGAGCTGGCGGACCCAGAAGGCCGCTATATATTCGTGAAAGGCACGATTGCCGGACATCTGTATACCCTGGCATGTGTCTATGCACCCAATACGGCACAGCACCACTTCCTGACACGCACCTTACATGCCCTGGACCGCTTCAGAGAGGGCCTGCTGATCCTGGCGGGGGATCTTAACCTAGCCCTGGACCCACGGCTAGACACCTCCTTAGGAACTAGCTCACTACCGGCTTCCTACCAACGCAAGGCCCTGGTGGCCCTCAAGAACGCGGGGTTGGCGGATTCGTGGCGAGTGGTTCACCCACAGAGGAGGGACTACTCCTACTACTCTACGGTCCACAGTCGCTACAGTCGGTTGGACTATATCTTCCTCCCCATTGAATGCCTCTCGCTCTTGCACTCCAGTGGGATCCACACGGCAACCTGGTCGGACCATGCTCCGGTCTGGACTAAGATCGCCTCCCCGCTGTACAGGCCACGGGAGAGGCAGTGGCGGCTCAACGAGCAGGTCTTGGAGGAATTGGAGGCGACAGTGGAGATGGGTGACGCACTGCAGAAGTACTTTGAGGAGAACACCACCCCAGACGTGGAACCACCGATGATATGGGAGGCTCATAAATGTATGATCCGTGGCCATCTCATACGTTATTGTACCCAACGGAAGACGGCCCAAAGGCAAGCAGTCACGGACCTGGCACAACAAGTGGCAACCCTCGAAACTTTACATAAATCTACCCTCTCAGAGGATACCTACAGAGAACTCCTGGAGGCGCGGAGAAACCTCAAGCAATTGCTCTCGCAGGGCCTTCTCCGAACCATTCGCAGATCCCGACGACACTTCTATGAATACTCGGACAAATGCGGGAGGCTCCTGGCCAGGCGCCTGCAAAGGGAACGGAGACTCACACACATAACCAAGATTCGGGACCAGACTGGCGTGCTCACTCAACGCCCAGACGGAATAGCGACGGCCTTCCACCACTTCTACACGGACTTATATAACATCCCAGAAACGCGAGGTGCAGCAGCCCGGAAGAGGCGTGAAACCGATATCGCGCACTACCTGGAACAACATATCTCACGGACTCTCACGGACGACCAAAGGGCTGACATGGAGGAACCCATTTCCCTGGAGGAACTCAAATATGCTCTTAAGATCGCCAGAGCCCACAGGGCGCCAGGCCCTGACGGCCTCCCCGCGGCATATTATAAAAAGTTTCAAGACATCCTGCTGCCACACCTCCTGGGAACCCTGAATCACCTACTAGAAGGCGGCCACCTCCCGAGAGATACACTGGCTGCCACTATCTCTCTTATCCCAAAAGACGGAAAGGACCTGACGAACTGTTCTAGTTATAGGCCGATCTCCTTACTCAACTCTGACTTGAAACTGTTCACTAAAATACTGGCCTTACGGGTGGGGCGCGTACTGCCGGACCTGGTGCACCCGGATCAAGTGGGATTCATCCCAGGCAGGGAGGCACGCGACAACACCATCAGGGCCCTCAACGTGATCCACCTGGCGGGGAGCAGCCGGAGGGGGGTCCTCCTCCTCTCGACCGACGCCGAGAAGGCGTTCGATCGGGTGGACTGGGGGTTCATGCTGGCAACGCTCCGTACGATGGGATTCGGGCCCCATATGATGACCTGGATAGCTGCCCTTTATACAACACAAACAGCCCGTATGCGCATCAATGGGGCCCTAACACAGCCATTCAACATCCGTAACGGCACAAGACAGGGGTGCCCGCTGTCCCCCCTCCTGTTTGCCCTCTCCCTGGAACCATTCCTGGGGGCGGTCAGACGGGATGGGGGAATCGCGGGCTTCGCCTATAAAGGTCTGGAGCAGAGAGTCGCGGCATACGCAGATGATCTCCTCTTCTTTCTGGCCAACCCACTCATCTCTCTCCCGAACCTACTAGCAAGGTTCCGGGAGTACGGCCTGCTCTCCAACCTTAAACTCAATGCTGAGAAGTCGGAAGCCTGCCCTTTAAACCTAACTACCGCAGACACGACTCACCTACGGACACAGTACCCATTTAAGTGGTGTGCGGATAAACTCAAATACCTTGGCATATGGCTCACCGGAGACACGAAGCGCCTATTCCAGGAGAATTTTGTCCCCATTCTCCGCACACTACAGCACGACATGACGACTTGGGGCGGCCTGTGCATTTCATGGTTCGGGAGAATCAATGCCTTAAAACTAAACCTTCTTCCGCGGCTTCTTTACCTCTTCCAGACCGTTCCAATTATGATACCCAGGACCTTCTTTCAGACGCTGAATACGGCGATGATAAAATTTGTGTGGAAGACGGGACGACCTAGGGTTAATGGGGCGCTCCTGTCGCTGCCCAAGAGGATGGGGGGCTTAGCCCTCCCTTCACTAGTCCATTACTACAGGGCCACCCACCTGCTTCGGCTGGTGGACTGGCACACACTAAACTCAGACAAGCTATGGAGGGAACTAGAGAACGTACAAGTGGATCGAAGGCTGCCAGCCGCGATATGGACAGCGGACCCCCTAAAGGACCCTAGAATGACCCACAACCCGTTTATCAGGGCCACGACGCAGGTTTGGACTGCCACTCGCCTGAAGGACGGCCTCACTACAACGCCGGGTCCTCTGACCTCTATTACCCATAACCCAGATATCGCTGACGGACTACGACCGGGGGATGTGTTGGGACTCGGGGACCCGGACTGGACGTACATGAAACAGCTATGCGCCGCAACGGGACTGAAAACACTGAGGGAACTGATCCCAGACGGCACCATCTCTCTAATGACCAGGTTCCGCCATCATCAGATTCAGCATTTCTACCGAACCACGGTGGGCAAACATTTATTTCATAGAGACCTAACCGCTTTTGAGCACATGTGTGCGGCCAGGGATCGACCACTGAAAGGAATCACACGACTCTACACCCTACTGCTTACCGCCACACCACGCGCACCACCACGATATATGTCCCGCTGGGAACAAGTGACAGACCAAACACTGACGGACCAACAATGGGAGAAGATCCACGTGCTAACACACCAAGGCACGCTCAGTTCAAAACTGCAGGAACTTAACTACAAGATTATGGTCAACTGGTATAGAACCCCAGCGAAACTACATTGCATGAACCGAGAAACCCCTGACGTTTGCTGGAGGTGCGGAGCCAAGGGTGGGTCAGACTACCATATATGGTGGTCGTGCCCTACAATTCAGCAGTACTGGAAACAAATTCATTCTAAAATTCAAAGCATCGCGGACCCGGACCTACCGTTCCAGCCCTTGCCGATGCTACTCCACCACACCACACGCCCTATAGCTACATACAAACGCTCCCTGACCAAACACCTACTAAATGCGGCAAAATCCCTCATCCCCACCAAATGGCGCGCGACGGAGTCACCGTCGATGGAGCAATGGATGGAACGTGTGGAGGACATCTACAGTATGGAATCCCTCTCGGCATCGCTACACGGCACGGGAGACAAATGTGCTATCACCTGGCTCCCTTGGTGCACCTACATAGCCCAGAGAGGAACCGCAGGAACGGCTGCCACTGGGTAGCGGAGAACCAGGGAAGCTCTAGATCCGCCCCTCCAGTGATCATATGAGATACAGGAGTCCGCCTACCAGCCTACCCTCCCCCCCCCCCTCTTCCTCTCTTCTCTCTTCCTTTCCCACTGCACACCTTTCTCTTTCCCCCCAGTCAGGAGGTCATTGGCAGGACTGTGATGGTCAGGGGATAGGGGGAACCCATGGCCCGGACAGGTGGTCGGGGGTGGGGCCTGGGAGGGGGGGGACACTTTGGAGGTGGACAGCTCCTGGAGCCAAACCCTGGGTGGGGAATACAGTCAGGTCCAACGGGGGGGACAGGCGGACATCCCACACTGAGTACCCTGACCAACTCGACGAGCATGCAACCATAGCAAACTGGACGCGACGGACAGGGAGTTGACACGCCCCACCCAGCACCAGTACACCAGCGGCTTCCCACGACTGTCCACCAGCTCGGCCCCTTAACTAGAGGTCACCCCCCTAACCGGACGAACCAGAGAGAATCCCCACCAAGACACCGAACTGAACCCTGACTTGCACTGATCAACACACTCCAACTATGTACATAGCATACACTCTTGCACACACATGAGAAACCAAGAGACAAGAAGAGCGTTCTACCAGGTTGACAGCCCAAAACTAAATGCCTCATTTCCCGAAGGCGCTCATGGAGGGCTTGACACAGTTCACTAAAAGTTGCTTGTTACTATTGTTTTCTACCCAAGGTAATTGACGAGAGCATTGATATGGGAGGTTGGATATATGGCTATATCTGAAATGTAAAACCTTGATTGTTATCCTTCTTTCCCTCTGTTTCCCACGTACTTTATTATCTCAATAAAAATTGATTGGATAAAAAAAAATAATAATATATATGTAAGATAAATCAGGGCAAAATAAAATGGTAACTATACAGGATCTCTGATAACTTTTAAACTGAAATTATTAAAGGCTTATTTAAATAAAATGTTAAATACATTTACAGCTTTAAATGTGACCAAAAGATACTAAATTATGTGTTAAGCAGACAGCCCAATTCACTAGAATAGCATAAGTATTCTACTATTTAAAGTGCCCAATTCCTGCACATAATGACTTTGCTTACTCAGGTACAGTCTTTAGTCTATTGCAATGGCAGTAAAGTCCACCAATTTTAAAAGGGAAAGCTTACTTAAATCAGTGGTACTATCCCACCATACTAGCAGTAAGGAAATTAGAACAATTATATTGTACTACTGACTGTAATCAGATCAGACACATGTAATCTCAGTGAATTTCATAAACTAGGTTTTCATAAAATAACAAAATAAGATTAAATATCAAAGTTGTTTATATATCAATATATTAATGTTTTTTTTTATAAATAAATGTATAGAGACTAAGCATTAAGAGCATTTACATGCATTCAGCAGCCTGCTCTCTCAAAGCCAGAAACAGATTTAAAAAAATAAAAAGTAGGTTTTAAAAAGTCCACAGTCAACCACACATGATGAGTGAAATGATTGCTTCCTTAAAAGCTATATGCTGCTGCAATTATGTATATAAATACAGATTAGGGCACAGAGTAGAAATCAAAAATACAGTTTCAAATCTCATATATGAGGATTCAGTTCCACCACATATTCTACAATTCTGAAAGAGGCTAATTTTAATAATATGTTGTAATAGCATTGTGAATATGTATAATGCAAAATTAATTTGATATTGCAAAGCCTGCAATATTCTAAACAGACATTAGAAAAAAAAAAAAAGAAAAATAATGCATAAAGAATAATGCATAAAAAAAATGCAGTGTCTATTAAAGTGATGATACTCTGATATATTAAATCACATTGCATATCACATATCTGCTATATGAAAAATATAATTAAAGTGACATTACTGTCCAAAGCCCCCTCACATCTATTTTATAGAATCTATACTTTTCTGTGGTCACCTCCAAAGAACCTCTGAAATTGGGGGGCTCAGAGGGGTGCTCATCCCAAAAGAAATCAGATTCCAGACTTAAATTTTTTTTAAATAAATAAATGATAGAAAAGGAATCACGGGAACACCCAGGACATGCATTTTTGTAAATAATCTTAATTTGCAGATATTTTATGCCTTAAAGACATAATTAAATATTTAGACATAATTTAATTAAATATGCAGGTATCTTTAAAAATTAAGCAAAGTAAAAAAATAAAAAAAAATAAAAAAATTATAATAATAACAAATATATTTTACACCACAATATAAACAGCTTTGTTAAACAGATTTAAGTACAAGTACTTATGACAAGAAATATACAGAATACGTTTACAACAGGCAGGTTTAGCATAAATGCAAAGTTGTTGTTTTTGGGGATTTATTATTGCCCAAGAAATCTCTGAACATATTCAGAATTTTTGAGAGCAGCAAGCATAGACAGCAGATTGCAATGGACACCATTACAATATTGCTTTGCCGATTGATGTCAGAGCTTTAAAGAATAAATAAATAAATGTTCTATAGCTCACTAGACCACTGGCTTTTAATGAACAGTTTGCACAACACTTATAAATAGTTTATTATACTGCACATTATAGCTGTGACAACATGATATACAGTGTAAAAATGCTATTTCACTGTTTAATAGACTTACCCAGTATTTAAGGACGACATGTTTCTTGCAAAGTCATCGGGACTTTGAGGGAGGTTCTAACTACGTTTAATTAATTAATTTACTAAAGAAAAGGAAAAAAAGAAGGTTTTGTTTTTCCCCTGCAAGTCAGTTTTCTGCGCAAGGTCATCTTGTGTTCACAGACTATTCGGATTTTAAAAAAGCTGTTCTTTATCTCACATTATGAACGGCCTTGTAATTCCTATGCACACTAAAAGTTGGCTTTTAAATGTTATTGTTTTAACTTTAATATATCATAGTTAATACAGAGGATAAAGTAATTTAAAGAAAGTATATTAATTGATAAGATTTCATTTATCTATTTTGGTCCACTGTTCACTGATCTCGAGTCTCAGTCTGGTGTTTAAACAGTTTTTCTTACGATACGTCGTGAGTTTATATCCACAACTGCATTTTGCTTTGTGGAAACAAATTGAAAGCCTGGCATTGTAATATGTGTATGGACATGCTTATAACAAAGCATGGGCCCTCTCCTCATGTAGTTGGTCTGTAACAGGCACTTTGATTCAATGTGTCTACCAACGCTTTTCTGTGGTCACTGGATCACATCGCATACCCTATCTCTCTGTCATGATGCAGAGTTTATGCTTGCAAGGATATCCAGACCTTATCCACCTGGTATCCGCATAAATACTCCTATCGTTTAGAGGGGTTAATTACATAACCATTGAAGGTAACATGTTGGTTGTTCTTCCTATAGAGGAAAGATAGACTTGCCCTTAAAGCTTTTTCATGGCTAGGACAAGTTCTTATAGAGAGAGGTAATGTACTTCTGACTCCTGAAAAGGAATATTGGTGGTCACAATATGGGAAATACTGTAATTCATGTGTTTAGTAATCATAAGCATTTGCTTATTGCCACATTACTGATGTACTGTTTATTGAAATATTAACATCTAACGTACTTTTTGGATTACTATATATTGGAGGTTTGCCAACATCTCATGGTTATAAATCTGTTTTTGTATGTGTTGATGCATGTACCAGGTTTACTTGGATATATCCTGTGCGAAGTGCAACCTCTGATGCCACGTTTTCTAGTCTCACTTCCTTAGTATGCATTTGATAATCCCAGGACCATCCATTTGGATGGTGGTCCTGCAGTTACTGCAAAGGAAACCTAAAACTGGGCAACCACATTTGGGTTACTTTGGGATTTCAGTGCCCCAACCACCCCCAAAGAAGTGGGGTTGTGGTCTGGGAGAATGCTGAGGTTAAATGATTATTAACCAAGTTACTAGTTGCTTGCCCCACACAGTGGTATCTATTTATTCCTATGGTACAGATGAGCAGTGGCGTACTAAGGGGGGAGCGGGGGGGCGGTCCGCCCCGGGTGCCAGCCGGGTGGGGGGTGCCATGGCCAGCCCCCCGCCCCCCCCATGCTGCAGCCGCCCGAGCGCTCTGTACAGAGCCTCAGGCGGCTGCAGCATTGCCCGGGCGGTGCGTCCATGAGGGCGGACCGCACCGCCCGGGCGCAGCCTGAGAAAGGGGGTTGACAGGAGGGAAACGCTGAGCGCTCCCTCCTGTCAGCTTCCTTTGCTGCAGCGTGGCCGAGCCCGCCAGCATTGATAGTCCGCGGGTACAGAGAGCAGCTGTCTC